>JAIVFJ010000113.1:0-212963 GCA_025765615.1 Zopfochytrium polystomum
ATTCCGCTTCCTGATCTGGAATTCCAGCTTCCTGCTGTGCTGTGCAATCTGAGCAATGCAACAGGCATTAAGGAATCAGGGATTGCACCAATCACTGCATTTCTAAAAGGAGATAAAAACTGAGCTCACCAGAGATTGCACCAATCATTGGATTTCTAAAAACAAGGAAAAAAGCGGCTTGTTCCCCAAACAAGCTTCCTGATTTGGAAACAACCAAACCAATTTACAAGCAACTGTTTCTCAAACAAGCTGTAAATTGGTTCCTGGTGGTACTCAGCCCAGACAAAGTGCTCAGCCCAAGGTGGTACTCAGCCCTGGCTGGTACTTAGCCCTGGCTGTTACTCAGCCCTGAGTGATGCCAGCCCTGGGTGGTACTCAGCCCTAGATGGGTACTTAGCCCAGGATGGGGGTTGGTGCTCAGCCTGTTTTATCTCATTTCTGTGGCCTGCTCTGTGCAGCCCACTGCTCTCTCTGTTTTCTGATGGCTCCAACCTGCAGGAGTATAAAAGCAGCAACCTCTCACAGAGATCAAAAAAGGAATCCAACCCCCTCCTTGCTGCTTTGACAGAATCCAGTGCAAAACAAGCCAATCTCTCTTCCTCCATTTGCTCTCTCTTCCATCTCTGCCCACTCACTCCTCTCTCCTCTCTACATCCTCTCACTCCTCTCCCTTTTCCATCATCACTGCTCTCTCTCTCTCTCTCTCTCTCTCTTCATCCCCACACACACCAAGTCCCTCCAGTCCTGGGTGGGATTTCATCAGTAATGAACTGCTCGATGCAGATTGGCCTATAAAATATGCTGTTGAGGTATGTGTTGCTGATATCCACTGTGCCAGTGATGAAATCCCACCCAGGACTGGAGGGACTTGGTGTGTGTGGGGATGAAGAGAGAGAGGGAGAGAGAGAGCAGTGATGATGGAAAGGGAGAGGAGAGAGAGGATGGAGAGAGGAGAGAGGAGTGAGTGGGCAGAGATGGAAGAGAGAGCAAATGGAGGAAGAGAGATTGGCTTGTTTTTGCACTGGATTCTGTTAAAGCAGCAAGGAGGGGATTGGATTCCTTGTTTGATCTCTGTGAGAGGTTGCTGCTTTTATACTCCTGCAGGTTGGAGCCATCAGAAAACAGAGGGAGCAGTGGGCTGCACAGAGCAGGCCACAGAAATGAGATAAAACAGGCTGAGCACCAATCCCCAGCCTGGGCTAAGTACCCATTCAGGGCTGAGTATCACCCAGTGCTGGGCATCACTCAGGGCTGAATACCAGCCAGGGCTGAGTACCATCCTGGGCTGAGCACCACCCAGGGCTGAGTACCAGCCTCGGCTGTGCACCACCCAGGGCTAAGTACCAGCCAGGGCTGAGTACCACCTTGGGCTGAGCACTTTGTCTGGGCTGAGTACCACCAGGAACCAATTTACAGCTTGTTTGAGAAACAGTTGCTTGTAAATTGGTTTGGTTGTTTCCAAATCAGGAAGCTTGTTTGGGAAACAAGCCGCTTTTTTCCTTGTTTTTAGAAATCCAATGATTGGTGCAATCTCTGGTGAGCTCAGTTTTTATCTAACTTTTAGAAATGCAGTGATTGGTGCAATCCCTGATTCCTAAATGCCTGTTACATTGCTCAGATTGCACAGCACAGCAGGAAAGCTGGAATTCCGGATCAGGGAGTGGAATTCCGATGCAGAGAGCGGAATTCCAGATCAGGAAGCGGAATTCCGATGCATGGGGCAGTGGTACACTGCTTCTGCATGCTTGCTGTGCTGTGTTACATGTGCAGAGTGCGTAGTTTGAGCGTTTTTGTGCATGTTCTAATTGCATTGTTCCTACCGGTAGGATGAACAAAGCTAGAACAACAGCCGCCTTTGCCTATCTCTTTTTATTGAGAACAGATTAGCCCTTCCGAGCGCCCCATTCAAGTATTGAATCTACTGAGCCCTTCAAACACCCCATCCAATGTGATTGGATGGAGTTCTCAAAGGGATCATCAGTAACGGGCGTAGTGTACCCCGTGGGTCGAATCTCAACACACCCCCGCAATAGAAAGAGAGGGGGCAACTGTTTCTCCTGGAGTACATGGCTGTCCAACAATGCCAGCCAAGCAGTGGGACTCGAACCCACCCATGCACCCCCCTACACTTGTGAAAACCTGCATGAACCCACAAGTGTAGCTGGAGAAGCCAGAGAGAGCCTTTAGACTAAGCGTTGTGCTGATTTGAGCGTGGGCACCACGCTTACACCTTGGAGGTCGGCGAGACTGCAAATTCCATCAGTGATGCAAGCTTTGCATGTTGAGCTGCAGGAAGAGCTTTGGTGAGAAGGTCGGCAATCATCATGTCCGTTGGGCAATGATTGAGTTGAACCTCCTTTTTCTCCAAGTGGTCCCGGATGAAATGCAACCTCACGTCAAAGTGTTTTACCCGGCCATGGTGTATTGGATTCATAGCAATAGCTATGGTTGAACAATTGTCTTCATAAACAGTAGTGGGCTTATTTAAATCCATACCCAGCTCCTGGAAGAGCATTTGTAGCCAGATTGCCTCTTTGATGGCTTCAGTAAGGGAGAAGTATTCCGCCTCAGTTGAGGACGAAGCGACAACTCATTGTTTCTTGCTGTACCTTGTAATAGCACCCCTGCAAAGCATGAACACGTGCCCTGACGTCGACTTGCGGCCATCCTCTTCAGCATAGCTGGCATCAGCGTAGCCATGTGGTTCATCCCACTCTGGGTAAGAAATACCCGCAGCTTTTCTCTACCTCTGGGAGCGTTGCATTGGTGATGCATGTCATCTGGGAGTCTCCCTTCTGGTAGAAAAGTCCATGATCCCAGGTAGCGCGGACATATCGCAGCAATCTGTCAAGCGCAAGGGAATCTGAATGGGTTGGAGCGGACTGGTATTGTGCAAGTGTATTCACAGCATACGCAATGTCAGGGCGCGTCAAGTTTGCAAGGTAAGCAAGTTGCATGAGTGTGCTTCGGAAGTATTCCGACTCTTTTTGTGGAAGTTTTCCAGAGTCCACATCGTGTATCCATGTCGTGGACATGGGAGTTGCTTTGATTTTGACAGGTAAGCCTTCATCGTCACACCAGTAGTTTGCTTCCTCCAAGGCATGCTGTGTGTAGTTTTTCTGTCCAATAAAGATTCCATCTTTGATTTTCTCAACTTGGATGCCAACAGCAACTTTTGGGTTGAGGTCCTTGCGGATTTTGAACTTTGACTTGATCAGAGAAAGAATTTTGGCAATTTTTTTCTTCCGTGTGGACTGAAGATGAGGATGTCATCTACATATAGAGTGATGATGGTCTTGACCTTTCCATCAGGGTGCCTTTGCACAAAGACACAGTGGTCAGTCTTCAATTGCACAAATCCAATTTCTACGAGGAAGTCGCGGATTGTTTTGTACCACTGTCGACCAGACTGGTGTAGTCCGTACAGACTCTTCCTGAGTAAACAGACAAGAAGTATCCCGTCTGCACCATGTATCTCAAAGCCTTCTGGTTGTTCCATGAAGTTTTCAATGTCCAGTTTGGCGTTCAAGTATGCGGTTTCGACATCAAGGCCTGCAAGTATGAGGTCAAACAGCAACGAGATAGCAAGGATTGCCCTTATGGAGGAGCTGCGGACGACAGGGGAGAAGGTCTCATTGTAGTCCTGACCAAAGATCTGAGTGTAACCCCGACCAACAAGGCGGGCCTTCAAGCGTTCAAGGTACCCTTCACTGTCAAACTTGTAGGCAAAAACCCATTTGGGCTTGAGAATCTTACGCCCTTTAGGTCGAGCCACTAAGTCCCAGACATGCTTTGACGTGATTGAATTGATCTCTGAGAGTTGAGCTGCCTTCCAATACTTTGCAAAAGGAGAACGCATGGCCTCTTTATGCGAAGCAGGGAGTGGCGGTAAGTCCCCCTGGTGGATCCTCTCTGTCGGATATGCTGTGACTTCCTCCGGCTCAAGCACAGTGTACGCTTTGAGCGTTTGGTAGAGTTCACGAAATTGTCCCCGTGCTATTCGTAGTTTACGAATTCTTGCAGTTAAAGCGCAGAGTGTTTTCCGACTGTAAGTGGAAGGACTTGTGGCAATTGATGGTTTTGTTTGTAGTTTACAAAGGTTTGCCTTCAATGCCAGGTAGTCACGTAAACCTGATGGCTCTCGTGGTATGATTGGGGGATTTGTTGCCTCCCCTGTTGACTCTGGCAAAGCTAGAATGTCAGGGGAAGTTGAGCGCTCCCTAGGAGGGATTTCCTGTTCATCAGGTATTGACTCTGGTTCAGAATCAGATGCGTTGTATAGCATACCCGGCTGTAGATCTCCCCCCTGTGATTCTGCAGGTGGTACATCATCTTCTTGTGAGTCAGACAGAGCGTCAGGATGTGCCACATCTGGATCAGTGGACATAGCGGGGGTATGCAACGAGGAGGAAAGATATTGGAAATCCTGAGCTGTGGGTTGGACTGGTCCCCATTCCTTCAAGCGGGAGTCATGAAGGAACTGTCTCCAATTCCGCACAATGCCAGGAAAATCATTTTCGTGAAAGGAGACATGGAAGTGTTCCGATATTCTCTGGGTTTTCAAGTCGTAGACAACTGGAAGAGTGTTTCCTTTATACCCTAAGAATATGCCTGGCGCCCCTTTGTCAGGATGTTTAAGCGTTCGCTTTTCCTTTGGGATACGGTGGATAACCAAACAGCCAAAGGTGCGGATGTGATCAACATTTGGCTTTTCACCGTACCAAGCTTCGTAAGGTGTTTTCTTAGTGTAAGAGTGGTAAACCCTGTTCTTGATGTATGCTGTGTAGCGGACTGCATACACAAAGAAAGAGTGGGGCAATCGTGACTCTAAGAGCATGCAGTGTGCCATGTCTTTGAGAGTGTTGACCTGACGTTCTACCAGCCCATTGAATTCCTTGGTGAATGCAGGACTAGGTTCTAAAACAATAGGAGGATGCCGAGTATTGGCCCAAGTTTTGAATTCTCCATCTTTGAAGATTTCCCCCCTGTCACAGCGCACAGATGTGATATGTTTGCCATGTTGTTGTTCAAACCTTTCGATCGTAGACCGGAATCTTGTGGGCGCGTCGGACAAAGAGTTGAGGAACTCAATGTCAAGCCAACGGGTTGACTCTTCCACAACCAGTTGCCAATGTTTTTCACCATGGTGTCCACGTGCGGGCGGTGGGACAGCATCAGTGTGTAAACGACCAAGCAGTGTGGTGTTTGGTCTGGAAGTGGAGTGGATAGGCGAAGCTTTCAATTTCCCAACATCACATGTCACACAGGGAATGTCATGAATGAGGAAAATGAATGACCAACTTTATTCAGATTTGACCAAGTACGCTTCAAAGAAGATAAAGACAGGTGACCAAATTTCTTGTGAAGAGCTCGGACTGCTTCAATGTTCTGAGGGTTTGGTAAAGGGTCTGGGTCAGTTTGACTTAAAGTTGGGGTTGCAGTTTGCAAAGGAGCAGTTTGCTGTTGCGACTCACCTGGGGCGTCCCCCGAAGGAGTCGGCGCGTCCCTTCCAAGTTCTGCCCTGTCGAGACCATTATGTCCCGTCAGAAGAGAAGGGTCCACAACATAGACATTCCCTGTGTCCCTATGAGCAATGGTAAAGTCTGAACCATGTACCCGAGGATGCAATAGGGCTGTGTCTGCTGTGAAAGTCACGTTGTGACCTGTCTGCCGCACGATTTGCTGAACCAAGAGTAGAGTGTCTGAGAACTCTGGCACATAGAGCAAGTTCCTCATGATGAGAGCTCTTCCATTAACGAACAGGGTAAAGTCACCCACTCCAGTGGCAGTTGCAAAGCCGTCAGCTGTTTTGATCTGCTGGGAGGTGGGCCGCAAGTTTGTGAAGTGCTCTTCACAAGGCGACATTGTCCTGGAAGCCCCAGAGTCAAGGATGACCTGGTGTGGGTTGCCGCCAGCAAGTCTTGCCATCAGCGCAGTCTCGTAGATGCGGCGGTAGGTGATGTTGCAGTAGAGGAAACATCCAGATTCGTACATCACTTTGTAGCCGACGTTTGAGACAATGTTGTCAGTGATCCAGTCTGGATCCATTCTGCCGTCAAGAAGTGTAACTGTGAGTTCCACTTCAAATTCCTCCTCCACCTCAACGGCCTGGCATGTTCCAATTTCAAACTCCCGTGCCGCAAGTGCCCTTTCTACTGAAAGGAAGTCGTCCAGAGCTGAAGTGTCTGCAAGGCGCGCAGCACCCTCAGTACTGAACTCCAACATTTCGACGTCTTCTGCTTCAGGAGGTGGTGGTGGAGTATCCATCCTGTAGCATTTGTGGGGAGGAGAATCCTCAGAGGCTGCGCAAGAGGCTTGGTGGTGTTCTTTAGCGGCCACCTCACGTGCAATCTTGGCAGTCTCAGTAGCTTTCTTGGAATCAGCTGACGTGGCCTTGGCTTCTTTGGCGTGTGCAGGCTGCTTGCCCTTGGCCTTCTTTGCAGGGCGAGCTGGCTCTGACTTCCTGTGAGGGAACTTGAGGCATTCCTCGCGAGTGCGAGACCCAGATTCCATGAAGGTCACAAGTACGCTTGCCGTTGAGTGCCTCACAGATCTTGCGCTTCTTGGTTGCCACTGAGGTCTTTGCTGAAGCAGCTGTTTCCATCTCAGAAGTGCCGTGGTGAGCAGAGTGTCTGCTGTTCTTCTCTTTGCTTTGCTGGTACAGCGTGTGGCAGTTTGTCAACTCCTTGACGAGATCGCTGGTGTTGGCGTAGCCTGACAGCCCCTTGAGAAGATTTTGACGAACGCCAGAGAAGATTTCATGTCCAGGCAGTGTTTCCCTTGCTTTGTGGATGATGGCAGAACGCAGGATGTTTGTCACACCCCTGCAAGTGGTGGCAGTACATTTGAAATGCTTTGGCCAATCCGTGACCAGTGTGGTCAGAGTGGTGTACCACTCCTGGACTGCCGGACCAGAGTCTCTGGGTTTTGCCAAACGACTGTAAGTCGCAAGCCACTTGTCCTGCTGTGAACCAGTGTGGTCCTGCAGGGCGTACTTGTCATTGAGCCACTTGTACCGGTCAGCGCAGTTGGTGATGTTTGCCGCATTCATGGAGCGCACATCCTCAATGCGCGAGCAGGAGTCGAGGGTAGCAACCGCCTTGTCGTGTTGGGCCTCAAGCTCCCTGTAGGTCTTGTGTTCTTGGCGTATACCAGTGTGGTACTTGTCAAGGGCAGCGTGGTGCAGACGGTACATCTCACTGTACGCAGCCTTGGCCTCCGCCGTTGCAGAGGATTCAGGGGGAGAACCAATACTGGGAGGAGCAGCGCCGATGCCGACCTTGGTGCAGTGCTCGTTGAACGTACCGAAGTAATCAGGCTTGAGGAAGCTGGCAACAAGATTGTATGCCATGACCGGCTTGATGACTTCTTCCACATGCAGTTCCCAAGCCTGGTAGCCGTAAGAAGAGAAGCGGACAGCCTTGGGGGTTGAAGAAGACATGCTAGGTAGCGGCTTGGTGGACCAGTGGACTTGTTTAGAGCGGTAGCCCTTTTCTTGTAGAGAGCCAAGAGCCCTTTGTTGCCTTAAAGTAGCTGGTGAGCCGGTGCTCACAGACAGGTTGGTCTTGTTTAGAGTCAGAAACCCTTTTCTTGTAAGAGCAGCAGGGCTCTGTTCGAGCGTACAAGTGTGGCCGACGGCTTGTAGCTAGCTTTGTGATGAAATCCCACCCAGGACTGGAGGGACTTGGTGTGTGTGGGGATGAAGAGAGAGAGAGAGAGAGAGAGAGAGAGCAGTGATGATGGAAAAGGGAGAGGAGTGAGAGGCTGGAGAGAGGAGAGGAGTGAGTGGGCAGAGATGGAGAGAGAGCAAATGGAGGAAGAGGGATTGGCTTGTTTTGCACTGGATTCTGACAAAGCAGCAAGGAGGGGGTTGGATTCCTTGAATGATCTCTGTGAGAGGTTGCTGCTTTTATACTCCTGCAGGTTGGAGCCATCAGAAAACAGAGGGAGCAGTGGGCTGCACAGAGCAGGCCACAGAAATGAGATAAAACAGGCTGAGCACCAATCCCCAGCCTGGGCTAAGTACCCATTCAGGGCTGAGTACCACCCAGTGCTGGGCATCACTCAAGGCTGAATACCAGCCAGGGCTGAGTACCAGCCTGGGCTGAGCACTTTGTCTGGGCTGAGTACCACCAGGAACCAATTTACAGCTTGTTTGAGAAACAGTTGCTTGTAAATTGGTTTGGTTGTTTCCAAATCAGGAAGCTTGTTTGGGAAACAAGCCGCTTTTTTCCTTGTTTTTAGAAATTCAATGATTGGTGCAATCTCTGGTGAGCTCAGTTTTTATCTCACTTTTAGAAATGCAGTGATTGGTGCAATCCCTGATTCCTAAATACCTGTTGCATTGCTCAGATTGCACAGCACAGCAGGAAAGCTGGAATTCCAGATCAGGAAGCGGAATTCCGGTGCAGAGAGAGGAATTCCAGATCAGGAAGCGGAATTCCGATGCAGAGAGCGGAATTCCGGAGCCTGGGGCAGTGGTTCACTGCTTCTGCATGCTTGCTGTGCTGTGTTACATGTGCAGAGTGCGTAGTTTGAGCGTTTTTGTGCATGTTCTAATTGCATTGTTCCTACCGGTAGGATGAACAAAGCTAGAACAACAGCCGCCTTTGCCTATCTCTTTTTATTGAGAACAGATTAGCCCTTCCGCGCCTTTGCCTATCTCTTTTTATTGAGAACAGATTAGCCCTTCCGAGCGCCCCATTCAAGTATTGAATCTACTGAGCCCTTCAAACACCCCATCCAATGTGATTGGATGGAGTTCTCAAAGGGATCATCAGTAACGGCGTAGTGTACCCCGTGGGTCGAATCTCAACAGCCAGTGTCCCAGTTGATTCAGGCAGCCATTTCAGTGAGTTGACAAAGACTATTGATTAGGACAAGAGGTGGGTGAGTATTCTGAATATAAATGCAATGACACTAAGTGGGGCCCTTAGCCATGAGCTGTGCATAGAAGCACTCAATGCTGCTGTCTTCACAAAGTCTGACCTTGTAGGCCCATTTGTTCCAGGTTTTGTTGACATTCATGGGTTGTTCAATAACTTCAAAAGCTGTCTGCACATATACATGGGTCTGGGCAAGGTGTGCTTGTCAAACACAGTTGGCCCGAATGTGCACACTGAAGGTAAGAAGTTTGTGGTGGATTCCAAACTTTAAAGTGCTATGTTTGTTTTGTGGTTGTAGAGAAATAGAATCTACTTGTGATGGTTTTAACTTTAAGAAACTTTAGGGAAAATTAGTTCAGATTTTCTAAGATACCCTGCACACAAAAGAAAGCACGAGAGAAAACTCTGCACAGGTGAGCCTTCCGCATGATGCTGGTCTGGGCTCCCCCCAGTACTGTATGAGGCAAGGCGACCACTCCCCCATACACAGCTTGCCCTCAACGCTTTCCCCTACGTCTCGCCTGGGCACATCAGAAGAATAACTGTCTCCTGGTTGGTACTCCATGCGGAATGGGCTCCCACCTCCTCTGACACAGGTCCAGGCCACACTAGCCTACAAGCTGGGACTTCGGTGTTCGTGGGCCTTCGGTTGATTTCACATTGCTGGTCTGCCACATCGGTCCAGCCTTCCACAGTCATGCCTATTGTGCTCCCAGTAAGGCCCACTGGGGGTGACGTTAATTGCCGTAGCACAGAATCCAACCCGTCGTGCCGTCACCTCCAACAACAGAGCTGTACACTGTTATCCGATTCACTTTCGCTGTGGATTACCATGTGGTTGATACGTTTTACCAATTCCAGTTTGACTTCGTCCAATTCTGATTGCTGAAGCTGAATGCTGACCGAATGGAGGAAGTTGTTGTTTTCTGGAGTGACTCTGCTGTGGGGAATGGTTGATACTTTGTCTGACTTTGTTGAGACTGCAGAAAACTGAAAGCAATTCCAATTCAACTTGTTCAACTGGCAAAATTCAGGTTCAAAGATGGTTCAAGGTGACTGGTGACTGAATGGAGCAAAGTGGTGATGTTGGTGTTGTTTCTGAAGCTGATCTGCAGTAATGAATGGTTGAAGATTTTCCTGAATTTTGCTGAGACTGCTGCATATTGAATAGTTTGATGATGTGGTAATTGTGACTGTTTGACTATGAGGTGGTTGATTATTGTTTTTGTTGGTCTAGAGTGGAGAATAAAGATAGAGACAAAGTTAGTGGTAGAAAGCATTTGTGAGAGTTAATATCCAGATGTTTCCACAGAGTTTGATTGCTTGATGATGATTTGCCTTTAGTCTCCATATATGATGTTGTGGAATTTATGCTAGAAGAAGAGTGTTAGTGCAAGCAAAGGGAACAAAGACTTAGCCTGATGTCTTCTACTCTGCCTCGTTAAAGAATCAGCAGAATGTTTTTGTCAAGTTTAACAAGCCAAAACCACAAAGTTTCTGGTCAGATTACAAAAGTTGAGGGTAATCTCTGAAGCTTCCAGATCCTGGTTATGCTGCATGAATGCATGAGGCATTCAAAGAACATAGCTGTTCTGGAGTGACTCTATTAAGAGCAGTTTGAAATCTAGAGTCAGTTAGATTTGGTTTGGCTAAGGAAGAATCTTAGATGAGAATGGAACTTCAGTAATCTTGCAAGGTTGAGCTTGTTTATAGTTTGCTCTGAAAAAGTGTTAGTGTTGAGTGTCCAATAAAGATAAACGTTGATACTCCTCAGAATGAGGCAAAAGTTATTTCAAGGAACATTGTGTTTTGTCACAGAAGTTGGTTAGGATAATTCATCAGGGTGATGGAATCAAGGTGAGGATTCAGGTATGGCTGTGGAATTTCCTGTGATGTGGGACCTGGTGTAGTGTGTTAGTGTGTCTGTGTATAAAAGCTGAAGCAGTCAATATGTGTGAGTTGAGGTCCCTAGCCAGGGTCAAGTGAGCCCAGCAATAATAGTGTATTCCATAGTTTGACTCCTGAGTCCAGTTTCATTTGGCTAAAATGGATAGAGCGTTTCCCAAGCCAGCAGCCTGGCACCAAGAAGACCATGCCAAGTTGGTGCCAATCCATGCTGAGACCACTTTGCAACTCTGTGCTGATGATCATCGTTCACTTATTCCAAGCATCCTCCATCTAATTGGCAATACAGTGCCAGTGATCATCTTTCACTTATCCCTAGAATCCTCCCCCCTAAGTGGAAGATGATGTTTGATGTTGTACTGGGCGCCGGCTTGTGCTGATGACAAATACTCCGAGTATTAAGTGGAACGGAAACCCAGTGTCAACAGTTTTCCTCCTCCTCTGCTCAAGCAGATAATATATGAGAGGTTTATACCCTGTGCCAGTCACGCTTGCCTAGCAACCACTCAGAATAGACTGTTTACAAAATGGTTAGAGGATTGTTAAACTACTCAACCAGTCCTTGTTCTATCAATGAATGGACCGCAAATTGTCTTTGGCTGAAGTGCTGAAGTTATGTGAGAAAAGATAAAGAGAGGCTTAGCTTGATGTAACAGAGTCCAAAGTTCTGAGGAAAGTGCACAAGGTTGCCATGGTCGTGAGAGTTGGCACTTGCACAACTATTGGTCATCCCAATCACTAATATGTTTGATGGTGAGAGTTTCAGTGTGGTTGAAAACACTCTGATCTCAAAAGGTGGCCATGTCAATGATAATTGTATCAGGGAATCCAGAAATTGAACCACCAACTCCATGGGTTGATAGACGAGGAAAACACAATGTCATTAATTCCTAATTTGTTATGCCCTGTTGAAAATGAGTAAGTATTATTAAAAGGGCACAGGGACAGTTGTTAGAGGTGCAGGTCTCCAAAAACTAAAATGCCTGTGTTGATGTTCATGGAATGATGAATCATTACTGACAGGAGACTGCATGGCTGAATGTTGAGAGGATAAAGGCAGTTACTTTGATGCATATCAAAAGAAGAGCAAAACACTTAGCAGATTGATTATTAGTTGATGGAGATGGTTGGTTTTTGAGGATCTCTGCTGTTTGTTGTTCAATCAATATGAATGGCAGATAACCAGGATAGTAATAGTTGGTGTGGTGATTTCTGGTGCAGTAGTAGCCGAGTGATTGTTGCTTGATCAGCCAGCTCAATGTGTTGCTTATCATAGTTGTTTTGTCAAACAGGTTTTTGAAGAGTGAGATTAGTTTCACTAAACTTGTTATCTGAGGAGTTGGGTTGCTGACAACAAGAAAAACTTTTCCTTTTCCCATATCCAACAGGCTTTGGCCCAGTGAGCCAACAAAGATTCAAACAACTTATTGGAAAGGGCGAATATGATGGAGAAGTTCTCCATCTGCTGATTTTGCAAGCTGTCGACTCGATTTTACGCTTCGGTGAATTGGGTAATGAAGGCATCTGAGGCTTCAGTTGGTTCCATTTTGATGCATTCAAAGTCGTCAATGATCTCCTTTGCAAGTCCCTGGTCTGCTGTGCGGCAAATTATTTCTAATTCGCCAACCAATTCGTAAGCAAGGTTTCGAACAGGTGTGGTTTGGGTGAGAAGGGTTTCTCTGGTCCATGAGGCGGAGGCGCCAATTGGAATCTCTGTCCTTGGAATGGTCCATCTCTGATGAGACAGGTTCCAGTGTTGCGGAGGTCTAGTGGATCAACTGTATCATTCTGCTCCGCATTGATGTAACTTGTGTCAATGCAGTGGTGTAAGTCGATATTTTTGTTGGAGAGTTCTGTTGGTTGAGTCAGTAGTCATGTTGTTTTCTCAGGACAATTATGTGTGCCAAGTTTGAAAGGATTTCGTTGGATTTTGGGTGTGTTGTGAAGGTGGTGTTGCAGCAGATGAAATGTTGGTTTGTTAGCTTGGTGTGTGTCAGGTAGGGGGGGGGGTCGTTGTCTCCAATTGGGGACAAAAAATCAAAAATTAATGGTGAGGGTTGGAGGTAATCTGGTGACCCTGAATGGAAAAAGGCGTCGCTTATCACAAAGGAGAGTGATTTTGGGGTGCCGTTGGTGACAGTCGTGTAGTCCCGAAGCAGGCCTTTCCAATGATAGCTTGGGATCGGCTGGGGGAGGTGTAGGAGCGTCCGATCCAAGATCAGGAGGGTTCGTTGGAAAGAGGAGATCAAGAGCTTTCCAATGGTAGTAACGGAATTGCTGTCCAATGTCTGTAGCGCCCGTGATCGGTCCGCAAAGTTGGCAGATCTGAAAAGCGTACAACCCCTTCTACTGATTGGATCTGGCTGGAACCAAGGGGAATGTGATTGGGATGGGTAACAGTTTTGTATGAAAGAATTCGCTATGTTGGCGGATTGATGGATTGGGCTGCTGTGGTGTACACTACTGAAGGTGGTGGTGGTGGGAGGTTGATCTTGGCTTCTGTCAGTCTTGTGTTTGTCTTTATACAAAACTGTTACAAGGACCATCACTTGCAAAATGCTGCAAGTCATCCTTGCAGAGCAGTATCAGGTCAAAGCTCCTGCACACTGCTTACACCAAAAGACCCAAAACTAACAAAAACCTCTTCTACCTGCTTGGCAGGGGAGGAGGAATACTGTTTACATTGGGGTACCATTCTGCTTCATTCTTGAAGAATCTGTCAACAGCACAACCAACACCTAGGTGTTATGAATCACCCTCTGGAAACCTCTGGAACCTTCTAGAACATTCCTTCATGGAACCTTGTGGAACCTTGTGGAACCTTCTTTGCTTTCCTGACTTGTCTTGTTGTCATTGGTATCATTGGTATCATTGTATTACTAATTGCTCTTTCTGGAACTTTCTTTGAGTCTTGACAAGGAACACTCTCAAAAGGTATAAAAGGGGGATGGGGGACCTGTCCCATCCCTCAAGTGTCCGCGCGCGGAGCGGGGACCAGTTTACTTTGAAAAAATTAGAGTGTTCAAAGCAGGCCGGTCGTTGTCGCTCGCATACATTAGCATGGAATAATAGAATAGGACTGCGGTTCTATTTTGTTGGTTTCTAGAGTTGAATTATTGTTTCCAATACAATCATCACTCCTCTCAGTTCCTTGTCTGCCTTGTCCTGTCCTGCCATGTTCCTGACATCAGGTTTGCAGCGGTGATGGCTTGCTATTCCCACGGGCATTGTGTAGCACTATAAGTGACAGTTACAATAGGTTCAGGTCTGTCTTGTGTCACTTGCTACTCTGAAGCGGAACTGAAAGAAAAGCCACACTGGTACCAAATGCTTTTTAAGTTTTGGCAAGAGCATTACACAAGAAGCTTTTTAGCGAAGTGGGGTCAATTCAAGGAGTAAAAATAATGGATCCTGCTGAGAATGCGCTTTGAAGGAGACATATGAGATGAGGAATCTCATAGTGATTTATCATGAAATTGATGTTCAATTAATTTCTTGACGAAGCGAGGAGAAAGGGAAGGAGGGTGGGGGAATTCTCGGGGGTTTTTACAGTATTTTTTTGGTGATTATGGGCTTTGCCTTCGAAAGTACAGCTGCGAGGAGTGGGTCTCTTCGAGGAGCGACGGTTGGTTCACCATTTGACGACAGTGGTGGGGCTGGTGGAGACGGCGGTGTTGGAAAAAAGCTCTGGCGGTTTGCGTGGCTGATGTTCTGAGAAACAGGGAATGTGCCGTGAATGCCAGGTAAAAGGGTAGCACCGTCTGGCTCTGCGGGGTTGGTTGAAATTTGCTTTCGGGGTCGGAGTTTAACGCCACGGTGTTTGGTGCTAGCAGCCCCCTCTGGCGGCTTGAAAAATGCGTAAGGGAAGAATAAAAACGAACGTTCGGCAATACTTACTCCAAGTCCTCCAACTTTAATCGCCTCGCCTTCTCGAAGTGTGACTCCTTGCTGCAGTTTGATGGTATCGATCTGGTGAAGCAGAAATTCACTTAGCTCGCAATTTCACTCGCGAATATTACCAATAATGGAATATCTAGTGACGTGTCTGGTAGAAACCCGTTGGATGACGGAGCTAATGTTGCAACGCTCGACAAACTACCAACTGCAATATTGTTTGCAAGGCTTCCCCCAAGAGTTGTGACGGTTGATTTGCTTAGTTTGCGGCCAAGAGTGTGAGGATAGGGTTGTTGCCATCGATTCAGCCCAGGCGGAGGAGGAGGCGGTACAAAGCGGGCTTCTGGTACAGCGGGAAGAGAACTGCGTGGTTGTCGAGAAGAGGGTTGATTTGAAGTCAGGGTCGAATTTGGCGCTTGTGGAGGCTGAGCAGGATCCAAGACTTTGGCTTTTACTCTTTTGAAAACAGTTCGTGGTAAGTTCGGCGTTGTGTTCCAAATAATGTAAGCCGTCGTACCCGTGCGTTAGAAGCTTGCTGTAAGCAGCCTTTTTCACCATAACCAAGCGGCCGTCACTGTCGAAGCCGAACTCAGTTTTTCCACCGTCAGCCTCAATATTTTGAATTCGTGCGGCCATCCGTCTATTCTCCTCCATTATAGCGTGCTCTGCCGCTGCTGCTGCCGTCAGTGGATGTTCTTCCGAGCCTCCGTTGCCCATTGACGTAGCTCCGTGCCCTTGACTGCGTCGCACAGGCTGCCGGTAGCCTTTTCCAGCTAATTTTGATGAAGATGAGCTTGCCAACGAAAAGTCTGATCGGCCATTCTTTTTGCCGCCTGTTGTCCCATCCTTGTTTGAAGCCGCAAGTGAAGAGATAGACGCGCCTTTTGCGGCTGAACTTGGGACAGCACCACTGATGCGCCTACGGAGTGGAGAATGATGAGCGGTGGAATGTTACTTAAAAAGCTTCTGACCTTCCTGGAGAAGAAGCGGACCCTTGGGAAGGACGAGATGATGCGATGGGTGAGGTTTCATTGTCTACTGCGCGTTTTTGTGTTGCCGCCGGTATTGTTGGCGGTGGTTTTTTAAAAGGAACGGCAGCTCTAGCCCAAGAATCTATAATGGCTGGAAGCGGCTCTATGACGCTGCCTTAGTTGGTTTGTTTGAATTGCTGGACTCAATCTACACCTTCGTCTGGTGACCAGGCTACGTGGTCTACGACGCATGGATCCCGCCTGAAATGTTCCCACTTCACTCGAAGCAGACAAGGACCTATCAAAGGAAGTCCGACAGTCGGTAACGCTAAAAGATAGCCTTACCTGAACAAACGTGAGCAGAGTCTCCTTTGCAAAGTGTACTGCGTATGGCAGCACTTGGGACTCGATGTGTTTTTCAAAGATGACCTCCTGCCCTCGCGACAGTATCTCTTCGATGAGTCGATGCGCCAGCAGTTCGCCCTCCTCTTGGTCCACAATCACGAAGTAGTCGTCTTTCGCCAAGTTTAAGGAAGTCGCCATTCCAGATGCGCCCCCCGTTCCGGTTGTGCCCAAGCCCGGCGCACTCGAGACCCCGGCCGCCAGCGCCGATTGACCTGCACCGGCGGTTGCCATCGCGATCCAGACAATTTTCAACGAACAGAGACATGACAAGGTCGCCTGGACGGGTGATCGTGGACAGCGGTTGGAAGGACTTTCGGGGCTGGCTTCGACGGTCCGGTTTGCCGAGGTGCTCGCTGACACTCGCCGCGTTCCCTGGCAAGCTATTCACCGCAGCTGCGCAAGCTAACACGCTTCTAACGATGGTATTTTGCGCTCACTGTAGAGACCGGCCGAGGGTTGATGGCAACGAAAAACATCGAGGTGAGTACTGAGGTTGTGAACCAGAATGATTTTTGCCTCTCAGTCGCACTTCCAACCAGGCCGGCGAAACCCTTATTGAAATCCCCGACGGTCTCCTCATTACCTCAGAAACTCAGTCTCCCCTCCTTCCGGCCATTCTATTCTCTGTTGAATCACAATCACACAAGCGACTTTCCGAGCATGCACATCTTGCGCTGTTCCTCGCCGTCCACCGTCGCGCGGCCACTGTCTGGTCACCTTACATCAACTCGCTGCCACAAGCCTTCCCCACCGTCGCTGGAAATCTTCCGGATGAGCTACTGCAGTTTCTGCCATCATCGATTGGAGAAGCTTCCAGACGACAACGGCAGCTCATCAGGCTGGATTTTCAAAGGGTGCAATCTCTGACGAAATCAGACATTTGCAACTTCGATGACTTTAGGTACAAAACCAGAGAACTCTGCAAAAAAAGGTTCATCTCATTGTACTTATTTTCGGATAGGTGGGGATGGTACGCCGTTAACACGCGTACAATATCTCTCGAGGCGAATAAGGTCCCCACAAAGAACTCGCTTGGCACCAAGAAAGGACCGACGATGGCTTTGGCGCCACTGCTTGATATGCTTAATCATCATCCATCGGCATCTATGACGGCTTTCCTTGATTCTTCGACATGCTCGTTCAAAATCACAACTAAGGACAAGTACTCACGCGGCACGGAATGTTTTATATCATACGGTCCACACGACAATGCCTTCTTGCTCTGCGAGTACGGCTTCGCTATAGAAGGGGACGAGATGACGAAAGGCTTTGATTTTGTTTCTGTGGATGAAGATGTTGCTGCGTTGGAATTTATTCGAGTGGATGAATCAGTCTTAACATTTGTGAAAAAGGCACTTCAGGCGGCTGGCTTCTTTGGGTAAGATAGCTTGGCACCATATTTCCATCTTCCCTGACCACCGGATTCCGACTGTTCAAGGAATTACACAATCAAGTACGGGCAAGAGCCATTTCGCCTGTTGACCGCACTTCGTCTATTTGCGTGCGCAGCCGTCTCGGCCCATCGAAGGAACGTACAGCGTTCCAGCAGCTCTAAACATGACTATCGTGCGATGGTAGAACGGTGGAAAGCATCTGTGCTGCGGAACCAAGTTTTGTTGGATGCGGAAGAGGAGGGGGAGGTGCAGCGAATGTGTCGCGAAGTATTCCAGCGCGCAAGAGTTAGATTCCTTGGTTACCTCAAAGGACTGGAGCAGTGGAAAACTGGTTGTTCCTCATCTGACATGGATGCCCAACGAACCTTTCTGTTTGCCTCAACGGTATGCCGATCCTCGCTAACCATCATTGAGTCCCACCAATGTGCCGCATCAACGCCCGTTTAAGCGCGTAATTTGTTGAAGCTTTCAATCGTGAACGTTAATTCTGAGTTACAGTGCTTATGAAGATACGGCTCTGAAAGAATTCAGCAAAGAAAAAACAGAAAGAAAAAAAAAAGAATAGCAGCATCGCAAGGATTTCTTTGTACCACCGCAGGTGGGGATCCTTCTTGGAACCGTGGGGAAAATCATTGCGGCGTTCACGAAAGTTTAAGGGCAGCACCATTCATCTGATTGGTTTTTTTTGTAATTTTAACGCCGCTTGCAACGCTGGAAGCAGAACGGGTCGAAAGCGTCTCTGTCCCCATGCCTTTGTGGTACTACTGTTGAGCAAGCCGCCTGATAAGCCCTCACGACTGGACAATAGCAGTAGCTGGTGATTTTACCCTTCCTTCTTTTCTACCGCCGCTAGACTCATTCACAACCGCCTCTGCCGCTGCCGGCCACAACTCGAAAGGGAGGGATACCGGACGCGGCTTCAGCCGCTGCGTCACCACCGCCTCTTCTTCCATGGGGCTGGTGGTGGTGCCGGTAGCGGCTTTTGGCGTAAGCGGTGGCAGTGTGCTGAAGAGGCTGCGGCTTTGTCGCCACCATTTCGATGGCCACAACGTACAGCCGCCGTTCGTTCCGTCGCCGTGACTATGGCAAGGACAGCTATGTATGTACACTGATGATGAAGGCACACCGATGGCCTTTGTCCCCTCCTTGCCCTCGTCCACCCTCTTCCTGCTCCCTCTGACTTCACACAAGTGCAATACCATTTTCCTCCTCCGCGAATGATTGGTTTTGTACATTTTGGCACTCGGCATTGCTGCTGCCACAAGAGGTTTTCTTGCGCCAGCTACCCTTCCACAAAAAAAACAGGTGAGAAAAACCCGTCTGTGCTGATCACCGGTTTTTTTTTTTTTTTCCAATTTTTTGTTTTATTTATTTTCACTTATTATGCGTGGCTGGCTGGCTGTTGGAGCGAAATTTTTTTTTTTTTTTTTCTTTTTTCCTCTCTCCTCTCGCCCAGTCAATCTCTCTCTTTGACTCCATTGGGTCTCATTTCGTCACTCTAGTTTTTTCTTTTTCATTTTTCCTTGCCGCAAAACGAAAACTCGCCTCGTCGCGCCCTCGGTTGTTGCCGAGGTGGCATTCTTTCCGGGTTGTTTCCCCGTTCACTGCTCTTGCCGGCGTCTCCAATCTACCATCTATCCCTGTAACCCGCACACACATACATGGCCGACGATCAATCGAGCGACCAGATTCAGCGGCTGCTCCAGCAGCAGCAGCAGCAGCAGCAGCAGGGGCAGGAGCAAGGGCAACAGCCAGTGCAGCAGCGACCGCAGCCTCGATTGTTTCATTACGGCCCCAGGTCCACCCTTCCTCGTCAGCCTGTGGGCAACGTCCAGCAGCAGCCCCTCGATCCGTCAAACTCGCTCCTCACAGATCTTTTCGCTTCGGGCATGTCCGGCTCCAACCCATCGCACGCGACTCTTTCCCGCCACAGGAGCTCCCACAATCCCTCCAACGCTCGCATAACGCCGTATCCCCCAAACTTCAACATCATTCCACCAACCCTTCCCCGCAGAGGGGATTCAAACTCACTCCTTCCATCAGACGATATTCTCAGGGCTGCAGCCGCTGGTGCTGGCCTCGATTATGATGCTGACATCGGCTCTGATGGTGGATCGCCTGGGTCCGTCAGTGGATCCCCGCTTGCGCAGCTTGCAGGCGCGGGATCTCTGGGATCCTTAGGTTCTCTGGGATCTCGCCTGCTTGTTCCAATGCGATCAGGTGCACGTCGATCGAACAACGGATCTCCCACATCCTTGGGACTTAGTGATCTTGAGCTCTCTGAGGGAAACAGCGAGGATGGATACCTTTCTGCTTCCAGTTGAGTTTCCTCGTGCCAGATTCCCGGACTTGCGCTTACCTCCCTTGTTAGGTTCCCTGTACTCCATCCACCATCTGAACAGCCCCCTCATTCATGCGATTCCGTCACCCCTTGCATCGCCTTTGATGTCGCTCGAGGAAATGCAAGCTCAGTTCTTTGCCGGCCTTCCTGGACTATCACAAGCCCCTTCGCTGACTAACTTTGCTGCCATGACGGACGAGGACCTTGAGGAGATCTTACTCCAAAGCATGTCGGAAACCAATATGTTTTTTGCGCCACCCGCAGCTCCTCTCTTTTCGTCACCTTCCGAAGCCGATATTCTTGCATCACTCTCGTCCATCCCACCCTCATTCCCCTCCATGAACACCACTCCCACATCGTCGTTGTCACTCGAAGAACTGCAACGGCAGAACGAGCTTCTGATACAGCAAAATCTGGCATTGGCGGCTGCAACTTCTCCAATGGCTTTCAATCCACCGCAGCCAATCGCTGCCGTAACCCTTCCAGCAAATTTGCCAATCGCGCAAAGCCCTGTGTTCGGAAATAGTAGCGTGAAGATTGACCCAGGCGAAGCAGAGGAACCAACAGAGATGGACGAAGGGGCCGAGGACAAGGAAGGCGATGGCGATGGCAAGCACGAGAAGCCAGCATTGTATCAATGCCCGTTCCCAGATTGTGGAAAGAGTGAGCAAACCGTCGAATCCGCCCCTTAAATTTACCAAAAGCGTCATCTAATTTTACAATTTGCAAGGATTCACTCGGCCTTATAATCTGAAATCGCACTATCGGTCACATACCGGCGAGCGACCGTACCAATGCAACTCTTGCACAATGAACTTTTGTCGGCGTCATGACCTTAAACGTCACGAAAAGCTTCACGGGTAATTTAGAACTCCTCACCCGAATCGTGTATTCTCTAACGTTGAAACTTCCATAAGGGGTGGCAAGCCGCATGTTTGCCTTGCGTGTGGAAAGAGCTTCGCACGGTTGGACGCGCTCAAGCGGCACTTACGGTCGTCGGACGTGTCAAAGTCGACCTGCAGCCAGAAAGTTCGACTATTGCAATTATCCGCCAAAGTCTTTCCGGGAGCGGGAGGGGTGGGTGATCCCGGGGGCAGTTCTTCGTCAGACGGTCTTTCGTAGAACCAACATTTTCTCTCTTTCACCGAAAATGCTTTGAGGGGCAAGTTCATCCTGTTTTCTGGCAGCTGTTGTTTCAGTTGGGAATTGGGACCCCTTTTGACTTTCTCGCCTTCCTTTTTTCCCTCATCTCTTTCCCATTTACTCTCGTTTTTTGAATATAAAACACCGAAGCCTAACCACTCAGAATAGTCAGTGTTTCCCAACATGAGTGCGGAAAGGACAAGGGTTGGCGAGGGGTGGTGGTTTACATCCAGATGACCGGGAGGTGAGCGTTATGGAAGTTAGGCGTCCTTTGTGATATGGGTTGGCGGCATTCGGCGCAGAGGCTGAACCAGTTGCCAAGCATCCCGTTCGGGCTTCACGCCCGTGCTGGAATGATTCCTACCCATTTGAACAAGCGCGGGAGACTATCGCCCCTTTCCTGTTCTTTGCGCGGCGCGTGCAGCAAATGCTACAATCATCGATGTGTGAGACAGTGGGGGGGCGTTTGAAATCAAATCGCAAAACTCAACCAAAAAAAAAAAAAAAAAAAGGATCCGTTCATGACAATTCAAAACATCGTTCTCGTCCTTTCCGGCAAGGGCGGCGTGGGCAAGTCCACCGTCTCGGCCGAGCTCGCCCTCACGCTCTCGGCGCATCCGTTCAACAAGCGCGTGGGAATCCTGGATGTCGATCTCACGGGCCCGTCTATGCCACGGATCCTGGGCCTGCAGGGGAAGCAGGTACACCAGGGCTCTGCCGGCTGGGTCCCCGTGTTTGCCGACGACAGGACCCGCCGCCTCTCGTGCATGTCCATCGGCTTTCTGCTCAAGAATCCTGACGACGCCGTCGTGTGGAGAGGACCCAAGAAGAACGGTGCGTCGTTACAGTCGTTACGTCGTCGTGGCCGTCTTCAACAGCAACGATCGTCTGGCTTTGAATGCGAACTATTTCCCCACTCCTTGCTTAGGCATCATTCTTCATCTAACCTTCCGCTTTTTGGGTTCAATTGTTTTGCTTGGATGCCCGAAAACGCTGCTTACCAGCCATGATCAAGCAGTTTATCGAGGATGTTGCCTGGGGTGACCTGGATTACTTGATCATCGACACTCCTCCCGGCACCGGTGATGAGCACATATCGCTGGGGGAGCACCTAAGGGACCTCAAACCGAACGGTGCGGTCATTGTCACGACTCCGCAGGTGCGTTCCCCATAAGTGTTTCCTTCAGTTGAAGTGGAAACTGTTTTCCTCACTGTCAGAAAATCAGAATGTGGCCATTGCAGACGTGCGAAAAGAGCTCAGTTTTTGTCGGAAAGTTTCGTTTCCGGTGATTGGTATCGTGGAAAATATGAGCGGCTACGTTTGTCCTCACTGCGCAGTTGAGTTTTTCCCATTTCCTCATCTTCGTCGCAAGCTCACCGACCGGCGGGATGGATCATCTTCGTCCAAAAATAGGAGTGCACAAACATCTTTTCAAAGGGCGGGGGAGAGGCACTCGCACGAGAGCATGGAGTCCCGTTCCTCGGATGTATCCCGATCGACCCGTCCCTCGTATCGCTGATCGAAAGCGGAAATGAGAATGGAGGTGGTGGAGAGGTTCGGGTCGGCGACGCGGCGGCGGATGGCGGGCGAACTGACGGGCTGAAGCAGGGGCGGCGGCGCTTCTGTGACGTTTTTGGAGAGTCTGCGCTTGCGCCCCTGTTCCGCGACATGGCGGAGAAGGTGCGTAAGTCGTGTGAAGGTACAGTGGAGTAAGCTTTGATGGAGAACTTGTGGGCCAGGCGGAGGGGACGGAGTGAGAAAAGAAGGAGGCCAAAGGGCAATGTCCCACTGATACATAAGTTTGAGGATAGTATCTTGAATCACAAATAGCGTTCATCTTCAGCACCCGCTTACTGCGTGTGGGAACAACAAAAAGTAGGAGGTTCTGCCGCGAAAAGGTAAGAGACACCGAACCCTTTTCCGCAAGAAAAAAAAAACAAAAAAAAACGAACCAGTGGATGACAAATTTCGTCAAATCTGCAACCCAGCGCCAGACAATCCCCCCGCCAACCTTCGCCATCGTCGTCGGCTCTCGCCTCTTACCCCAAACCCCTGCTTTCAATCCACTAGCCACTTATATTTTCTTGATCCCGGGTGATCCCTGCAAACTAGTTTGCTATTCTTTGTTCACAAGTGCCTCATTCTACCTCAACCGCCGGGCTGGACGCACAGGAGTTCTTTGGCCATGGTTGGTAGTGCTCCGCTCCCGCCCGCCTGGCCTTTGCGGGCCAATCCTCCCAAGATCCTGGACCCTACGAACGTTGGAACTAGCACAGGGCAGCTGTTTACTCCGGCTGCGCCCCTCCAAGCTACAGCACCATCCGATAGCAGTGTTAGCAGCCGCATTAGAAGCGTGACAGATGCCAGTATTGCAAGGCCGCTCGCCAGTGGAAGAGGCGACAGCTCGATAATCAGCAAGGACGAGCCGTCTCCGAAGCAGAAATCATACAAGAGCTCGACATCTTCAGTAGCATCGCCGCCTCCTCTCGGAACCACCTCACCGCGACCAACCTCAACACCCCCCACATTGACCTTTCTTCAGCATCCCCTCTCTAGTACTACCTCTGTTACTACATCAAGTTCACCCCCAAATGTGTCGGATACCAGAAGCTTAAGCGCGGTCGCGAAGGAAATGCAGTTCATGGCGTGTACGACCCTACCCGAATACGCAGCGCCTTCTTTCTCATCGGAACCCTTCGACTTCGCAAATGGATCACCTCGTGTCAGCCGCCTCCTGGAACCAGCGGCGTCACCAAAAGTTCAACGACGTGCGAGCTTCAGCAAGACTTTAGTCGTCACGAGCAGAATGAGCGGGGATGCCATTGCAGGAGAATCTGTTGCGCAGAACGTGGAGGACGGTCGCACCCCTGCATCCGATGAAACGCGAGGGTGGCAGCGCGAAAGCCGACTTCCCACGCGGGCAAGCCACATTTTGCAATCTGACGCGACCCCTCATAAGCCGTCGAACCATGAGAAAACTTCACTACTCGCGCTTAAACTCGAACGCCGCGGTAGCTATTTTGAATCGAAACGGCGAAAAATGCAAACATTCTCAAGCAAGCACGGTTTGAGTGACTTGGCCAGTAACGCTTCTCCAAGATCCTCCTTTCGCAGCAGTCGAGTGTCGCTCAACAGCGAGGCTGGCGGCATGTGGAACCTTCCGTTACTGCTCGTGGAGAGAATATGGATTCTCAAGAAATTGATCGGCAGCGAATCTTCTGTCCGGCTCCAAGTTCTCACCTGCTTTCTCGCTTTGCAGCTGACTTTGTTCGTTATCGCGATTTCCGTTCGGTTGGCTGTTGGCGCCAGATTACCCGGAATTCGGTGGTACAATTTTTCGCACTCATTTCTGGGCTTGATGGGGAAGAACTTGTTCCTTGTTGGTGTCATTTTCTCCCAGCTGTGTGCAAAAGCAACTACGGCCTCACTTCTGGCGTTTTCTGCGAAGGGAGCCAGCATCACCGACGTGACGTTTATATATGGCAAGCATAACCCAAAGCGAGGGCGAAAACTGCGCTGGCTCTCGGTAATCGCCCTCACTTTCGTGGAGGGAGCACTTTGGCTGCTTGAATACGAGCTGGAATGGAAAACCACGATTGCTCTCCTTGGCGATTTTCCGTGCACACCAGCCGACTACCCAAACTCCCCGTCAGACTACACAAAGCTGCAAACGTACCTCGAAGGAGAGGTAGTCAATGCGAACATCTACAATTTCGCCCTTCCATTGGGCGACGGTCTCGTTGGTGGTTGGGCCGCATGGCCAACCTTCGTTCCGGCTCGTACTTTTGCCGTAACTGGCAAGGGATATGCATTTCTAGTCAGCGCAAAGTGCTCTACACCAACTCCCTCTGAGTTTTCGACGCTTGGCGGAACGTTAGCTCCGGAAGACCTTGGCTCAACGCGATTCGAGCTTCCGGAGGAGCAGTTTTGGAACAACACGTATATAGCTACCGTCCTCATCGATATGCCAGCGACTTCGCATCAGATGCCGTTCCTACGGGGAAGGAGAGCGCAGCAGCTCTGCGAAATCTCCATCACAGTCGGCTTTGCAGAGGTCGCGGTGGCCTTCAAAGCAGACGAATGGATGAAAATCACGGGAAGCCAAATATCTCAGATTGTTTTGAATGAGACGCAGGCGCCTTTGATGCCGCGGATGCCGCGAGAAGTGTTTGCAGCCGAGGTCGAAAGCCTGCTCCTAAACGGTCTAGAAGTGACTCGGAAAATGCACCCAGAACGTGTTCAAGTCTGCGAGCAAATCATGTGGGCCATCGCGGTTGGGGTCAACACCGTCTTTCGCGATACTAAGTGCAATCCTCGGTTTCGGCATGCCACAACATGCTCAATTCTCCAGTGGGCAGTCGATCCAGTATCGCAGCTTTACACGGATGAAAATATGTTTCGCGGAGTGAGCGGGGTGGTAGCCGGAATCGCGCATTACATTCTGATGCAGTACGATGGCTCCACGGTTGGGCTGTGTCCGTACTATGGCCAAGACGGAAGCGGGTACATTTCAGCCTCCAGCTGGATCGTAAATCTGGTCATTGCTATGCTCGTATTTTGCAGTGCAACTGAGCTTGCTCTCCTGTTCCTGGTTCTGTGGACGTCGGAGGGCGGTTCCCAGGCGGCGGACTGCGCCGCGCGGATACTTGAGGACCCGCTCCGCTTACTGTACGACGTTCGGCTAAGCTTACCCAAGCTCGTCTCCAAGGTCAAAGGTCCTGACACTGGCAATAGGGCGCTACGGCGGCACCTGCTAGATGTTGCCGTTCGGTACGGAGAGAGCAGGGTAAGCCGTTCGGACGAAATTGGTTCGTTGGTGCTGGACGACCCGAAGAGGACATTGAAGCTTCGACGTAATCGAAGCTACGTCTAAAATGGGGTTAAACCGCATCTTCTTGATTGCGGAAGGTAGTACTGACGAGACTTTGGGGCGCTTTGTTACAAGAAGCGTAGTTAACGCAGACGTTGTTTTTCTAATTGTGAGTGTGAGAGATCGACTACTGGCGAGTCTTAGTTTGCTATTTAGAGGAAAAGGCCTCCGACGTTTGAACGACTGCTCGATGGGCAAAGGAGACCTCTGCCGACTGTCCGAGCTCAACAACCGATGGGTACACGGTGGCACCAATAAAGTGCGTGCTCCTAACCAATCCTGATTGTCAAAGGCTTCTATTCCCAGGATGGTTTGCCAAGAAGCGTGTCCATTACTCCCATTGACACGACCGACTTGACAACGGAGACTCGTAGCTGAGCAATGGCTGGTTCATAGGGGTTACCCCCTCTTCGACCGCTTTCTTCGGATGGCATCTTGCCGTCAAGCATCCAAATTGATGCTCGGTATGCTACAGCCGCTGCTGCGGCCGCTGCGACATTCTGGGCTGAGCGGGAAATTGATCGGGTCTGTGTCTGTTTCGACTTGGTCCTGTCCCAGACCTGTGTTGCAGGGACAACACAATCAGATTGACCAACGAGAAGACGACCGCCTACCATGAAAAAAGCCATAAATCCAATCGCCTCACGAGCGGCCAGGATGGTTGCAACTCTCCAAAACGCCCATTCACGAGCGTTAACGCTTCCTGAGGGGGAAAGCTGTTGGATGCGCGCTATCCACTTTTCCTCCTCGGGTCGTTTCTGAAGGACCGTCGAGGACTGAAGCAGAAGCGACAGGACTGCTTGGAGCGATCCCGCGGCGCCGGACGCCAAAGCACTTTGTGCAGCCGGGCTGATTAGAAACGACGTGAGGGCCGTAACACCCTGGCTTTCGATGCTGACGCCACCAACGCGTGTCGAGGCTGTCACTGCCAGTGCAGCGGCAGCTCGACGGCGAGCTTGTCCGAACGCGATGCTCACTACAAATGGTGCCCAGTCGACACGGCGAGGCATTGCCGCAGCCTTTTTCTGATCCTTCATGGCCACTCCCTCAGTTCAGCCCGTCGTCGTCGTCGTCGTTTCTTCGTCGTCCCAGCTGATCCACCACGTGCGGAAATGTGGCAGTGACGAAATTTGTTGATTTTTTGGAACCCTGCTGTTAGAGTGGCTATGGTTGACGGCCGGCAACTCTTGACTAAAGTCTGCGACGCCTCCCGCGCGTTCCACGCGGACAGGTCTATGACCGCTCTTCCAGCCGCTGGCCGCCTCGAGTCACTCGCCTCCGGGAACCTGCGCCCCACCCTCTCCACTAAAATTGTTCCCCCTCTACATTTACTGGAGTCGGCTACCACGGACTGGGGCAGGTTGACCGATCCCACTACTACCCCATCCGATCTAGATGATAACTCACGCCTTGCACTATGCTGCCTGCGTGGCTCTCGAACCGTCATGCTCTCTCGTGTTTCCGAGGCAATTTCGGAGTTTGCATCGTTCAAGCACTCATACGGCTCACGGGTCGAGAAATCGTTTTATGAGGGCATTGCCGCATCGAGCACTGCTTCCCTTTCTCAGCATCTTGTGCGAGATAGACCGCTCTCGTTCATGGGTTCTGGGGACGCCACTGTACTACGATCTGGGAAAGCCTTGACGATATCAACCGCCAAGTGGAATTTTGTGGGAACTGAGGCGCAGCATCCACCCCTCACCCTTGGCCCATACCTTTCGTATCACGAGATGCAACTGTCTGCTTTCCTTGCTGTGTCTTCACCCACTGTGTTCGTAAACTCTGGCAGCAGGGCCAATTGCGGAAAAGTGTCGGCTGATCCAAATTCCTTCTCGCCTTTTGGTTTCCTCGTTGGCCTCGTCGGTGCCAGATTTGAGCGCGACCACCAAATGGAAAGCGAGTACATTCTCGTTGATCGGCGATTTTCCGTTCCCGATAATGGATTTGGGGCGTCTGGAAAATTGGCAAATCCCGTCGAGTATGGACGGTTATCCATTCTGGCCAAGCTTCTTGGCGTTTGGCACTCGAACGCGTCCGACTGGGCGTTCCCTTCATATGACGAAGTCACTCAAGCATTGGCAAGAGGTGACGAACCCGGATTTCACGTGATATCCGATGGAGTTTACTTCAATGCCAACGCGTACAGAGCCCGCATAGGAATTACCGCGAGAACAGCCCTGTTGGAGGCGAACGACCGTGCCAGATCCATAAACCAGGAAAATGATCGGGAGAGGGGATCTGGAAAAAACTCTTCTTTGTGCTATCGCGCACATATTCGAGTCGTTGGGCTTGGGTTAGGTGTTTGGCAGATTCCGGCAATACCGTTCGTGCAGCAGCAGCTCTTTGTCGACTGTTTCGCAGAAGCCGTTCGTAGTTGTCCGCTCTCAGAAGTGGCCGTGCTCGAATTCATTTGGGTAGAGCCAACAAACTGCGGTGGTGTTCCGCACGGCAGCAATTTGATCAGCGCAGCGGGGAACCCCATCGAAGTGATGTTTTCCAGGAGCAATCCAGCCGACCCGTTGCCAAAGCTGAGGCAGCACCTAACGACCAATTTGATGCATGACGACGGCGAGCAAATTGTGCAGCCGTTCCTCGTGGCGACATATGCCTGGGACTCCAACAGCTACCCGGGTAACGAATATTGGCGCGGTATGCTTGCGGCCTCGGGTGACCCAGCAGCCGCGTGCTGTTCACTTATTAGTGAAACCCAAAACCCAGAGGTGAACCCATCGATAATCGATAACATTGTGATTCTTGACTGAGAAGCACCGCCAATACAATACAAAGTGACTTGTAAACCCTCAAGCCCCAATTGGCATTGAGACAGCCATCATTAGCCCTCCGAGTGTTCGCTTTGCTTCTCTGCTACTCCTTTGATTTTCGCTTTCGGGAATTCGATTCACCCAATCCCCCGTGAAGGTTCGATACAATTGTGGTCAAGCATAACTGTCTGGTCCGTCCAGCTGGATGCAAAATACTATTTATTTGGATTCACGTTATTCAACTTCGAATTGGAGGTAATGCCGTCCGTTGGCGCGAGTGAGATCTGCCAGAAGTAGGAAGATCGCTCAAATCTGAGGAACTGAAAGTGAAGAATTGCTGTTGCTGATGCTGATGGTCTGTGTTTCCACCACTGTGGTCCTCTATCACCACAATGGGCAGGCTCAACCTCCATTCAGTGCCCGCTGTTGCAGACTCATCTACTGCAACATCTCCACTGCCCACCGCGTTCCGTTCCTGTTCATCAGTAGTACTTGATGGCTTTAATGAACTTTGTGCAAGCTTTGGAGGAGCTCCGAAGGTAAGCACGTGTGGCGTCAGGTTTTGGGCTAGACCAGCGGAAGCAACATTGACAGCTGCTGCTGCGACGCGTGGGTGATGCCAGTCACCCTCACTGGTAAATCGGGGCAATGCTGTTCTAGGGATAGTGGCGTCAGCTTCGCCGGGCAGGATAAGATTATGACTCCGTTCTGCGAGGTTTTCGCCGTCCAAAGAAAACTCATGCTCATTCTCGTCAATCATTAAGTTAAGAGCGTCGAGGAGAGCTTGCGCGTGGCCACCAGGATTGGGACCTCCCTCGCGACTCTGAACCCAACCTATTGGCGGCGATCCTGGGGGCGACAGCAGGAAATTGCGCTCGATTTCCGGGACTTGCAAATGGCCGATATTCACACCTTGCTCCGGATTAAGGTGACGATCCTCGGTGTGCTGAACAATATCGTTATGACTTCGTTTTTCTGACAGAAATGGTGATTACATCTGCGTAGTACACCCGAAAGTTGGGGCCGAGTTCCGCACTGCTGCTGCTTTCGAGTTCCGCGCGCGCAGCGGTCGCATCGCCGACAGAATTAAAAACAACTGTGCGGATCGCAGGGGTGGGGAGGAGAAGGACCAGACGCAGGTTTGTGGTCGGTTTAGTATATCCAAGGAAAGGATCAAGCGAAGTGGCACAACCAAGCATCCGATTGAACGATTTCAAAGGGACTATCCGCCTGATCGGGATGCCGTCCCCAACTGCGAGGCTGAGACCACGTGAAAGGATAGTGCGGGTCAGGAATATTGCAGCGGATCGTGATGGCCGAATAGGCGGGCAGATTGGGCGCAAGTCTCTGATTACCGGACAGGGTCACAGTTTCGGTCATACGCCGACGAAGAAAGCGCCGTCAGTATCAGTGTGTTTGTCGGTTCACTCATTTTGGAAAAAAAGGGGACAAAAGGCAAAAAAAGAAACCATTGGAAGCCAGATTGGAGGTTGGGCAGAATGGAATCATGTACCAATGTAGCAGACAGAAAGGCTGCCCACCTCCTGCGAAAGGACGAGCCCCGAGTCGTCTGATGCGCCATCTGCGGAGGTGCGACTGCTGCTGTTACTCTAGTGCGGGTGGTCCCGAGGGAAGCCATCGGTAAACGCTGGCGACTTCAAAACGCATGTCCTATATCTATTATTGTCTCCCGTGGGAGACTGTTGGGTCCTGGCTTTAGCACCAGCTCGAACACCAACGGTTCCTCGCACTCGGTCAGGAAGGATTGAGCTTCCTCCTCTTGGCTTCCCCGCCACTGCCCTTCTTTACATCTCCACCATTCTTCCGTGTGAACACTCTTCCAGCGTCGGCGATGCTTAGGCCGCGATCGGCTCTAGCCCTGTTCCACGCTCATCCCAGCACTAATTGCAAGTCGCAACTTCCCCTCGCCATTCTCTCTTCGGCGTTCCACTCGTTTCGCTGCTCCGCCCGACTCCCATGAACGCCAACCCGGCCACCACTTTGTCAGTGGACATCCGGCTCCTCCACGAGCTCATCACATCCGTTGCCCCATCCCTCCTGTGTGGGAGCGGTGAAGGGCCCCTGCACCAGCAGTGACGTGGTTCCGGCGGCGGGACCAGTGCTGGTATTGACGACACGTGGGGTTGGTTACGGTGACAGTGACTGTGGTGCGCAATCGGAACCCCCCACCCCCGTCCACCCGCCGCAATGGAGATTGTATGACCCTTCCATCTTTCTCAGCGGACCTGATTGATAACCGCCGTCCGTCTCTTAGCTCGGTCAAGGGCTCCCTTCAACTCTAATTGTCATTGCCCTGCTCGCTTCATGCTCGCTTCATGCTGCTGCTCCCTTGCTGCGCCAATATGTGCCGTCCCCTGATGGTGCGGAACCTGGCCCTTTGTCTTCCACCTGCTCGTCCCTCAATGACCCTTCCGCCTTCAGACTTCATTCCTTCGTTTTTTTGACTCTTTCTTGGTTCACATCTAACAAACTGATGTTTCACAGCTTCGTCCCACTCTCAAAGACCTCTGTACAAGCACGCTTTGAATTAGCTGTGACTACTGTTCCTTTTTCGGGGAATCTGACGTTCTGAACAAAATAAACAACGATCAGTGAACCTTCCGTTCATCATAGCACACTTCCTCGAATACCTCCCTTGGCCTTCCATCTTTTGGCTAGTGTTCTGCCATCGTCCGCCCAGCTTCCCTCCATTTGTCCAATATTCCACCTTTTCACAACAGCCCTGCAATATTTTTTAAATCTTGGGCAATCGTGAAGGCAACCTTACTGTCCAAATAGATGAGGAGGGAGGTGGGAAATGGAAAGGTGAGGTGAAACCTCAGGCTCTCTGTTTCCTCACTGTCTGATTCACCTCCACAAAGCTCTAAGAATGTTGGTTACTGCTTTCGTTTTTTTTATTTTTTTTTTTTGGTGTCCTTGCGTCATGGACAGACCAGAAGGGAAAAAAAAGAGCCCACCACGATCCCGAGAAGCACCGCAAAAATGAGTTTCGCCGCTTTGCTGGTTGCGATGTGATTTCGTCAGAGAGCGGGGGTGACGAATCATCGTGTTGGGGTTTGTCCGCCTGACAAGGGATGCGAACCCGTCCCGACAGCGGGGATTCAAAGAGAGAAGAAGAGAGAGAGAGATAGAGAGAGACAGAGAGAGAGAGAGAGAGAGAGAGAGAGAGAGAGAGAGAGAGAGAGAGATGGAGAGAGAGAGAGAGAGAGAGCGAGAGAGAGCGAGAGACCATGCGACAAAACAAAGAGGAGGGAACGGAAAGAAGTGAAAGATTGTAAACGCGAGAGAAGGAAAAGAAGGAAAGGCATTTCTTTCAAGAGATAAATACTCGTCTGCCCGACCGAACGTCCAACTTCGCATCCGAAAACTGACGATTACACCAAACAGCAATGGCCTCCCAATTCCCAACACCGGCGAACATCGTCCCCAATGGCGTTCACCTGAACGGCAACAGCGAGGCATCTGCACCAACCACAACTTCGTTCGCCCTGAAGGCTGGCTTGGCGCAGAATCTTAAGGTAAGCCCCTCGCCCCTCCGATCGAATCCAGGGCCGCCATCGCCATCGCCCTCAGCTCTGATCTCTCGATTCCTGTTCATAGGGCGGGGTCATTATGGACGTGATCAACGCTGAACAAGCCCGCATTGCCGAGGAAGCCGGAGCCTGTGCTGTCATGGCTTTGGAGCGCGTCCCGGCAGATATTCGGAAGAACGGTGCGATCGCTGAGGCCCTTCTTTTACTGCTTGGCGCTCATCAAGCTCAACAATAGGTGGTGTTGCACGCATGTCTGACCCTAAAATGATCAAGGAAATCATCGATGCGGTCACAATCCCAGTGATGGCGAAAGTTCGTATCGGGCACATCGTTGAGGCGCAAATTCTGGAAGCTGTGGGCGTCGATTTCATTGACGAGTCTGAAGTTCTCACTCCTGCGGATGATGTGAACCACATCGACAAATCCGCATTCAACGTTCCTTTTGTCTGTGGTTGCAAGAACCTTGGCGAAGCTCTGCGCCGAATCAACGAAGGGGCTTCTTTCATTCGCACAAAAGGCGAAGCTGGAACTGGAAATGTTGTGGAGGCTGTTCGCCATGCACGTACTCTAATGGCGGAGATTCGCCGGGTCCAAGCCATGGACGATGTTGAGCTCTACGCCCTTGCGAAAGATATTCAGGCACCCTACCACCTCGTCAAGGAAGTTAAGCGGCTAGGTCGTCTTCCTGTCGTGAACTTCGCAGCCGGCGGTGTCGCCACACCAGCTGACGCTGCCCTAATGATGCAATTGGGCATGGATGGCGTTTTTGTTGGCTCCGGCATTTTCAAGTCAGGAGACCCTGCCAAGCGCGCGAGAGCTATCGTGCAGGCAGTTACTCACTACAAGAACCCGAAGGTGTTGGCGGAGGTCTCGGAAGATCTGGGGGAGGCGATGGTGGGGATCAATATTGGGGACATTCCGAAGGGTCAGGTTATGGCGCAGCGTGGCTGGTGATTGTTGTTTCTTCATTCTCGCTGTCCCCTTTAATAAGAGAGAAGGATCGTGACAAAAAAGGTAATGAGAGTTTATCGCCTTTTTTCCTCTCTTGTTGTGCGGTGCAATCAGCAGTGTCGGCAGCGCGCAAAGCGTGCACCACATATTATTATACCCCCAACGTGCAGCCGCACCATGATCTTAGAAACCTCGTGCAGTACTCGACGATGAATGATGCTGCGATAAAATAACTGCAACATTCACACCAGCCTTGCCATGTCAATGTTTTTGAAAATCAAGCTGGGACATCAAGCAAATTCGAAATCGACGTTCAGGCCTATGTAAGACCTCCCCATTCCCAATGCCAAATGACTCTCCTCAAACAGAAGTGCTCACTTCTGCCGAGGAAAAAAATCTGCTAATTAAATGCGCCAATTTTTTGGACCAACGCCAATTTTCTGGCCATTTACTTAGTGATTTTAACAGTTTCTACGTTAGTCGATTTTTTTTTTCTTACGTTAATCGATACACTATAGTGGGGAGAACTTATCTATCTTAGGAAATAGAGGGGTTGTGTTTGTAGGGTCAGCTGTTTTACTCTGTCCAGGGAATTTGCTTGTTTTTGATGCCCAGCACTGCAAGAAATTTGTTTGATATTCCATGTCAGTTTTTTCAACTCTGATGCCCTTGTTTGGCGGCTTCCTTCTGTCTCTTGGTCTGTGAACCAGCATCGATTTGGTGACAAAAAACAGCTGGATTTTGGCAGTAAAAAGTAGACCGAATATCCAACTTTGAACCCCCCCATTGTTTGAGACTTTAAAAGAAAGCAAGGAAAAGATCTGAAGAAAAAAATTCGATATGGTCTACCGCAGGATTGATCTCTTCGTCCATCAGCGAGTGGCGCCATGTCAAAGTTTTTGTTAGCCCAAAACCACTACTTTTCCTTCAACAGTCTCAAAAGCTACCGTTTATACTCAAAGTATTATAACAACAAGAAATTGGTTTTTTTTTTTTTAGTCAGAAGGGTTTTGGTCCTTTCCACAGGAAGATTGTCATCGTTTGCAAATTGTGACGCCTTTCTTCTGAAACCTTTCTTGGCCCTTTTCTCTAGTACAGCGCTAGCCAAAAAGAACCAGCCAAAAAGCTTTGCTTTTGCGAGTTGTTTTCAGCTGAATTTGAGGCTCTTTTAATGTTTTGAAAAAATTTCAAATAAACAATCTGCGTTGTGCTTGCCTTGTCAGCAGAATAACAGACAATTTTAAGAAAATGAGAACAAAAAAAAAGTGAGGGAAGACAAAAGCCTTTCAATTTTAAAAAAAAAGAATGAGAAACACAATACACTTCAAAATGAAGAGGAAAAACATAAGAAACCAATGTGTAAACATGTGAGACTATACTCACTCCTTTGATCCTTGTTATGAATCACCCTCTGGAAACCTCTGGAACCTTCTAGAACATTCCTTCATGGAACCTTGTGGAACCTTCTGGGACCTTCTTTGCTTTCCTGACTTGTCTTGTTGTCATTGGTATCATTGGTATCATTGTGTTACAAATTGCTCTTTCTGGAACTTTCTTTGAGTCTTGACAAGGAAGACTCTCAAAAGGTATAAAAGGGGGATGGGGGACCTGTCCCATCCCTCAAGTGAATAATTGTTTCCAATACAATCATCACTCCTCTCAGTTCCTTGTCTGCCTTGTCCTGTCCTGCCATGTTCCTGACAATCGGGGTCTGACCTTTCTCTCTGCCTTTTTATTACCCTCCTTCCTTATTTGTACCTATCCTACCCTCCCTTTTTCTTCACATGTAAGTGGGACTGATTGCCATTGAGGGCTGACATTCTACTCACTGCTGAACAGCTGTAGGTGGGGGAAGCTTTGTCACTCACGGAATCAGCACAAGGGGAGGCCTTGTGTGTCTCTTGGTGGGTGGTGGTTCAACCCTCTTGAGCAAGGGCTGCCTACTCTGCTTGGACTGAACAGACAGCTGACCAAAGACAGAACATGCGACAAGGGTGCCTTGCAAGGCCTTGCTGTGTGAGACGTAAGTTTCACCAGTGGCAGGAAAATCTGTTCACAGCGCTATTATGTCTGTTTCTCACATAGCCTGGACCTTTGCCAATAGTACATTTACCACGTCCAGCTCATTTGTCTATTTGTATGTGGGACTACACTGAGGTCTCAGTGTTAGCGATTTTATTTGCAAAAACAAGCATATGTGTCGTAAAACTGCAAGGATTGGGACCCTATTATTATTTCTGGTTCTTCAGTTTCCAAGGCGTAATCAAAGTGTATTTGTGGCTCACCCACTTTTATTGGGTCCGCTTTACTAGTTTTGTCTTTACTTTTTCCGTTGCACCAGGGTTTTCCCAACATATTTTCTTTTTCAGTGACTAACATTGTGCCTGACAGGCTGTACCCCATGCCTGCATAATTTATTTTTTGGCACTTGCACATACATGCATAGGATTGGGGAACTTCGAGCATTTGTTGTGGATGCTCCAAGTCAAGGGGGTTGACCTGTCAATTTTCTCTCTCTCTGTTTTTTGGGCCATTTCTCTTTCCTTTTTTCTTCAATCTGATTTCTGTCCTTTGGCACCAATACAGAGACCCTTCAAATCCATCTGGCCTGCAATGTCGAGGGCAGTGGGAGGTGAGTGGTACCTATCGTCCCTCACACCTCAAGGGTTCCTGTCCCCGACTTGCCTCGATCCTATTGCTGTGAGAGTGAGGTGTGCGAGTACAAGTGTGATGCGATAAAGCTGGTTGGTCAAGTGGTTGTGCTAATGCAGCCTGGCGGGGTGCATGAACAATTGTGTTTGTTTCCATGTGTGAGTTCCCAACTGGCAACCTTCGGACCCCTACATAGTCAACTCCCTTCTCCCTCTTCCCCTTGTCACTGGCAACAGCAAGGTTCCTGCAGCACCCCTGCAACAAGGGGCACTAGGTCGTGCCCTGTCTCTCCTTCTGCTATTGGTCCTGTTGTGTTTGAAAATAGGTTCTTTGCAAGATAAAACGTGTTGCCCTCTTCTCTTTATTCTGCGGTTGTGTTGCCCCCTAGCGAGTGCCCTTCTGTTTCCCCTCACACCAGCCCACAGCCACGCAAGTAATCAGTGCTCCCACACTGATCCTTCAGAGGATTGTCCCTCTGAATGTTCATTCTTTATGTTTGAGACCCCTGTTAGACAGATCAGTAGGGATACTTTGTGGACTAGGCAAGTAGCAGGGTTCTCTGTGTCTGTCTTCGTCCTCCCGCTCCGTCGCTCTTGTCCACTCAGCACAGAAGTAGCACAGAAGTAGGATGATCCAAGCCACAGCACGATCCAGCCTTGCCCCAACAGGCAAAGATGGTTCCAACAAGCGTCGCGCACCTGGCCCCACAAAACAAGCGGACCTCAAACCCTTCACAGGATCATTGCGCTTCCACTGGTTTCCTGACAGGCACTTCTCACCAGTCCTCCAATAGACAGACTGCCTCACCTTCATGTAGGCGAGAGAGACAGGCAATTCGTTTGCCACAGTCACAAGTCACCTCTGTTGCTCGCACGGTATCCCCGTCATAGCAGCAAAGCAAATAGGCAAGAGACAGGCGCTCTGCGCCTGTCGCCTGCGGTCACTTTGGCTGCGCCACGCCCCTTCATAGGACCCCACTGAGGACAGCTCTGTTCACAAGCCAACGGCGGGGATATGATGGCAAAATCCTCCAGCAGTAAATTGCCTGTCTCAATAGTTCTTAACAGCTTTGAAGTTTGCTAGCAGCTGTGACATCTGAGCACTCGATTTGTTACTCGCAGCCCTCCTTTGTTCCAAGTAAACTGAACAAGTCTGAAAATAAAAACCTTCGATAAGATCCTGATGCGACCACGAAAGCACTCAAAGTCACTTCACCTCCCTCCCCACTTTTTTTTTTTTTTTTTTTTTTTTCTTCTTCCAATTTGAACCATGAAGCTGAACCTTACCCCTTTTGTGAAGGGTTTCCGCCGAAAAAAAAGAGAAAGAAAGAACCGAGAGAAATGGGTCCTAAGGCGAAAGGGAAGGCGAAGAGGTAACTGTGGGCATACTCGTTGCACTGCGCATTTACATTCATTTGAATCATTGTGGAAGGGCAGATCCCATTATGTAGAGCTGACTCTTGCCTAAGACGTGATCTACAGGACGATGACGCCGACTTCCCGCCCTCGTTGGACGCGGATCCCATAGAACCGATCACCATTACTTCTGCTCCTTCGTTCGGTTTTTCGGCCATCAGCGGCTTTGGCGAGGAGGAGGACTTTGACGCGAACCACGATGAGGAGGTAATGCTTCCTGGGCGCTGCTAATTATAACACTTCGAAACGATCAACTGCAGGGAAACGATCTTGGCGGGCTAATGTCCTTCATGGCCAAAGTCAAGAAGAACGAAAAGTCGAAGAAGAAGAAGAAGCGAGACGATGAGGAGGACGTGGCTGCCATTCTGGCCGAGCTTGATGAACAAGAGGCTACCGGAACTGAATCACAAGTTGTCGCGAAGGGAAAGAAGTCGAAGGGAAAGAAGACTGAGGCGGATGACGATGAGAACCAGCCATCGAAGGACTCAAAGAAGAAGGGTAAAAAGGGTCGAAAAGCGAATGAGGATGACGAGGAGGATGCGGTGGCCATTCTAGCAAAGCTGGATGAAAACGCCGAAGATCCGGATGTCGAAAGCAAGTCCCCCAAGAAGAAGGAATCCAACAAGAAGGGAAAGAAAAGCAAACAAGCACTGGACGACGATGAGGACGCGGCGGCAATCCTAGCAAAGCTGGATGCCGAGGAAGCTACAGCGGAGGCGGCCTTAGCAACGGAGGTCCCAGCCAACGGTTCAAACGCCAAAGCAAGCGGCAAGAAAGGGAAGAAAGGGAAACGCGGCAACGATGACGAAGAGGATGCCGCGGCCATTCTCGCCAAACTCGACGCCGAAGAAGCGGAACAGACACCTGCACTGTCGTCAAAGAAGGACGAGAAGCAGAAGGCTGCCACAGCGGTGACTGATGGCCAAAACGAAGGTGACGTCCAGACCAAGTCCAAGAAGGTGAAGGAGAAGGAGAAGAAGCTTTGAAAGTGCTTCTCGTGATGGTAAAGTGCTCACCATTTGTTACTTCATCAATCACAGAAGCTTGCGAAAAAACAGGAGCCGGTTGAAGAAGCTGCACCTGACAATACAACCCCTATTAAGGGAGACGATATGAATGACCAGGCAGGTGGCTCAAAGAACAAGAAGAAGAAGAAGCCAGCAGCAAAGGAAGAGCCGGCTCCAGAACCTGTGGCAGCAGTGCCTGAGCCCACTGGTAGCGGAAAAGGCAAAAAGAAGCCGAACGCTCTCGTCGCGGCACTCCAAGCAAAGCTAGCAGCGGAAAAGGCGGCGAAGGAGGAGGAAGAACGTCGAGTATGTCTTCATATGAATTTGGTCCGTTTATCTCACGTGGATCCCTATAGTTGGCGGAAGAGCAACGGCGCATTGAAGAAGAGGAAGCCCGAGTTGCGGCCGCTGAGAAAGCGAAGCAAGAAGCGAAACTTGCGAGGAAAGAGCGTGAACGGGTTTGTATATTTTACCCTTTTTCCATCATTAATCCTATTTGGCTTCAGCAAAAAAAAGAGGAGCAAAAGAAAGCCGGGACCTATATGACTCCTGCCCAGATTCAGGCCGATCGCTTGGCTAAACAACGTCTCCAAGTAATGCTTGCACAGGGTTTGAAAGTCGAAGGTCTTCTCCGAAATGATGAGAATGCTTCGGAGACCCCGAAACCGAAACGAGTGGTGTACGCGAAAAAGAAGAAGCCAACGGGTCCGAAAGTCGGCGCAGAGACTAGCGTGGCGTCCACTCCTGAGCCAACCCCTTCGCTTGTCTCGGAATCAAAAGATGACGAGGACTCTATTCGTGTCAGTTCACCCACGGCGTCGACCAAGACCGAAGAGCCTGCGGCCTCGGCTATTAAGGACTCGTGGGACGACAGCAGCGAGGATGAGAAACCAGCGCCGATAAAAGTGACTAAAGACAGCTGGGAGGAGGAAAGCGAAGAAGAGAATGCTGCACCCATTATGAAATCTTCGGCGACGACAAAGGATACTCTTCAAAATAAGAACGGTGCATCTGGCGGAAAGACCAAAGTCAGCGCAAATAATGGGACAGGTTTGTGGGGGGTCTATCCCACTGTGCCCTCAATAACCTTCTGTCCTTTTAATCAACATTCACAGCGGGAGACACAGTGAAACCTGGTCAGACTAAACCTGTGGCTGCAAAGACAACTGCAAACAAAGTGGCCCCCCCGAACGAGGCTCAAAAGAAGATTCCCACCGCGCCCGTAAAGGTACAAGCTGAACCCGACGAAGACGAGGACGAGGATTCCGAAGAGGACTCCGAAGGTGATTCCGACGAGGAATCAGATGAAGACTCGGAAGATTATTCGGATGAAGACTCGGATGAGGATGGTCCAAAAGTATCCAGTGCCCAGAGAATGGCCCTTATGAAAAAGCAAGAAGCACAGCAGCGAAAGGAGGTTGGTGTGGTGGCCTTGTCTACGAATTTTGACTTACTTTTTGTGCGGATTAGGAGCGCTTGAAGAAAGCTCTTGCAGAGCGATCCAAAGACAATCTTCGATCGCCGATTTGTGCAATTCTGGGTCATGTTGACACCGGGAAAACGAAGCTTTTGGACAAAATTCGTCAAACAAACGTTCAGGAGGGCGAAGCGGGCGGAATTACGCAGCAAATCGGCGCAACGTACTTTCCCATGGAGGCAATTCGACAGAAAACTGCTGTTTTGAAAAAGGACTCCAGCACCTACAAGCTCCCTGGTCTACTTATTATTGATACCCCCGGTCACGAGTCGTTCACCAACCTTCGTTCTCGCGGCTCTTCGCTTTGCAATATTGCCATTCTTGTCGTTGATATAATGCATGGTCTTGAGCCGCAGACTATTGAGTCAATCGGATTGCTCCGACAGAGGAAGACACCTTTCATTGTCGCATTAAACAAAATTGATCGAATATATGGATGGAAGTCAGTTCCTGACAACGCCGTGCGAGACTCACTGGCTATTCAACCGGAGCACGTGAAGGCCGAATTTGCCGAGCGAGTGAAACGGACGATTGTGGAGTTTGCAGAGCAAGGGCTCAATGCTTGCCTCTACTATGAGAACACCAACTTTGCGAAGTATGTTTCTCTAGTGCCGACGTCGGCTATAACTGGTGAAGGTATCCCTGATATCTTGGACTTGGTGATCGACCTGACGCAAAATCGTCTGACGGACCGGCTGATGTACCTTTCGGAGTTGGAGTGCACAGTTCTGGAGGTCAAAGTTATTGAAGGTCTTGGTACCACGATCGATGTTATTTTGTCAAATGGTGTCCTGCGTGAAGGTGACCGCATCGTGATTTGCGGTCTGGTGGGGCCAATTGTAACAAATATCCGAGCGTTATTGACGCCAGAACCAATGCGAGAACTTCGAATCAAATCAGCGTATGTTCACCACAAAGAAGTGAAGGCTGCACTCGGTGTGAAAATTAGCGCACCCGACCTGGAGAAAGCCATTGCTGGTTCTCGGCTCATGGTGGTCGGCCCAGACGACGATGAGGACGAGCTTGCGGAGGAAATCATGTCAGACTTTCATGCTATCGAAGAGGACTACATTACTCGTGGAAGGGGAGTCTGCGTTCAGGCCTCCACCCTCGGTTCTCTAGAGGCCCTTCTCAGCTTCCTTAAGTCGTCGAAAATTCCGGTTTCCGGTTACAATCTTGGCCCGATTCACAAGAAAGATATTATCCGTACTGGCATTATGCTGGAACGCCACCGCGAACTCGCACTGCTTCTTGCTTTTGACGTGCCTATCGACCGTGATGCGCAAGAACTAGCAGACGAAATGGGAATCAAAGTGTTCAAGGCTGATATTATCTATCATCTTTTCGATCAATTCACTGCACATATGGCGGCATTGGAGGAACAGCGGCGAAGAGATCAAGCCCCGCAGGCTGTGTTCCCTTGCATTTTAAGAATTATTCCAGGCATGGTGTTTAACAAGCGTAGTCCAATTGTCATGGGTGTCGACGTAGTTGAAGGGTTCTTAAGAATTGGTACTCCTATTTGCGTGGTTGATGAAGATGTAAGCTCCGCTGTCTGCTCGAAAAACGCTGAGAGTTTAACTTGTGCTTGAAACAGAAAAACGTTGTCGACTTGGGCAAATGCACTGGTATCGAGTTGAACAGGAAACCCATCCAGGAAAGCAAGAGAGGTAGCCCATCAGTGTCGATCAAACTGGAAATGCCGGGATACGAGGCTCCTCGAATGTACGGTCGTCATTTTACTGAGAGGAACGAACTATACAGCCATGTATGTGAAGCCCTTGATTTGATGTCGCTGTTCTCTGACGAATGTATTCTTGCGCTTCATCATTTTCGTGAAGATTTCTCGGGCATCCATCGATATTCTGAAATCCACTTTCAAAAACGACCTCACGAAGGAAGACTGGTGAGGACTTTACTTTCTCTCTCTCTCTCTGTGCCTTTTTCTTTGCATCCCCTTACACACCTTCAATTGTGCCAGGGCAACTGTGATCAAGCTGAAGAAGGTTCTCAAAATTGAATGATCGATGGGATGAAAGTGGTATGGTGGCGGCGGGCGCGAGTGATTGTACTTGCCACATTCTCTCTCTATTCTTTTCCTTTTTTTTTCCTTTTTTTTTTCCCCCGCCATTTCTCCGCTCCGTTTCCGTGTCGCTACATCTCTTTTTGTGAGCCCGACCGTTCTCTCACACAAAATCCGAATCTGCGCGATTCACTTCATCACATATGGGAGAGGGAGGAGAAAGAGAAAAAATAAAATAAAATAAATAACACGTCTCAAAAAGAGAGGAAAAAAAACACAAAAAAACAAAAAAAAAAAAAACAGCGATCTTGTTGAAATCTGGCAGCGAGACGAGCGAGACGGTGGGTGTGACAAGTCAAGTCTGTGATCAACTTTTTTCTTTCTTTTTTTGTTGATTGTCACGTGTGGGGGCATATTCCAACACTCCCCCTTGCACACGCGCCCTTCCTAGACTTCAAACAAAACCCTCCAGAGGTAAGAAACTGGGGAAGAGCGCTCGAAGCCCCTGCTCGGATGAAAAACCCAAATCAATTGGCTGATCTGGGAAAACTGTGGCAGGGAAAGGAAGTGAAAATATCTGGGAAAATGCTGCTGAGGAGTGAACTTCATAAGGGTAGGAATAGAAAATACATGAAGAGCCAAATAAGGCAAAAGGTAAAGAAAAGTTTGTCCAGTGCCCTCCCCCTCCCTGTTGGGCCTAACCTGCTGATTTCCCTTGGCGCGCCAGCCGCGCCTTCCACGCCACAGCGCAGTCCAACTTCTTCTGTTACTTCTTCTTGATACTCTTTTGTCGAATATGTTCCTCACGTCGTTTTGATCTTGTTTCTAGGATTTTCTTGTGATGGTGCAGGTATCGTCTTGGTTTCTCAGTTGAGTCAACCAGTCCAAGTAGAGCCCAGCCTCATAGATCATGTCACGTCCATGTGGCTTGGTGAGGAGGTGCAAGCTGGTCCATCGAGTAGACATGCTCAACTTGCACAAGTCCCTCCTCAACAAGTGACTGAATGTGGTGGTACTGAAGGCGGATGTGCTTGGAGCGATTGGTGTGAAGGTTGTTAACTGTCATGTGGATTGATGGTGTGTTGTCCTTGTAGGCAATGATTGGTAGCTTGAGGGGATGCTGGATTGATAGGTGGAGGTTGTTGATGGCCTCAAGTTCCTGACCAAGCTCACTGAGTGCAATGTACTCTGCTGCTGTGGATGAAGTTGGGACTGTTGCTGATCTTGTTTGTTATGAATCACCCTCTGGAAACCTCTGGAAACTTCTAGAACATTCCTTCATGGAACCTTGTGGAACCTTCTGGAACCTTCTTTGCTTTCCTGACTTGTCTTGTTGTTATTGGTATCATTGGTATCATTGGTATCATTGTATTACAAATTGCTCTTTCTGGAACTTTCTTTGAGTCTTGACAAGGAAGACTCTCAAAAGGTATAAAAGGGGGATGGGGGACCTGTCCCATCCCTCAAGTGAATAATTGTTTCCAATACAATCATCACTCCTCTCAGTTCCTTGTCTGCCATGCCTTGCCTTGTCCTGCCCTGTTCCTGACATTGTTGACTTCCATGCTATGGCTCCCACTGCTAATAGCCAACAACTTGGTTGTTCCTGTCTGAGCTGTAGCAAAGTCCAACTGTGGAGGTGGCCTTGACATACCCCGCAACGTCGAGTAGCTCATGCCAGTGCCAGATGCACGGGTCTTGAGCAAAGGAACTAAGCAAGCTGACACTGAGTGCCAGGTCTGGTCTTGTTGATGTTGCAGTGTAGTTGAGGCTGCCAATCACATGGAGGCACTCAGTGCTGTTGACGCTCTCCTCACTAGGGTCGGTGAAGTGCCAGTTGCGAGGGGTGAGCTTGGTTGTTACCTTGAGTGGTGCATTGTGAGGCATCACAGATCCGTGCTTAGCCTTGAAGCGCGAGAGGAAGTTCTGGACGAAGTTAGTCTGATGGAGAATTGTGAAGTTTGAACCACGAATAACTTCCATTGAGAGAATGTAGCTGAGCTTTCCCAGCTCTCGAAGGTTGAACTCCATCTTGAGGTCCGCAACAGCCTCCTTGATGGCAGCAGTGTGGCCAAAGAGTGGAAGGTCATCAACGTTACGCCAGAATGAAGCAGAGCCTGCACTTGGTCCAGCACCAGAAGAGGCAGGGGTCTGCCCAGCTCTGAGCAAAGCCTTTTGACTGAAGGTGGACGGCTAGACGCCGATACCAAGTCCGTCCTGATTGCTTCAGCCTGTAGAGACCCTTCAGCAGTAGCCACACTAGTCTGGGAGAGATCGATATGCCAGGTGGTGGTGCCATGTAGATTGGTATGTCTAGGATCCTGTACAGGTAGGCTGAGGAGATGTCGATCATCTCCATATCCCAGCCGTACAGGGTGCTGAGGGCAATCATCCAACGAAGTGTGTTGCCTCTAATAACTGGCGAGTAGGTGGGGGTGAAGTTGACACTGGGCTGCTGGGTGAATCCACAAGCAACAAGTCGAGCACGGAACTGCTCAATGGTGCCGTCAGGTTTGAACTTAAGCTTGTAGACCCACTTGCAGCTGACGATGTTGGTGTCAGGCGGAGCTGCTGACTCCACAAAGACTCCCATCTTGCGAAGCATATCCAGCTCGTACTCTTCAGCCTCCTTCCACTGCTCTGCATGAGGCAATGCCATGGCCTCCTCATGCATCAGTTGGTCCTTGCATGTGTCTGGGGATACTTTGATCAAGTTGGAGTTGACATTGAAGGCGTAGAGGAGTCTGTCGTCATCGTCAGCGTCAGACTCATAGACTGACTGGATATCGTTATCGTCTAAGGGCTCACATGCAAACAGCACATCTTGCACAACAGGGGCGCTGTCAGCAGGTAGCACTTCGCCTAATGCGGCGGGGTCCACTTCACCATTGGGCCTGTCAATACCCCTTGCGGATAGAGAACTCGAGACGTTTGGCGACGCAGGGCCCCCCCAAGCGGGGCCCTCACCGTCCCGACCCGCCTGCTGATGAGCCTCTGCGCTGGACCTGGGCAAATTCTCCAGATCGCTGGGGGGCCCACTGACCCTTGCATTGCTGGGCAGAAAGGTCTCTGGGGCATTGGCAGTGGCTGGTGCTGAGGCTTCCTGTGTGCGATAGTGTGGGGCAACGTGAGGTGACGTTAATGGTTTTGAATTGTTTTGGTTGTGAAGAGGAAATTTGAAAAGGGAATGGTGAAGAAAAGAAAGAATTAGTTTAGTGAAGTTTGGAGTGACTCACTGGGTCAGGTGGAATTGGGTGCTTCCTCAGTCAGCCTGGCTTCCTCTTAGGGGGTGGCTCCTAACATGGTAGAAACACTTGGAGCCAAAGGTGCGAAAGTGGCCAGCCATTGGTGGGATGTGGTGGCAGCTTTCGAATGGAGAGAGGATGCCACGCTGGATGTTTGGTAGACAGTTCTTGATTTGCAAAGCTTGACAGTAAGCATAGCTCCAAAATGTGAGTGGAACGTTATCTGTGACAGTTTGGATGTGGCGTTCTGCGACAGAGTTCATCTGGGCTGTGCGTGAGGGAGACGCCTTGAGCTGAATTCCATGAGAGTCGCAGAAGGATTTGAAGGTCCGATTGAAGCTCTCCTTGCCACAATCCAATCGGATGACCTGTACTTTGCGTCCCTCTGTTTTCTCAAGAAAGAGAATCAGGCAAATTAGAAACGGTAATGCTCTTGCGAGCAATAGGAATGTCCCAAGAGAAATGACTGCTCTCGCAAACGACAGTGATTGGGAAGTTGTAGCCATCAAAGGAAGTAATGGGGATGGAGTTGACATCGACATTGAGGGTGTTGGCAAATGGGAGTTGTTCCTCATCACGCTCTGGGAATGACTTTTGGCGCATCTTGGCAGCGACGCAAGTTTGGCACTTTGTGGGGTATGAAGCATCGATGGGCAGTAGGTCTGCTGTCGTCTGGTGGTGGAGCATGTAGCTGAGGCGCTGGAAGCCAACGTGTCCCAGGGTGTGATGAAGTCTTTCAACCTCTGCAATCTGGAGCCTCTCGGCCTTGCTCACGACAGGTGGTGGCCCGTCTGAGCTTGGGTAGTGTTCGCGGTGGACTAAGGGCGATAATGGCAACAGAGGCATGGCTGAGGCAGTGTAGTCTTGAATTCTTGGTGATGAGGAAGTGGAGCCCAAGATGTTTGGTGCAACAACCAACAGGAGTTCTATCACTTCTGTTGAATATGGTGCCAGGTATATCCACATCCATAGAGACAAAGAACTTCCCGGCTCTCTCAATGTCATTGGTGGCAATGAGACTGTATAGTGCAGTTGGCGCGTAGAATGCTTTCTTGATGACAATTTCGACACTGTTTAGTACAGGAATCCTTGCTGAGCCAGATCCCTTCATCTTGAGTGGTGGGGACTCCTCATCTATGGTGCTGACAGTAGAGTCTTTCTCTTCATATGAGGTGAACAGGTGGAGGTCTTTGAGAATGGTCCTTGGGCAGCCAGTGTCAACAACGATTGGGGACTCTCTAAAGACATCTGAGTGCGAAGAGAGGAGGGCAACAGATTTTGGAACATGAGGTGCAGAGCGGAAGTTAGAGGTTCTCTTTTGGTGTGCCTGAGGTGGAGGCCTCAGGCCTACTGAAAATTTGACTCCCCTGAATCACTGTAGTCAGACTCAGTCTCATACTCGCTGAGTGTCAGGAACAGGGCAGGACAGGACAAGGCAGACAAGGAACTGAGAGGAGTGATGATTGTATTGGAAACAATTATTCACTTGAGGGATGGGACAGGTCCCCCATCCCCCTTTTATACCTTTTGAGAGTGTTCCTTGTCAAGACTCCAAGAAAGTTCCAGAAAGAGCAATTAGTAATACAATGATACCAATGATACCAATGACAACAAGACAAGTCAGGAAAGCAAAGAAGGTTCCAGAAGGTTCCACAAGGTTCCATGAAGGAATGTTCTAGAAGGTTCCAGAAGGTTCCAGAAGGTTCCATGAAGGAATGTTCTAGAAGGTTCCAGAGGTTTCCAGAGGGTGATTCATAACATCATCTCCCCCTTTTAGGCCTCTTCTGCAACTTGGTGGGGTACCTGGTCTTGAACTCGAGCAGAAGGTCTTGGCAGTGAGTGAGGTTTGACTCAGGCTCCCAGGTGTTGTCAGCATCTGAGTAACCTTTCCACTTAACAAGGAACTTGAGTGTTCTTCCAAACCACTTGGCATCCAAGATTTGTTCAACCTCAAATTCCTCTTCACCTTCTACCTCAACTGGAGGAGGAGGAGGAACAACTCTGCCTGGAATGGAATTGGCCACAAACTTCTCTAAAAGGCTGACATGGAAAACTGGGTGGATCTTCATGGATGCAGGGAGATCCAGCTTGAAGGTGACTGGATTGATTTGCTCCAAGATCTTGAAAGGTCCCAACTTGAGGTTGTCTAGCTTGGGACTTGGTCTTTTGGTCTGCAAGTTCTTCCTCAGAAGCCAAACTTGCTGACCCACAGCAAGGTCATGGTCCATTCTGTGAGTGTTGGCAAATCTTGAGGCATCTTCTTGGGCTTGCTTCAGGGTGGAGTCCAGGAAGGAGTTGATGATCTTGAGCTTATGTAAGTGTGAAGCCGCAGCAGGAGCTTGGACATTGGATAGGGTCTCTTGTCCCAGAAGATCTCCTCTTGGATTGAAGCCATAGGTTGCAAAGAAAGGAGATAGCTGGGTGCTTGAGTGGAGAGAATTGTTGAGAGCAAATTCTGCCAGTGGAAGGAGGGTGGGCCAATCATCCTGTTGATAGCTGACATAGCACCTCAAATACTGCTCCAGAGTCTGGTTTGTTCTTTCTGTTTGTCCATCAGTCTGAGGGTGATAAGCAGTTGACAGTTGAGACTTGATTCCAAGGGCTGCTGTGAGTGCTTTCCAAAATTGAGATCTGAACTGTGGTCCTCTGTCACTGACGATTGACTGAGGCAGCCCATGGAGCCTGAATATGTGCTGCAAAAACAGGTCTGCTGTTCCTTGTGCATCTATATTCTCAGTGCAGGGGATGAAATGGGCCAACTTTGTCCTTCTGCAGATGACAACAAGGATAGAGTCAAATCCATGGGATGGGGGCAGTTTCACAATGAAGTCCATGGATATTGATGACCAAGGGCTGATGGCAATTGGGAGGGGCTCCAGAAGTCCATAGGGCTTGTGTCTGCTGGATTTGTTTCTTTGACAGGTTTCACAGCTGCTGACATAGTTCTTGATGTACTTCCTCATGCCTGGCCAGTAGAAGTCTCTGGAAACAAGCTCATATGTCTTGTGCTCTCCTGGGTGTCCAGCTGTTGCTGCATCATGCCTTGTCTTGAGTATCTCAAGTTTTTCCTCTTCTTGGCTGATTTGAATCTTGTGAGGCTTGGGGTCCTTGGAAATAGCATGGGCCCACACACTGTCAGGAAGCAATGAAAGGTGTGTCTTGGATGGTGGGGTGAAACCATCTCCCCCTTCAGGTGCAAGGTCTGTTCTTCTTGACAGGGCATCAGCCACAGTGTTAAGGTGGCCAGGAGAATAGCACAGCTTAAAGTCATACTCAGAGAGCAGTTCAGCCCACCTGGCATGCCTCTGCTTGAGCAACCTCCTTGCCCTGAAGAAGGTGAGGTTCTTGTGATCAGAATAGACAGAGATGCCTTTAGAACCAGCCAAGTAGTGTCTCCAGAATTTGAATGCTTCCACAATTGCAAGCAACTCCTTGTCATGGACTGTGTAGTTACACTCAGCACTGTTCAGCTTCCTGGAGTAATATGCCACTGGATGCAGAGGAGCAGAGGGTTCCTGAGAGCTTGGCTGGGACAGAACAGCGCCAAGGGCATAGTCTGAGGCATCAGTTTCCAAGGTGAAGGGAAGCAAGGGATCCACATGCTTAAGGAGTGGTGCACTTGTGGTTGCTGTCTTAAGAGCTAGCCAGGCTTGCTCTGCTGCTGGGGTCCATTCAAACTTGGTGGTCTTCTTGGTGAGATCAGTGAGAGGCTTGGCTATGGCAGAATAGTTGGCAATGAAGGTTCTGTAGAAGTTGCAAAACCCAAGGAAGCTTTGAACATCCTTGATGGAATTTGGAGCCTTCCATTCAAGAATAGTTTGGATCTTGTCTGGTGCCATGGAGATCCCTTTGTCAGACACAATGAACCCCAAAAACTCAATGGAGGTCTTGTGGAATTCACACTTCTCCAGCTTTGCATAGAGGTGATGCTGTCTGAGTCTCTCCAAGACAGTCTTGACATGTCCCATATGGCTTGCAGTGTCAGATGAAAATACCAGGATATCATCCAGGTAGACAATGACAAAAAGGTCCAGAATATCCCTGAAGATGTCATTCATCATGCCTTGGAAAATAGCTGGAGCATTGGTAAGTCCAAAGGGCATAACCAAGTACTCAAAGTGACCGTATTTGCATCTGAAGGCAGTCTTCCATTGATCCTGGGGCTTAATTCTGACCAAATTGTAGGCACCTCTGAGGTCAATCTTGGAAAATATCCTTGCATGGCTCAGTTTGTCCAGTAATTCAGAGATGAGAGGCAGTGGATAGCGGTTCTTGACTGTCATCTCATTGAGATCTCTGTAGTCCACACAGGGTCTCAGTCCCCCATCCTTCTTCTTGACAAAAAAGATGGGAGCTCCAGCTGGTGACTTGGAAGGTTGGATGAATCCCTTGTTCAGCATTTCTTCAATGTATTCTTGGAGGGCCTTGGCTTCTGGTGGAGAGAGGTGGTACAGTGGCTTGAAAGGTGGGCTGCAAGTTTCATCCTTGAGTGGGATTTCACAGTCATAAGGCCTCTGAGCTGGTAGCAGGTCTGCCTTGGTCTTGGAAAACACATCAGCATAAGGGAGATATTCTTTTGGTAGCTTGGATGCCAGCAAAAGGTCTGATGGGTCCAGGTTGTCGTGCTCCTCAGCAGTGGGGCTTGAATTCTTGACTGGGAACTGTGATTCTTGAATCTTTGACTGAGAGTTCTGTTCTTGGCAAAGACTGTGAGCTGTGGAACTTGAATCTTGAATGTGGACTGTGAACTGTGGTACTTGAATCTTTGACTGTGGGTTCTGTGAACAAGAGTCATGGCCATGACTGTGAGCTCTATGAGCTCTACTTGAATCTTGACTGTGAACTGTGAACTGTGGAACTGGAGTCTTGGCTGGCTGTGAATCTTGAATCAAGGGCTTGAGAGCATGAGACTTGGGGGCTTGACTTGAGTTTTGGGTGACTGTTCCAATTGGTGGAGGTTGGACTTGACCAGTGACCCAATCAATGGCAGGGTTCTGGGCTTGCAGCCATGGTAATCCCAGGATGACAGAGAATGTGGGTGAGCCAAGATCCAATACTTCCAGATTGACCATGGATGGTGGAAAGTCTTGGATGTGGAGGTTTAGCTTGGTTTCATGGCTGATTTCCTTGAACAGAGCATGATTGGCAAAGTGGACCTTGAGGGGTGTGGATTTCTTGATCGTAGGAATGGCACAAGACTTGGCAAGGGTGGCATCAATGATGTTGCAGGATGATCCAGAGTCTATAAGGGCCTTGGTTGTGATGGTTGACTTGGGTGAGAGTTGAATCTTGACATCCATGGTGAGTTGGTGGGGCTTGGAATCTGAGGTGTTTGTGGTGCTGGTGGTGGTGATGAAACAGGGGCAGCTTGGAGGAGGGTCCAGGGAATTGCCCCTCAGTGAGCCTGGACCTGGGAGTTTGGGTGCTTCTTCCTTGGGCAGTCCTTGACAGCATGCTCCTTGGAGCCACAGTAAAAACACAGTCCCTGCTGGGCCCTCCTTGTTTTCTCCTCTTGGCTCAGAGGACCCTTAGGAAGTGTCTCAACTGCATCCACTTGCATGGGTTCAGGAACTGTAAGAGCTTGAGGAACTGGGGTAGGTCTTGATGTAGTTCCTACTTGTCTTTGCTTCAGCCTCTTGGAGTAGAGTCTGTTGTCAATCTTGATGGCAAGGAGAATGTACTCTTCCAAGGTCTCAGGGATGTGCAGAGACTGGGAGAGCATGTCTTGGATGGACTCATGGAGACCATCATGGTACAGCTCCATCAGAGCTGCATCATTGTATCCAGAGTCTCTGGCTAGTTGCTTGAATTGGTTGGTGTAGGCCACACAAGATTGCTTTCCTTGCTTGATATGCTTGAGCTTGGATCTTGCTGTCCAAGATGCGTAGGGGTCACCAAAGGTAGCTTCCAGCCCCTCCCAGAGCTCTTGCAGGGTGGTGGGTGTGCTTGGGAGAGATCTGTACCATGATTGAGCTTGACCAGACAGGAGGGTGCTTGTGAAAAGAACCTTGACTTGCTCACTGGGAAATCTTGAAGGTTGGAGAAGGATGACATTCTCCACAGTGGCCATGAAGTTCCTAAGGTCTTTGGCCAGCCCAGTGAACTTGTCAGGGCTGGGAACCTTGGGCTCTCTTGCTTGGTTGGCTTGAGGCAGGGGAAGAGCTTGATGTTCTTGTTGGTGAAGTTGTTGTTGAAGCTGGTGCTGCTGGTGAAGGACTTGTTCTTGAAGTTGGTGTGTCTGTCTTGAAAGGGCTTGTAATTGGTCCATCAAGGCTTGGAAGGCAGTTGCATCAGGGAAGGTGTTGTTTGGGTCAGACATGATGGCAGAGAGTAGTGGGAGAGGGTGAAGTGAATTATGATGTCAGGAACAGGGCAGGACAGGACAAGGCAGACAAGGAACTGAGAGGAGTGATGATTGTATTGGAAACAATAATTCACTTGAGGGATGGGACAGGTCCCCCATCCCCCTTTTATACCTTTTGAGAGTGTTCCTTGTCAAGACTCCAAGAAAGTTCCAGAAAGAGCAATTAGTAATGCAATGATACCAATGATACCAATGACAACAAGACAAGTCAGGAAAGCAAAGAAGGTTCCAGAAGGTTCCACAAGGTTCCATGAAGGAATGTTCTAGAAGGTTCCAGAAGGTTCCAGAAGGTTCCATGAAGGAATGTTCTAGAAGGTTCCAGAGGTTTCCAGAGGGTGATTCATAACACTGAGGGACTCTGAGGCGTCCAGGGCGGGGCATCCGCCTTCCTTGCAAGGCAGTCTCTGGCATAATGGTTCTTGAGGCCACACTGGTGACAGACAATAACACTGTCAACTACTGAAGCATCTCGTTGTTGTTGGTCTACAGTTGCCGATGCTGCAGGTGGGTTGTTGTTGCTTTTCCTCTCTCTCTGTCTGTGGCGACGCTCAGACTGCTCCCGGTTCTGGCGACCACCTCTGTCAGGTTGTTCCTTACAAGGCCTCTCACGACAGTTGCTGCGTTGCTTCTCACAAGAGTCGAAGCGAGCATGGCGCCGCTCTGACCTGTCTGCCTGTTGGGAGTGGCCATCATTCCTTCGACTTTGGGGACCACTGAGTAAGGCTGCCTCGTTCGCTGGGTCAGCAGGTGGCTCCACGAAGTCTTCAGGATTGCGGTTGCGGGCCTCCATAATCTTCAGGTAATCGAACAGACCAGTGATGTCTGTGATGGTGCTGTCATCAATCTTGCCCATATAATGGTTGACTTGGGGAAACCAGTATTTGTTGTTCTTGAAACTTTGGTTTAGTACATGGACAGCAGAACGAAAACTTAGGGTTATGTCAATCTGGTCGCGCATGTCGATTGGAGTGAGTTCCCGTGCACGCTGTAGGATGCATAGTGCATCTCAAATTTCTGCTGGAAGTCCATGATTCTTTCTTTCTCTCCAATGCGGAGTTTCTTGAACTCGTCAAGGAGGTTCGTAACCTGTGCAGGGTCGACATGGCCGACTTTGCGCTTGAGTTCGGTGAGAGCCTCGAAGACAAAGTAGATGCCGCTAATCTTTTGCTTGAGGTTTTCGCCAACATGACTCCAAATGCGCATCATAGCCAGCTTGTTTTGCGCATAGGTTCCAGGAAAGACAGTTCCGTCATCACTGAAGGTCCAGTAGCTGACATGCTGTGGGTGGTTGGGTACATGTACTGGGAGGATACGCATGACATCTGATCGCTCCACATTGGGGGGTGCTGCAGCAGTCCAGTTGACGAATCCTGCACCAGCAGCAGCAGCACCAGCTCCAGCGGCAGCTCCAGCAGCAGCAGCAGCACCATCACCAGCTCCAGCTCTGGCAGCACCAGCACGTCATGCTGCTCAAAGGCTCACAGTAGCAAGTGCATCCTTGCCAGCGAGATAGCCAAGTACGTCTTCGTACCATGTGTCAAAGTAGATGGGGTTATTGAGGGCCTGGTGGACTAGTTTGACACTCATAGTGGGTGTGACAAGTCAAGTCTGTGATCAACTTTTTTCTTTCTTTTTTTGTTGATTGTCACATGTGGGGGCATATTCCAACAGATCTAACAGGGTGAATGGGGTTGGCCTATCAATTTTGTGGGTTTTCATTTCCTTTCATCTCATTTTTTGAGAGTGTCATAAAATAATAGAGAGAGTCCCTTCAAATTCACCTGGCCCACAGTAAAAAGGGAAGTCGGAGGTAGTGCACACCCAGATGAGTGTGTTTTCTCTAGCGAGGCCTCCTCTTAAGGAGCGGTGGGGGTGGGAGCGGGGTCGGCCCCCAACGTACGATGGCATGACGCTGCTCGCGTGTGTTTTGGAGAGAGGATCACGAGTCGTGGGCGAGATCCCACAATGACGCGGGCTGCGACGAGGCGAACGCAATCGTGAGGGCGCCCCCGCGGCCCCGTCGCCCAAAGGGGCCTTGCCCCCCATGATCGCGGGCACACACACTCACGCACTCTCACTCACTCACGCACACACGTGCGTCGCGTGCTTTCTTTTTCCTGCGCCAACAAAACACATTTCAAATCTCGATTCAATTCTTCTTCATATGTAATAATGTAGAAGAAAAAAAAAATAAAAATAAAAATAAAAACAAAACAAAGAGAGAGTAAAAATACATCTTCCGTTGGCGCTGTTGCCGCCGCCCTACCCGCCGATCAGTTTTCGTCTGCTGCACGCCGCCGCCGCCGCCGTTGCCGCCGCCCGCGAGCCACCTCGGCTTATCCTGCCAGCCTCCTTTCTTCTCTGCAAGGACTTTAAATTTGTTGGCAAGAACAGCGCCTGGCCTCCTTGTTCACGTGCAAAAGGGCTCTCGCTGCTTCTCCCTTCACCCCCACCTGCAGTGGTTCGCCCATCTGCGCTCGCTTTCAGAGCCATCATGACGAACACTCAATCGTCGGCCGCTTTGCTTGAGGACCTGTTTGCTGCAGTGGCGGACTCGGATGCGGTGGCAGTGCAAGCAGTCCTTGGCAAGCTTCCTTCCGATACGGCGAGGAGCGATCTTGTGAACCGGCGGAACGATCGGTCCTGGACTCCCCTTCACATGGCCGCCCGCTACGGCTTCCTGGATGCTGTCAAGACGTTTGTAGCTCTGGGCGCCAGCACAACTGCGCTTAATGATAAAAACCAATCTCCGATCGACCTCGCCCTCCAGTGGAATTACGCCGAGTGCGCGTCGGCGATGGGTTGGTCTCCACCCCCGCCGCCAACCGCGGCGAACACCTCTACCTCTGTCGTTGCGCCCACTCCGGCCGCGCAGCAGCAAAACTTCTTTGCCGGGAACCCGCTCAACCGACGCTCCGAGGTCCGCGACGACGGCCCTGCCCTTGTCCGGCTGCTTCACAATGCCAAATTTATCATATTCAGCCAATTGAAACCCGTGATCAGCAATAAACGGGTGGTCTGGTTTGACCGAGCGGACATTGAGGCATGCTTGCCGTCCGAGTACACGCTCGAAACCATCGCCCTTTCGATCGCAAAGACGCGCGACGCGACGGCCGCTGGAGCTTCGTTTCCAATCTTGGTGTTTTTGGGGGAAGACGAAGGAAAAACGCCTTACTGGGCCGTTGATGCCACGAACCTCCCCGCGTTGAAGACAGGTTAGCCCGGTTGATAGCAGTGGAGATGGTTGGGGGTAGGGGGGCTGGAGAATGTTCGTGCCGAGAGGCCAGAAGAGCGAGTATTGGTGTGGGTCGAAGTCTCACTCTGGGAAATCTTCGCCCTGCTTTATTCTAATGGCCCATTTTCAAAACCCTGTCAGCCGTGGAATCCAAAGGACTTTCCTTCGCGGACGCTCGACCTACGGCCTTCTTCCTACCACGTAGGGAGGCGGCGATACTCGCTCAGGGCCGCGCGATTCTGGATTGGAATGCGAGAAATGTTTACTGCGCCATGTGCGGCGTCAAAACACAGTCAGGACAGGGCGGATACAAGCGCCTTTGCCCGACTGAAGGGTGCCTTGCGAACAAATCCGTACAGAATACCTCATATCCTCGCACCGACCCAGGTACTAAGCCGTTTTGCACGCAACGACTACCATGACTGTTCGCACTCATCATTCCCACTCTTGTTTCCTTTTTCTTGGCAGTTATCATCACTTGCATCGTGCATGCCGATGGAAATCGCATCTTGCTCGGGAGGCAAAAGGCGTGGCCCAAGGGCGTCTACTCCTGCATCGCCGGGTTTGTCGAAGCCGGCGAAAGTCTCGAAGAGGCCGCGTGCCGCGAGGCTTTTGAGGAGACGTCCGTCGTTTTAAACCCTGGCCGGGTGTTTTACCATTCAAGCCAGCCGTGGCCATTTCCCTCGCAGCTGATGGTGGGCATGATCGGCGAGGCCACGTCGGACTCCGTTCACTTTGTGGATGGGGAGCTGGAAGACGCAAAGTGGTTTACGCGGGAAGAAGTAATAGAAGCGCTCGCCGGGCCACCTCCCGACTGGGACAGAGCCGGACAGTCAGGTCCTCCTCCTGCGGCAGGGAACAAAGTACCAAAGTTGATGCTTCCAGGTATTTTTAAACCACACTCACTTATTAATCAACCCACCACTGACCCAACCTCACTCTCGTATTTAGCGGTATACGCAATTGCTAGAGTTCTCATCAACGCCTGGGCCAATGAGTCTTTCAAATTGCCTCCCGTGAATAAGCTTTGAAGGTTTCGATTAGGCACTGTTTGCTCTATTTTGTTGTTTTCCTCAATCACCTACCTCCTGTATTCGTTCTGTATGCGCTTCCTTTCTGTGAGCATTCTTCCACGTTCAGACCCCCAAATGGAGCACAGCCCTCGCGTTTCTTCGTTTTCACGCTTGCCCTGTCAGATAAAGCAAGAATCTCTTCACTGTGGGCCTGACTAACGGAGCTGGGAACTGCCCTTCGGACCGTACCTAGAATACGGCGGACGCGTCCACGCGTCCAGCGGTGACTTCTCGTGCAGTAGGTGGACACCATACAATGGAGAACAGGTGGATGGTCTGACAACCCTAAATAGCCAGACAATTTTTCAAATTCGTTTCCTTAACAGAAGGCCTCTCACTACCTCCTTACACTGATCACCAAGTGCGCCGACGCATAGCGCGACCCCTCGAATGGCAACCGGCGCGAACGGTACGGGGAACGTCAGTTTCGGCCAACGCACTGGAAGCGAAGGAGCAGCCGCCGGAGGAGTCCCGCAAAGCCGAAGCGTCCACGGATTCAACCTCAACAACGACAAGGCGTCAGCGGATGACGCGGAGGGCGGCGGCGGTGGTGGTGCAGGCTCCCACCACGCGAACGAGCCCGTCATCGCGATTATTCCCGATGGCGAAGAGGACGAAGACGAAGAGGTGGGAGAGCTGATGGGGCGCGGGTACGACGCCGGGTACGGCGACATCGAGGCCAACGACGGAGAGGCGGAGGAGCAGGCGCCGCCGCCCAATGACGAGGAGGAGGAGGAGGACGAGGAGGAGGAGGAAGAGAAAAGTCGGCGCGCTCGTCGACGGGGCCGCTCAAAAGACGTGTCGAGCGGGAAGGGAAAGGGCGAAGACTTGTCGCACAGGAGATCGATTCAAGGCACCGCCGTGATGGACGATTCTGGAGATCTAAAACCGAAAGGCGGCTCGGCGGGAGGCAGCGCCAGTCTGGATTTAAACTCGCTACATCGCACCATCTCCAGCGACAGCCACTTTGGAAAACTCGCGCGAATCATAAACGACACGAAAATGAAATTCTACGACTCGAAAGTGTTCCGGCTGTACCTTCGCCTCAGCGAATCGGTCGTCACCCAAGTGGTCCTGTCGGAGCTTCTTCTCCTCGTGGTCATCATTTGTATTGCCGTTCTTGCCCAGAAAATCCTGCTATCCGAGAAGCTGCCAGGGATACAGTTTTACAATTTGATAAACGCAGTGCTCGGATTACTCGGCAAAATCGCCATCTTTGTTGGCTTTGTGTTTTCCCAGGTCATTGCTAAAGGTGTCACCGCAAATATGCTCGTAAAGTCCGTCTCTGGCGTCAGCATTACGTCAATCGTTCATAGATACGGCTACCACGATCCGGAAAGGGGTCGCACTCTGAGACGAACGTTCATGGCATCGCTGTTTGCCGTCGAGGTATCTCTTTGGATTCTCGGATATTGCATGCAGTGGCAAAACGTGGCCAGCGAGATTGGATACTATTCATGCTCGCTGGCGACTTACAACACTGCACCACTGCTTTACCCTGATCTTGGAATGTATCTCGCTGGAGACACAGAGTTTGCCCAAGTCTACAACTACGGTATGCCTCTGGGCGACGGGGTTGTAGGCGGTTGGTCGTCATGGCCCAACGCGGCGCCGGCTCCTTCCTTCAACGTGCAGGGCCCAGGTGTTGTCTACGCCGTTGGAGTGAACTGTGCAGATCCCGTCCCCGTGGATCCCTCTACCGATGATAATAGCGGCCTCACCCACTTTCGTCTTTTCAACGAGCAGTTCTGGAACACGTCATACCTTGCGGCCATCGAGGTTCGAATGCCGGCTGGCTCCCACGATCTGTCGGATTATCCGGACAAGGACGTTCTCCAAGAGTGCGAATTGAGCGTCACCGTGGGCCTCGGGAATGTGACGTACAACTTTATTACGGACGAATGGGATGTTCTAACTGGTGGTGAGCTGACGTATGTCGCTGTCGGACGGGATCCTGGCCTCGGGCTTGAGTCGCACATGGCGAAAAAGTACTACTACGGGCAGATCGCCAACACACTGAACGACACGAACGGAGTCTACTCCAACATTACGGGATGGATCGCTCAGCACATTCAGGTCGTCTTTGACGGAACCAGCTGCGGATCTTCGCAGGGCGCGACGTTTTGCAACCTTCTGCAGTGGTCGACGCTTCCAGACGGGCTCTACCACACCAGCCTGCAGTACCGCGGGATATCCGTCGCGGTGGCTGCGATCAGCCATTACATTCTGATGCAGTACGACTACGGCGCGCCGACGCTCTGCTTGTACCTCGCGGACATTGGCGACGGCATCATCAGCGCTCCGCTGTGGGCGTCGCGCGTGGTGATTGCGGTGCTGTCCGTCAACGCGTTCCTGCAGCTGGTCCTGATATGCTCGTGGCTCCTGATATCTATCGGCAGCGTGAACACGGACCGCGCGGCGCGGCTGCTGGACGACCCGCTGAGGTTGCTGTACGACCTCCGCGAGAGCTTGCCACGCCTGACAAAGTCGCTCAAGCAGCAGGAGCACACCAGCGCGTCGCTGCACCAGCAGATGCAGAAGATTATCGTGCGGTTTGGAGAGATTCGCGCCACGCGAGGAGAAAAGGTCGGGTCTGTGGCTCTGGACGCGCCGCAAATGGTGCTCAAACTTCGCAAAAAGCGACAGTACGAGTAGGGTAGCATCCAATTGGTGAAACAACTAACTTTGAGGAAACAACTCCCTCCTCCTCGCTTCTCTTCTTTCTTTAACCCAACGCCCCCCCAACCCCTTTCCTCTTCCTGTTCCTCTTCCTATTCCTCTTCTTCTTCCTCTTCTTCTTCCTGTTCTTCTTCTTCTTTTTTTTTCCTTCTCTCCTTTCTCTCTCTCTTTTTTCCCGTTTTCTCTCTTCCTTTCTGTCTCTCCCCCTTTCAGCCAGGCACTCTTTCGGTCGCTTTGTATCTCCTTTCCGTCCTTTTTTCTCACTCTGACTGTCTCACACACACACACACTCTCTCTCTCCGTCGCTCTCTCACTCTCTACCTCTCCGTCTCTCTCTACTATCTCCCAGATTCCCTCTCCCTTTGAGAGGGGAACGCGGTGGGACGGGAGCAGCAAGCAAATAGACCAATCGTAGCTGCAACAACCATTTATTATTAAAAATAAGCGGGAACAGCCTCAGAATGGAGTGTTCCGGTACGGGCACAATCTTCCTACCATGACGATAGATGAGTTTCTCGAAAACGAGATTAAATGGGGCAACTTCCTGTCTGGTGGAACGTGGGTCGAAATGAGGTGCGTTTCCGGCAGCTTGCTCAAATATGCAGAGAACGACCAAAAACTTGCAGAGAACGACGGACAACACCAATTCTTGATGACAACAACGAAAAGACGGTGGACGATGCTACGATCAAGGCAAGGGAATTTTGACGACTTCAAAGACGCAAATTTCAGGGGATGGGAAAATCGCCGGAACAAGGGGTGAACGGTCTTTCATGAGCAGGAAATTGTGCGAATCGAGGCCAAGTGTTTGGTAATAGCGTTGCAACTCTCTGTGGGGAGACCAGTTGCTTGCACATATGGCACGGCACAGAGCTTCCCTCTGTGGGAAGGGTTTTACAACACTTCCCCAGAGCAAAGTCCTGTCTGAAGCAGTTTGCAACTTGTTCAGATAGGTAAAACAGGAAAACTGGTCAACCTCCCAGCAGGGGATAAATTGGGCAGAGTTTTCTTATCTCTCACTCCAATTTGCCAGTCCCTGTCCAACACAAGCTCTCTTTGCCCACTTGCCCTTGCCCTTGATTCAAACCTCAGTTGTATCTATTCTTTCTTTCCACCTCTCAGCGACTTGCTTCGCTTTGTGGCCTCAACCCTTCTACCTTCTTGCAATGCCGCCTTCACTCACAACATCGCCTTCTACACTGCAACTTCAACATAGCTCTTGCCTGAAAAGGCGAGAAGGGGAATAGCACGTCATTGCCCAACGTGCTGGAAAAATGGCTTCCTCGCAAATAACACTGCAACCATGTCTGCTTTACCAAGGCTGAAACTGACAAAGAGTTTTACAATCAAGTCTTTGACCTGCAAAGAGGCGCCTCCAAAGCTCCCTCAACTCATGCCTGCTGCTCACCAACCCAAAGTTGGCAACAAGCTCTCCACAGGCACCATCACCACTGACAGTCACAGCATCTCATTTCTGGTCAAGATATATGTGGAGAGGAAGAGGAAATCTTCCAGCAGCGGAGAAAGCATTGACTGGACAAAACTTGGCAATTCTCTACTCATCATTGCAGATCCTGGCATGATTAACATCTTCACTTCCATATCGCCTCAAGATCTTCGAGCGCAGACTGCAGTGCACCCTATGAATGTGGATGACACCTCAGATGTTGATAATAACAACTTTACACAAGCCAAGAGCAGCAATAAGAGGAAAACCCTGTTGACAACAGGGCCAACCGAGTTGAGGGCGACAGCAGGACCAGTTTCAAGAAGAAGAGGAAAACACCTGGGGACAACACAGTCGATGTGGATGACGACGACCTCTTGCAAGCCAAGGATGATGACAGCAGGGGAGGTTCAGTGGAAAAAAAAGGAATCAAGAACCAGAGACAGCATCTGAGCGTGAAGACAAGAAGCCTTGGTGGATTGGTGTTGTCTTTGATAACTAAATATTTCTATTAAACCCTCCAAAAAACATAAACAAAAACCAAAAAAAAAAATTGGTTCAAAGGAGGGTTTGGACAAGGCCAAATTTCTGGATGTTGCGTGGTTCTTCTTCATTATTATTTGCATTGTTTCGGACAAAGCGCTGTGCAAGAGGACCCCTCCTCCCAGCCCAGGTTGGTGCACTTCCAGTGGGTGCCTGCCTCTGGGGACGAGGAGAATACATTTCGTCACCACCACTCATTCTCAGTCGCTTCACAGAAAGGGAGGGACACTTTGGATCAAACCAAATAACAACAAGACGAGGTACCAACACTGACTTCCTGAGAGGCAGTATCGCTTCAACGCATCCAGTCAAGAGCAAAGGAATTTTGACTCTCTTGTGAGGAAGCTTGTGTGAGGTGACATTCAAATTTGTTTTGTTCCCTTTCTTTAAGCTTGACAATATTACTCAACCTCCCTTTAAAAATCCAGAAATGAAAGACATTGTGAGAGCGATTGGAAATGGGACTAAATTCTTCTCCAATCCTGCCACATCATCTAATCTTTGTGATTGGCACACTCCTAATTTGAGATTCGACAGGCAGTCAAAAGGAACCTGCTCGTTCTCAAAGTTGTCAACATTGATGAGCTCCGCACAGCAGGACCAAACAAGGGAAGCTCCGAAAGGGAGAAAGAAGAAAGGTGGCAAGTAAGTACAGAGTGTCCTGGCACGTCCTGCTGCTCTTTACATATTTACATAGTCCCATTGGCTTGCTGACCAGCTTCTCTCTCTCTCTCTCTCTCTCTCTCTCTCTCACTTTCTCTCTGTCTCTTTCTAACCAATGCAGTGACGTCAAGTCTTTGTATGGCGAAATGACAGCCAATAGCAGTCACAGTCCCAAGTTGCACGCAATCCTGAGGTCAACAACCGCAGAAACCATGTTGGACCGTGACATTATGGCTGCCGTCAACATGTGTGGATAATCCAATGTTTTATGTGTAAACAGTCTACTCTGAGTGAGTGAGTGGAAGGAGTGAATGAAGTGGAGATGTGTGTTTGTGGGTAGTCCTTCTCCCAACTTGAAGAGAAAGAGAAAAACTATGTTATGAATAATTGATACATAATGATCATATGCACGCTATAATAGTTGCTAGGCAAGTGTGACTGGCACAGGGTAAAACCTCTCCTATATTATCTGCTTGAGCAGAGGAGGAGGAAAACTGTTGACACCAGGTTTCTGTTCCACTTAATACTTGGAGTATTTGTCATCAGCGCAAGCCAGCGCCCAGGTCTGCATTGGCAGTGGCTGGCTCTCCCATGGGCATTGTGAGAACGATACCTGACAGTCGCAATAGGTTCAGGTCTGTCTTGTGCCTCTTGCTGCTAACCAGCCAGTTCAGCCTAACAACCCCCTGCACGATGGCCATGGGCGTAGCACCCATTTTGCACAGCATGCATAAGCGTCTGAGGCTTTGACCGAAAGGGTGTTTGAAAGGTTGGAGCAGGGTTGGAGGCCAAGTAGTGAGGTCAGTCGCTGGTGCTGAGACATCAAGAGTGGTTTTGTGGGAATGTCTGCGAACTGGTCACTGGTTGGTATGTAGCATACAGTGATCTCTCCTGTGGCTACGCCTTGTCAGAGGAAATGAGCACGTATGTCAATGTGTTTTGTGCGACCATATGTGAGAGGGTTGAGCACTAGTGCGATTGCAGATTGATTGTCCTCGAGGATTGGTAGTGGCTGCTGTGCGGGGAGTTGCAACTCTGATAATATGGCTAAGTGCCATTGTGCTTCTTAGAAGACTTCAGAAAGTGAGTAGTATTCTGCTTCCGTGGAGGATAGCGATACTCGATGTTGTTTGCGTGAATCCCAAGAGGTGGCAGTGCCCATGAGGAAAAAGACATATCCAGTGCGCGATGTGCAGTCTCCAGGTTCGCCCCCATAGGATACGTCAGTGTATGCAGCTGGTTCAAGGGTGTTGTTTGTGAAGAGCCGTAGCAGCTTGTGGCTTCACCTGTAGAATCCATAGTCCCAGGTGCCTTGGAGGTAACAAACCAGGCGGCAGAGTGCATTGCAATGGCACTGGCGTGGCTTCAGTTGGAACTGGGAAAGCACATTTTTTGCAAATGTGATATCTGGTCGAGTTTGTGTTGTGAGATATTGAATTTTCATGAGTGTGGATCTGAGTTCAATTGATGTTTCATCATGCATAAAGGTGATAGACATTGGAGTTGATGTGATATCCAGGTCGTCCCACATTTTCTCTTCAGTGAGAATTGTCCTGGTATATTTGTCTTGGCCCATCCAAATGCCTTCAGTGTTGCACTCAAGGTGGATGTGAATCACTTGGCTGACAGTGGTTTCCTTGAGAGACATGCTGTACTCAGTGCGAAAAGCGTCCTCAATATTTGCGACAAGAGCTGGGGTGTTGGCCATGATGTTGATGTTGTTGACAAAAACAAAGATGATTTCAAAGTTTGCTACTGAGCGTCTACTCGAAAGAAGAGGCATGGTTCAGCAAGAGATTGGTTGAAGTCAAGTTTCTCAACAATGAACTGGCAAATGGTCAGGAGCCAGTTGTGTCCAGATTGATGGAGGCCATAGAGGCTCTTGAGGAGTTTGCAGAATAATTTCTTTCCATCTGACGTGAATCACTCACGGCCTTTTGGTGGATTAATGTAGATGACTTCTTTGAGGAAAGTGTACAGGTAGGCTGTGTTGACATCCATGCTGTGGCACTCGAGGTTAAAAGCAAGGCTGATTGCAATGAGCAGCCAGATGGCCTGGATCCGGATGACAGGAGAAAAGGTGTCTGTGTAGTCGATGCCTTAGCGTTGGGTGTTTCCACATGTGACAAGATGGGCTTTCCATTGCTTCAGCCAGCCAAAGGGGTCGAGCTTTTAGGCATAAACCCATTTGCAGAACATTGTGTGTTCACCAGGAGGAAGAACTGCACATTCCCAGACTTTGTGCTTGTCCATGACAGAGTGAAGCTCCTCAAGTTCAGATGCAGTCCATTCTTCCTTATAGTCTGATGCTTGGGCTTCCTTGTGGGAATGTGGCTTTGGTGCGAGTTGTGATTGGTGGATTGGTTCTTTCAGGAAGCGCTTTGGGAAGCGTGGTTCTGGTTTGGCTGATGCAAGGTAGAGTCGCAAGAGATGGCAAGTGATTGTTCGATTTGCAAGTGGTTTGCAAAGTCCAGTTGGTGCATTGGTGATTTAATGACAGGTTCTGGTTCAGTGTTGATGGATGCTGCTATGCAGTCTGCCATTGGAGCTAGGCTCTCTTCAGGTTCATCTTCATCTTCGCCAAGGACGACAGCAAATGTGTCAGGGTTCCAACCATAGTCATCATCGTCATTATTGTCTTCCATATCTTGGGGAAGAGTTGGAGGTTGATCTGAGGTGTTTGTTGATGATGATGGCAGCTGTCCACCCCCCAGAAGCCCTGGCGCAGTTGCTGGCGAGTACGAGAGGAGGGAGCACTGTCAGGAGGAGAGTTGGATAATTGACAGTAAGAGTCAAGTGGTGGTTCGACAGGCACAAAAGAAGGAGAGTCGCCAGTTTCAGGAAAATCTGTAAAATCATCAGAGAGAGAAGTTAAAAAATCAGAATTGAGAGATTGAAGCTTAGCGTCACTGCAGTGCAGTTGCTGGTGATGTGTAGGCAATGGGCTCAACTGAAATGAACCTCTGTGCAGCTGGGTGCTGGACTGGGATAAGATAGTAGAGGTTGTTGCGTTGTTTGCCAATCTTGATGCTGTGTTGAGAAGACAGAATCTTGAGTGAAGGGTCTTGGAGGACATGCGATGCAGAGAGGAGCAGTTCCTTGAGTGATGGGACATGAAGCACATTGCCGAGCACCACACCAAAACCAGGAAAGGTAAGAGTGACAGATCCATTTCTGTTGATGTGGCATTCATGGCCATCTGCTAGGTGGGCATGGTGCTCATTTTCAAATCATTGGTACTCAGTGAATTGCTCCTGTTGTGGGATCATGGTGGTACAGCTCCAGAATTGATCATGTACGGAAGAGAGGCTATGCCTGTGTGTGATGCTCACTGCTGCAGTGTTCACAAAGAAGTAGAAGCAAGAGGGACCATTTATTTGAGAAGAAGAAGAAACAAAAGGCCCTCCTGTAGCAGGTTGAGGGTGGAATCCAGAGAAAAGAACAAGGGTTGCTAGTGGTACAGCCACAGTTGCTGAGGCTGAGCATGGTTTGGTTGAGCTGGTGTGAAGTGTTGCATTTGGAGCCTGGCTGAGATGGCATTGGCTCAGCGCATGTTATGAGATCCTCTACATCTCTGAAGGCTCATCCCATAGTCTAGTGGATATGTGGGGAAAGGACAAGTCATCAATGATGGGGAGCTCCTGGATCTAAGGGCCAGTACCCTGGTGTTGTTGTTAATACTACTCTCTATGTATGCTCTGAAAGCACAGGTATACCAATCAATAACTGTCATGAGTCATTGCTGACTCATGAGTGCCATAACAGCCATGGACAATCATACAGAGACAAGTCTCCACATGAATGAATCATGGGTGCCATAGGCATGAGATGACAGGGTTAAGCCCTGGAGCGCCCATACAGGACGGGATGGTATCCAACATACCAACTTGATGTGGAAGATGAGACAGGCTTGACTTGAAGAGGGAAGAACCTGATGGTGAAGTTGTGCTCAAAAGAGGGGTGCAATGGCAGATTACTGTAAGTAACAAAGAAAGCTTGGCCCACTCTGCACTAGCCTCTCTAAGTTCTCATCTCAGTAGACCCAACCCAACTTGGTCTTCACACACTCTTGCTTTGGGAAGGGGGCACTGACACAGCTTGGCCTACTCTGCACTTGCCTGGGGGAATGCTACCTCTACTTGCTTGGTCTGGGGGCTCTGGCCAAAGAGGACTTCTAATCCACCCTGCTTGGCCTACTCTGCACTTGCCAGGGGGATCTCCTACACCAAAAGAGGACTCCATCTTCCCTGCTTGGCCCACTCTGCACTTTGCCAGGGAAGGTCTCCTATCCACCACACACATGGTCTTTTGGGGAGGCACTCACTTACAACACCCTGAAAGGAGATATGAGGGACGCAACTAGTCAAACAGGGGGAGTCTTATTGATTGTTTTTGAGTTGAGAGTTATTATTGAAGAGAAGAAGGGGGGAAAGGGGCAGTATTTATGGGGATCAGAGAGAGAAAGAAAGAAGGAGGAAGAAAAAAAAGAAAAAGATAAAAGATAGCAAAAAGGAGAAAATGAAAGAAAAGAACAATTTGTAAGAATGAATCATCTTTCAGCCACACCCCCCTCCAACCAGTGTCTCTCCTGCCTCATATTTGAGATGCGCTGAAATTGAGGGCTGGGAGGCCACATCAGTGCAGGGACAGAGGCTTGAAAGGTGGGAAAAAGGGAAAATAAGAGAAAATGAGTAAAAATAAGAAGAAATAAAGGGTGTGCGCCTTGTGCTTAGGCCCATTCAGCACAAGGAACACCAGATGCTCTTTTTGATGCAGGGCATCAGCACTGAGTTACTTTTGAAAGTAAGAATAAGTATTCAAACATAGGAATAGAGTGGTTGTTTGTGATTGATGGGGGGCCACTATACGTAAAGGTAAAACCAATGAACTAGTCAAGGAAGAGCTTTTAAAGAGACCTCAACAGCTCAATGGCCCATGAGATTAGGAATCTCATAATGTGCTGGCAGTGCTCAGACTTGTGTGTGTGTGCGTTGGTGGACAAGCTTGGAATCTCTGCACAGAACTCGCACCCAGTGCCTTCAACTCTTCCAAGATGTCAATGGATTGAGGTAGCCTTTGGCTCTAGCCTATGGGTGACTCCTGGCTTGCAGCAGTCACAGCAGTCCCTTTCCATGCGGTGAACCTATGTCTTGTGGTAACCACACCAGTAGTGGGGCCTATCCCCACGACGAGGGGAGTGAGAGCGGTTTGGTTGTCGTGAGTGTTGCATCCTCTGTTGTCATTGTTCCTGTAGTTGCTTCCTTGGCAATTGTTTTGTTCTGCTTGCTCAAGGTCATTTCGACCTCCTTGGTTATGGTCACTTTGGTGGCATCTATCATTGCAGTTGTCATTGTTGTCACAGTGGTTGTTGCCCCCTTGACACCAGTTGCAGTTGTTGCAGTGGCTCCTGCGGTCTTCCTCTTCATCTGCCTCAAGGGCAGTCAAGCCACCAGTAAGCTCATCCATGATGTTCAGTAGATTGTCGAAGCAGGCGTCATTGTTTCGAAGTGCTGCCACAAATGGTCCAAAACGGCTATGAGCTGATGTGCTGTTGCAACCAACTGATCCTCTCTATTTATTTTTCGTAACACTTTTATTTTCTTTTCATTTATTTTTTTAAAGATACGTAATTCTTTTTTTGTCATTTGGGGTCGTTGTCGCTCGTCTTCCACGGCGCACGGACATGGCGGACTACAATTCCTCCATCTCCTCCGCTTCAGCTTCATCGTTGTCCTCGCTGTCCTCCTCCGTTTCGTCCGCTTCAGACTCGACGTCGTCGTCATCTTCCCGGTCGCGGACTCATTCCGCTGTCTCCAGAGTCGGGCGCGAGAATCAGGTCTACACCCCGTCTGGCTCAAGGACCGTCGTCGGCGTGGTCCCTCGCCTCGAGGACGGTCGTCTGGTCCTCATCAGCAGGTTGCCACCTCGTTCCAGGGAGGCGGGAGGTGTTGAGGGAAGTGGCGCCCTTTTGCTGACCTGCACAGCAACCTTTATGTAGCCGCAAATATCCTGAGAAATGGATTCTCCCGAAAGGCGGTGCAGAGACGGACGAAACCTTAGGTGAGCGTTCTTCCTCATTATGCAATAATTGCCCTTCCCACCCATATCACGTTGACTCGATCCGCCACTCTGCTTCAGAGGAGAGCGCCCTACGTGAGGCATGGGAGGAGGTAAAAGAGGAGACGGGGCTCTTTGGGCAGACTGGTTGGAAACTGAAAGTTTTCTCGGGCAGGCTGGAGTCCTCGGGACGATTGTTCGACAGTGTCACGACCCTATCCCCCACTACAAAGTGAACGACCAAGGCGTTCCATCATGCGAGTTTACTTTCTTTGTAATGGCTGTCACATCGCTCTCGGAATCTTGGCCCGAAAGTCAGCAGAGGCAGCGCTGTATAGTGTCGATTGGGGAAGCGGAGGAGCTGCTTCTGTCGGGAAAGGAGGGGAGTCTGTTCCAACAGGCGTTGAAAACGTTAAAAATAAATTAATTATGGGGGAGGCCCTGGTACTTTCGACTGGCTACTACTCTCATGACGGTCGCCGACGCCGACGGCGGCGCTGCGCCGATTCGTACTTTCGTCAACTTTGCTCGCTCCACACGCATGCGATGATAGCGGGCACTTCGTTCGTCGAGGGGTGCATCGCTGTTGCCCATCCTTGTCAGCCGCAAACGGAGCGATCAAGACGAAGTCGGCTCGGTCTCGCAGACACTCCCATGTGCCGACCCCAGATGTCATTTGCCCGCTCGACATTGCTTTCTCCTTGTTGCGTTGCGAGACCTTCCTCAGCAAATAAGTACAGAGCGCTGCAGCTGGCGGCTTCCTCGTGGAAATCGGCTCTAGTGGCGCTCGCTGTCCTTGTTGTTGGCGCACTGGCATTACCAAATGACTTGCCGGACCTGAGACACAATCTCGGTCAAGGACTCAGTAAGACGGCGACTTCAATCAACCTTTTACCAACCCTTTCAATACAGATTGGGACGAGCCTAATGGTCCGCCGAGTCAGTGGAAGGAACGAGCTGGATCCGAAGGAGCGCGCCCCAACTATTTCAACGAAGTGGCAACAACTCCACCATCCTCAACACCCGATCCATGTGGCATTATGGTTGAAAAGGGAGCAAAGCCAGTTTGGACGGTCCCTGAAGTCTTAAACTGCTATAATTCGTTCTCTTTGCTCACGGCGGTCCGCGATGGCCAAATTGAGTCCCTTAAGTCACACTTCCAAATGTAGGTTTGCAAGTCAAATTACGAAATCCAGTGGTAACGTTTACCGTCAGGCATCCCTACCTGGATCAGCTTGCATCTTCGTCCGCCCCGTTCTTCCATGCGAACGTCGACCTTCTTGAAGAGCTTGAGAAAATTCGTCGCGACACGAGCATCACCACTGAGCTTGCGTTTCACTCGCGAATCATAGACCTCGTCAAATCTCTCCGAGACGGTCACACTGCGTATGAGCCCGCCTGCTTTCAGGCCTTCCTCTTCTTTCAGCCCTGGATTATTGGACAGAAATACCCAGGAGGTTCAGGCTCACCTACTGTATATTTAAAGAATGTTGTAAATGCTGCCGCAGACGCCGCAGAGGCCGAGGCCAAAGGGTCTACTCCTGACAGTGAACCTGGAGCGAGTCTTCTTTCATTTTGGAAGTCTGCTGGGGTGGAGTTATCGAAGTATCTAGGCTGGACCGTGAGTAAAATAAATGGGTTGGATGCTGTGGTAAGACAAGATCATTAATATCTCAGCATAGTAACCGAATGTTTCACCAGCTTTTCATTCAACAAGAAGCAGACACCGAGTACGGCGTCTCTAGAGTCAAGGACACTCGGTTTAACAAAATGTTTCCCGCCCACTCCTTCCAGATGGGGTCATGGAAGTTGGTGGACTCAGCATTGTATCAAAAGACCTTTATTCGCCCCACATTCCCTTCGTCCTGGCAATATGAGCTTTCACCGCCACAAGGAGGCAGCGGGTCCCCCGTATCTGTAACTGTCCCGTGGGGTGCAATCGTACACCCGATGTACAAGGACAAGTTGACATCACGCGAGAGCTATTATACAGCAGTGTGCATGGGCAAACCAACCGGTCAGAATTCGCAAGTGCCACCAAGCACAAAGGGAAGCACCAACATATTCGACGGTGACATAGTGGGAGATGGACAGGAGCGAATTGGCGATCAAGTATCTTTCACACAAGAGCGGGGAAAGTTTGCAGACATGATGCGGCCTCGGTGGGATGTGTCCAAAGCTATTGCTTACTCCAGACAAATGGCTGCTTCAATTGCGGCGGAGGACTCCAGATCAAAAGGTCATGTCGTGAACGATGATGGCGGAGCGGGGGGTAGCGGGAAGGCAGCATTTTCACTGTCAACTCCAATTTTGAAAGACAGCGTGAATGCTTTCTACGATTTGGGCGATGGCGTCACTGGAGTTTGGGTCAGTTAGTGACCGATCCCCATCCGTTACCAACACCTTCTTGCAGGCTTTCGCATCCGTTGCACCTCCAAGCATGGACGACGACACTTTGTCAGCCTGGATGGCCCTTGTAGCCACAGGCCTCGTGGCTCTTGAGTCTCGTGGACTCACGAAATTGATTATCGATGTCTCGAACAACCCTGGCGGAGTGGTTTGCGCCGGCCAAGCTTTTGTCAAGGTGAGCAAAGATCCTCCTGAGAGGCTATACGTTTTCTCACAAAAGACCTCTAGTTTTTGTTCCCAAACATGCAATACGTAAACTACGATATTAGGAGGACCCCTCTTACGGAATCTTTAATCACCGCCGCTTTTACTGGAAACGACAGTGATAGTTTCTGGTCATTAAAGGAGGCGTTTATTCCTTCTTTGACTGGGCCCGGTGCAACGTCGCCAACTTCTCCCAAGCCTTCGGTTCCAATTCAAGCTCACGCAAACACTACCTCCGACATTTTGTCGGACGATCCTGCATACTTGCAAGTGCGTGGCGGACGACTGGGCCAGTATACACGTCGTTTCGAAATGGATTGCGTCGAATATTTTGTAAATATGACCAAGCTGCCGCAGCTGAAAAAGGGTTGGGAGGGAAGAAACATTGCAGTTGTAAGCAACGGACTCTGCGGCTCCACTTGCTCGAATATTGTTCGGTGGGCAAATTCAGTCTTTCCCCCAGCTTCTTTCTCATTAACGATGCGTTATCCCTGTTCTTTCGAAAGAGTGCTTCGGGATCAATTCAAGGTTCAATCCTACGTGTACGGGGGCCGAGGAGCCGCTTTTCAACCAACATCCTTTGAAGGAGGCAAGCTTGTGGATTTTGGCCGCGTTCAAAGCGAAATCAGCGAGCTTCTTGCGAAGCAAAATGGGAAAAGTGCACCTGGCAGCGGGAGTAAAGCCCCCGAATCCGGCAACCGTTACAGCTCAGTCTCGACGAAAAGCTATTACGACCAGAGAAGTCAGATGGTCCCTCCGACTCTCGCGTATCTCCCGCGATCGTTTAACGCCAAAGAACTTTTCTACGAAGCCCGGCTCCTTTCAGAAAGGCAGAGTCACCGCGATTATAGGAGACCCAAGCGGCGGGCGACTACCCCTTCCCTGAGAGAAGGGAGGACCGGTGGGCGACCAAACCGTGCGGCGGAAAACGTAGGGTTGGATATGGCAGGAGTCGAAACGCGATGGTCGGACCTACTTGGACAGAGCAGCGCACGAATGCCAGATTCCGACTTCGTGGCGGGAACCTGGCGGCAAGGCAAGGCTGCCGTGAATGCGGGGGGCGTGCCGGGCACGCGGGGGTCGAGCGCAGTCAACGACGGCGAGAGTGACGGTAGCGGTGGTGGAGATGCTGGCGGAGTCGGTGGAGGCGGCAGCGGAGACGGAAGCGGAGGTGCGGCTGGTGAAAGTGGGAGTGGGGCAGAGCTTGGTGGAGCCGACGGCGCAAGCAGAAGCGCAGGAGGAACATCCACAACCTCCAAACCCGCTCCCGCTGCCCCTCCATCTCCAAATGGATCGTCCGCTTTCCAGCCACCGGCGGCGTACGTCTCGAACGGGTTTACTTATCCATTTCCTCTCGTTCGCCCCGCCAGGGCATCGCTTCCGTTTTGGGAGGGATATTCCCGATACGGCTCAGTCACAACGTTACCAATGGAATGGATGCCGCAACCTGCTGAGCACTTGGTGGTAGTTGAGGACCCGCTGGACACTGCGGCAGTTTGGACAAAAGTAGCGGAGCTGATGCGCATGACCTAACCAACACAATTAAATAAAGGCACAATTGGACACTGGCAACCCAGGAGTCTGAGCATGTTCAAATGTTTGCATACGAAGCATTCAAGTGTTCATTCAAAAGTTCGGAGAGCATGGGTTGGGGGGCAGTGGAAGAAAAAAAATGAACAAAAAAAAAAAAGTTACGAATTCCACGCGGCGTGAGCCCCATCATCCCAAGCGTTTTCTGTCAGTCCATCACCTCCGGATCCCCATGGCAGGGAATCGCTGCCAGCAGGCGTCCCCTTTGAATAAAAGTCTGTCGCAGCCACCGCCTTGGGTTTCCCCACGACGATTTCCTCGTCTGACGAATCGTCCGCCTGCTGGAACAGGACTTCCTGCGCGGGGCGGCGGGCCGGGGTGGGATACGATGACGAGGGCGTTGCTCCCAGCGAGAAGCGCTTGGACCGGGTCGAGTCCGTGCTGCTGGCAGAGTCCTTCCGGCTCGGGATCGCGCCCGGTCCAAACGACAAGCGCTTCGCTTTCCCCGCCACGCCCGCCGCAGCCTCTCCCGACGGGCCCTGGCCCGCAGCGCCAGCCGCAGCCGCAGCAGCCGCGGCGGCGGCGGCGGCGGCAGCGGCGACTGCGCCAGGTGGCGGCGGCGGCGGTTTCGCCAGGGACGTGACGAGGTCCAGCCAGAACTCTGCCTGGTCGCGGGTCTGGGCCTTGAGCCGGCAGCGGCGGGCCGAGGACAGGAACCCGCCCCCCTGCTTCTCCGTCACGCTAAACTCGTCGGGCTCCTTCGGGTCCGTCCCCAGCGGCCCGATCACGGCGTCCTGCAGGTCGATGCTGATGTCCGGGTCCATCGTCATGACGAGCTCGCTGGCGGACGGGACGACGTCGGGAACTGTGAGCGCGCTGGCGGCGGCGGCGGGGGACGGTGGCGGGGCGGTGCTGGTGCTGGACCGGGGGCTGGATGCCGCGCTGCTGTCCTTTTGGTCCGGGGTGCCCGGCCCGTTGGCGAATCCGGAAGCGGGGTGGAACCCGTGCAGGTGGCCAGATGCCGTCAGCACGTAGACGCCCGGAGCGTGACCTCGGTTTCGGAGCACTCCGGGTTTGTTCCGCCACAGAACCCCTTCCTTTACAATCAGTGTTCTGGGGTCCTCGCGCCCCTCGAATGGAATGTCGTCCTCGTTCAGGTTGGCGAGAGCGCTGGGATCCTCGGGATTGATAACAACGTCGTGACGCCGGTCTCTGAAAAGAGACCAGTCAAACTTTGGATCTACGCCATCCAGAGTTCCGACAAGCTGGGTGAGCGCCTCGCGATCGTTTTGAAGAGCCCGGGACTTTGAGGAATAGAAGCTGGAGAGAATATCCCGCAAATGCTGAATGACAACTTGTTCAAAAACTTGCACGCTGGCCTGCTGATTTAGAATGGACTGGCGGGTTGCGTCCTGCTTTGCGATGGTCTTGCGCAGGAATCTCTCCACCACTTTAATAAATGCACATTCGTTTTGGCGAAAGGTGTTTGGTTTCAAAGAACAGTTAGACGTGGAAAACAAACACACGTACGTTTGCGCGCTAGCCAAGGGTCCTTCTGGTTCACGTCTTTGAACTCGGCCGTCGCATCAGTCGCTTTCCCTTCGGCATTTGTCGATGCGTCCACGCTCGCCATTGAAATTTTGGTCTGCCTGTCCAACGAGCTCCGGAGTTGAGTGGTAAGCTTCACAAAGGTGGCTCTGTCCTTGGCGAGGTCTTTGTCCAGCGAGGCCCACTCCTTGTCCATTCCTGCGGCCTTTTTCTTCACTTCAGAGAGAAGCGACTTCAAATTTGGAAGGGTTTGCGTCTCAATGGCTGATGCGGCTTGCTGGTGCTGCGAGGCTCTCTGGTTTTGAGCATCTAGGATGTTTTTGAAGAGAACCTGATCGAATACACTATCTCATTAGCCGACGGAGAGTGTAGAGTATGACGCCCACGAGCCTGCATGGTTTCGTCTTGGCCGAACACATCGGCGCCTCTAAAGATGACAGGCGCGCCGAAATCTTTTACCGATCGTACATAAGACTCGGCGAGCTTCTTTTCCTGATCCAGCAGAACTTCAAAGTGGAAGACCAGCCGCTTTACGATCTCGGCCCAACCTTTCAGACGATCCCGGTAGACCTTTTTGGTATTGTTAGCCACTGTTTGTGGCGATCGGACCAAAGAGCAAAACGGGGGCCCACCTCGGTCGCGCTCCGAGGGACAAGGCCAAAGGTAGGGTCAGCCAGCGACAGATCGTCTGCGGCAGAGCCGTCGGCATCGTCCACGAGCGCGGTGGTGGTGGTGCCGCCGCCGAGGTCGTCGGAGGAATCGCGCGGCGTAAGGGCGGCGGCGAGATCGGGATGGCCGTCCTCGGGGTCGCTGAAGGCGCTCTCGTCCAGGTGCAGCGGGTCTACGACGGGCTGTGGCGGCGGCGGCGGCGTCGACTGCAGCTGAGACTGCGAGCGCCTCCCCGTGAGGCGCCGGGCAAGCGACATGGCTCACTGTCTCTCTGTCTCTCTGTCTCTCTGTCTGTCTGTCTCTTTGGTCTCTCTGTTTGTCTGTCCTTGTCTTGGACTTTTTCTGTGCCAGGCCCAATCAATTCCAGTCTGAATGTCTCTCTCTCTGTCTCTTTCTCGTTTGGACCAGATGAGGAGCCGGCCGTCGTGGTTCCTGGTTCGGGTGCATGGTTCATGTTTCCAAAATTAGCCGATTGCCACGGGGCGCCAATAACAACAAAAAAAAAAAAAAAAAAAAAAAAAAAAAAATGGCGGCAAAAAGAATGAGGAGGCGGGCAGGCCCCATATTCACTATCTCCCATCCTGCTATAAAAACCCAGGCCGCTTCACCCTCAGACCCCACCCCACTGAATACCTACCGTTTCCCTCGTCCCTCGTACTCCTTGCGTAACCTTTCCTACCTACTACTACTACCTCATACCCCCACCCCCAGCAAACGTGAGTCACAAATACTCTGCCTTGCACGTTCTCCACTCCACTGCTGGTACTCCAATACTTACTGAATGCCCGCATTAATCATTTGCAATCACTCACTCACTCACTCCAGATCGAAAATGACTCGCATGACTAACAACATTTCCGGCAACACGGCCGCGATGGTGACCCACATCCACACGTCGACAAACTTTGCCGGCAAGAACGTGCCTAGCGTCAAGACGCCAACGCCTACTAGCGGCATGGCGCCCTCGCCGGTCGACTCTCCCTCCGAGACGCCAACCCTGGCACCCGAGGAAGTTCCCACTGAAATCAAGGAAATCATGGCGTACGAAATGCAGCGTCTGAAAATGGCGGAGCGTGCCAAGCGAGAGCAAGCCCGACTGGCGGAAGAACTGGATAACGCTCGTAAAATGCGCGAGCAGAAGGAAGCGGCACAGGAACTCCAGCACTCCAAGCCTTTTGAAATCAAAATTGGGCCTCAAATGTTCAACAAGGTATGCGCAATCACCTTTTTTTCAACCTTGGTTTCGAGAATACTTAATCACTTGCGCAGCCCCAGGAGGCCCGCCCTACCTCGGGCTCCTCCACCTCAGGAAAGAACAAAAATAAACGAGATTCGGCTACTAAGCAACAGCCCTTGGCTCAGTCTCCTCAGCAGAAGCGTCACTCGGCTACAAAGCAGCAATCCTTGACTAAACCTGCTCAGCAACCGCAATCGCGCCCAGCGACGCCAAAGCAGCAGCTGCGAGGACAAAAAGAGTCTCAGCCAGTCGCCCCTCCCCAGCCACAGCCGCAACCGACGGCGCGGCAAGTGGCGCCCAACTCAAAGCCTGCCTTGCCCCCAAGGCCGAGCACCCAGTCAACGCAAGCTGCTAAACAGCAACGGCTCGCTCAAGACTCGAAGCCGTCAATGGCTGCACAGCCCAAGAGCCACCAAGGTACGAGGCAAATGACAACGGCGAACGGCATCTCCACTACTATCGCTAGCCCTGAAAAGCCAGTGGTATACGGACCTGTCAACCGGCCAACCTCAGCTACGAACGGTTCAAAGCCTATGGTGCACGGACCCGCCAACCGACCCACCTCTTCGACCAACGGCCCCTCCAAATCGGCCTCGAACTCCACGAAGACCATGGTATACGGCCCCGTCAACAGACCGATGTCCCCTTCGAAGCGCCAGCGCACTCGCACGCCCAAAGTCAACCCGGAAACGCACTTCAACCCCTCGCTCTTTACCGAGCCGGCCGGTTTCGCCACAAGTCCGTCGGCACCCCCCCGATACCTCCGCCCGACTTCCGGGCGCGGCGGCAAATCCAGGTCTAACTCTACCACGCGCAAGCTCCCGGCCGCCGAGCTGAAGCGCATCGCGGCGCAGAAGAAGGCGGGTCAAGCCATCCACGCGCGGCGTGCTACCTTGAAGAAGCAGCGCGACGCGAACAAGGAAGGTTTCTGGATGCCGGAAGGCGCTGTCGGGCTCTCTGACGTACTGGAGAAAGTACTTTTCCAGGCGCCTAGTCCCTCCTGGATTGCGGCCTGCAAGGTAGTTGGCGGCATTCGAAGATTGCACAAGGCCGTATCACCACAGCCTAAGAATACTGGTAAGCAAGACCACAGCGAAACGGCGATGAGACCAGAATCGGGAACCGGTTTGAAGAGGCAAAAAAGTGCCGGGAAGGGACAGCGATGATCACCCCATTGACTTTTCTTCCGCCCTTGGTCCTTGTATGCAAATGTTTATTCTATTCTTTTCTTCCTGTTCTTCCTGTCATATGTGCGCATCGAAATTCTTTCTGTCTTGACCTGTAACTACTCTTCTCTTGCTTCGATTCCCTCCGTGCTATTTGGTCTGCTTTGTACTTGCCCTACCGTACCGAGATTTTCCTCGCTCCCTATGGTGAGAATCTGCTCCCTATGGTGAGAATCTGAACTCATTTCAAAAAGCACCTTCACTCTTCACTCTTTGATCTCGTCAAGGTTTCCCCACATTCCCTTTTCCCACTTTGCTTCGCCTCGACTGTTCCACAAATGTTCGCCAAATAATAAAATTTTCTTTAACCAAATAATAAAATTTTCTTTACCCCCATCGCTAGCAAGCTCGCTTTGTTATTCCTCCTAGAATTTCGAAGTTCCCATTCTCTCACTCCCTCGAAGTTTCCATTCTCTCACTCCCATATCTCGAAGTTTCCATTCTCTCACTCCCATATCTTGAACTAAAGTGCAAGCGAGCAAGGCCTTTGCACTGTAATTCGCTTTGCACTGTAATTCGTGTATGAGTGCCTTAATGGGTCACACGAAAACTCCAGTCGGCCTTATTTTTCCCTTAAACACAACAGCCTTATCTGTTTGTACCAAATAGCAGCATTGTTATCACGATCATTTTCCTTGATCAAAGACCGGAAACGGGCGCAAAGATCTCGAATCTTGCCCGTCAGCGAATTGAATCACGACAAGGTAATGAGGTGCAACGCGGCGAGGCGCTCACACGACCGAGCGCCCGTTGCCAAAAATAGCTCATCCCGCCTCCATTTCTGCCGAGACAATCAAGTTTCTATTAATGGGATCTTGGGCGCCACCAAGTGTCGCCTGACCCTCCAGCTGGCCACCGTATAAAAAGCTGAGTGCTCCCCAACCAGTCCCCTCACCCAATTTGTTGGACAAGAAGCATTAGTTACCCCCCAGCCTCTGATATCCCCCCAAAAAGCAAAAGCAAAAAGTCCGAAAAAATGACTCGCAAGAACAACAACAACAGCAACCACTCTGGAAACACCGCTGTCGCGGCCGCCCAAGCTCAAGTTACCCAGCCCGCCGGCAAGGCAGCGGTTATGAACACTGCAAAACCCCAGCCGGCCCCTGTTCAGGCCGCCCCGGCCCCTTCCATGCAGGAGGCACTGCGCCAGCAAGCCCTCGAGATGCAGCGCCAGGCCATGGCGGAACGGGTCAAGGCCCAGCAAATCCGCCAGGCCGAGGAGGCTGCTATTGCTAAGCAGCACAAAGAGGCCAGGCACAACGCCCAAGAGGCCCAGCACTCGAAGCCTTTCGAAGTCAAGGTCGGCCCCCAGATGTTTGCGGTATGCTTGTCGTGTAAAACTTTCCTCACCTGCCGAGAGCAAGCCGAAAGCAAGCTTTTAAACGTTTTCTCTCGTCCAAACTACCCCCTTCACTAGCCTCGCCCGCAGTCGGCTCAGAAAGACGCCCCGCAGCATAAACAGCCACAGCAACAAAACCAAAAGCCTGCCACACCGCAGCAGGCGAAGCAGCAAAACCTGCAGCAATCTGCGCAACAGCAGAAGCAGCAGCAACAGCAACAGAAGCAACAAAAGCCGGTGATGGGCCCGCAGCCCCAGCCTCAGCAAATGCAGCAGAAGCAGCAGCAGCAGCAGCCAAAGCAAATGGGACTGCAACAGCCGCAGCAGGCGACCCCTGCTCCAAAGCAGCAAATGCCGATGAAGCCAGCGCCGGTGCAGCGCCAAAAGTCGTCCGACGAAGGCTTCTCGGCCCTCGCGGCCTTGTTTGCCGAGCCTGCCTCGTGGACTGCCGCCTGCCACCCCGTTGGGCCGCCCCACCGGCTGGCCACCCCACCAGCCAAGCAACAGCAGCAGAAGCCGCAGTCGCCGAAGCAGTCGCAGCCCCAACCTCAGCAGCAGCAAGCCAAACCCCAATCTCAGCAGCAGCAAGCCAAACCCCAGCCTCAGCAGCAACAGGCCAAGCCCCAACCGCAGCAGCAGCAGGCCAAGCCGCAACCGCAACCGCAACAGGCGCAGCAAAAGACGCGCTCGCCCAGCGCCGGCGCCCCACCCAACCAAAAGCCCGGCTCCCCGCAGCAAAAGCAGGCGCAACCGCAGCCACAGCCGCAGCAGCACCAGCACCACCAGCAGAAGCAGGCGCAGCCGCAGCCCCAAAAGCAACAGCAGCAGCAGCGCCAGCGCCCGGCGTCCGCCCCGGGCCCCAAGCGCGCGGCGGGCAGCCCGGACGCCCACATGGTGAACCCCGAGACCCACTTCAACCCCGCCATGTTTGCCGAGCCCGCGGGCTTCGCCACGTCGCCGTCCACCCCGCCGCGGTACCTGCGCCCGGCCAGCGCACGCAGCGCCTCCTCGCGCCCGGCTTCGGCGCCCGGCGGGACCAAACAGCAGCAGCACCACAAGGCTGCGGCGCCGCGCAAGATGGACGCCGCGCGGGCGAAGCAGGTCGCCGCGCAGCGCAAGGCCGGCGAGAAGGTGCGCGCGCGCCGCGCGGCCGCGCGCCGCGAGCGCGACCGCGAGGTCGGCGGGAAGGAGGGCGTGTGGGCGCTCGCCGGCTTGCCGGAGGCGCTCGAGCGCGTGCTGGCTGCCGCGCCCGGTCAGGCGTGGCTGGCCGCGTGCCGCCCCGTCGGCGGGGTGCGGCGGCTGGCGTCCGCGGCGTCTTCGCCCACGAAAGCCGGCAACGGCGGCGCAAAGCCTCCGATGAAGCAGCAAGCTGCCGCGCCGCCCGCCGCCCCGGCGCCTGCCCAGCAAGGGAACCACGGCAACCACAAGAGGTCTGGAAGCGCTAGCAAGCGCTGATGGATGGTGCTTTCTGTTCTTGTTCTTGCAAATACTTTGGTGAACTGATGAACTGATACTTGCGGGTTTGTTTTGCTTCATAATTTTCAATCTTCGGCTCACTGTGCGCTTTTCGATACCCACCCTTGCTGAGCCGACCTTGCCTTTCGATCTTCTACTTTACCTGAGCCTCCTTTGCCTTCCGATTGATCCTTTCCTTTGCCTTCCGATTGATCCTTTCCACCTTCTACATTCCTCGTTAGTGCTCTCAAATCATGGGTATTATCTGTCAATGCTTCTGCACTCGCGGCCTCTTTGTACCACGCCTACCATTTCTTTCATTCCAAAATGTTCTGTCCACAATTACAAGCAGCCATCACCATCTTACCAAATAATATTTTCACCGCCACCAAAACATCACCAAACTTTCTGCCTCAATATTCTGGAAGGACGATACGACCGTGGGAAGATCTGTTTGATCTGCAGGTAGGGCTCAGTGAACTTCCTTTCGAACTTTCCTTTTCCATCAAGACTATCGTCCACAAGACTATCGTCCACAAACGACTTCGAGGGGTTGAGCGAGAAGAAGAGTGGTTTTCCTTGGCCCGAAGTCACCGGCTATTTTGGTTTATCCTTGGACAGGGAAACACCAGAAAAAAGTAGCAGTTCAAAGTAGAGCATATGCAAGAGTCATAGACCAGCTCTGGTGATCAGCAAAGGATGCAGTAGGCCCTGGTGATTCAGGGTTGAATCAGCAAGAATGGTAACCGTTTTTGGAGTGATGGCAAGGAGAAAGTTAGTGAGGTTGGAGCGCGGCCGGGAGGGGGGAGAGGCGTCTAATTGCCAAACACTTGCTACACACACGATTGACCAACAAACCAAACGAAAAAAAAAAATACAAAAAGAAGCAAGATTAAGAAAGGGGATAAGAAGCGTACAAAACATCGAACCGGCGACAATTTGAAACCTGCGCCTCCACACCCACGAGAGTTCCAATAATAGGCATCGTTAGGCACGCGAGCGCAGCAGCGAGGGGGATGGGGGACCGAAAAGGAGCAATCGCGTGTCCGGATTTACCGCACAACAACCGCACCCATCTCATCGTTCCCCGCCGCGTATCCCGCCGTCCCCAAAAAGCTTGACACACGCTTCGAGATCCGCACGCTGTTGCTGCTGCTGTCGTCAGGAACGCCGGACGACCGCCACGCACTGGACGACGCCGCCGACATGACGCTCTGCCTGCTCGCGAGGAGCGACTCGGCCTCCTCCGGCGACACGGCGCAAACCATCGGGAACGCGCCCTGCCTCCCCGTGGTGGGGTCCAGCCCCAGCCCCCACCCGTCGTCAAAAGGCTTCAAGAGGTGCACGTACGCTCCGACGGTCAGCGTCAGCTCGTCCGGGAGGGTTGACTGATACGGGAAGATGACGCGGAGGAGCGTCACGCCGGTGTCGGACGGGTTTGGGGAAGGGATGGGCGGCTGCTGGTGGTGCTGCTGCTGGTGCTGCTGCTGGTGCTGCTGCGCCGCGGATTTCGAAGATCTCGTCAAGGCGTCCTCCGGCATCTGGGGCATCGGGGGGTTCGACGCGGGCCGGGAGGGATGGAGCGCGGACGCGACGGCTGCGGCGTTGTTGGCCGCCGAAATCAGCGACGGGGTCAGAGAAAATCGGGATGTCGGGGACGTCGCGGTGCCTGGGGACTGTGGGGGACCGCGATTGCGGGTGACCGAGGGGGGTGCCATTGACACAAAGACCGTGTTGTGGGGCGAGCCGACTAATGCATCACGAGCTGGCGAGGCCGTCAGCGAGCGGTACTCGTCAGAGGGGGTCGGCCCTCGGCTTTGCTGCTGGTATTGCTGCTGGTATTGCTGCTCCTGCTGTTGCTGTTGCTGCTGATATTGTTGATTGTAGGTGGGTTGACCCATTCCACCACTATTATACTGCGATTCCGTCAGACGTTCACGCTCCGACATTCTCGGATCACTCTCCGCTTTTGACGCTTTTCTGCGCCGCACGCACATGTACACTGCGAAGCCGACAGCACCAACGACCAGACCAATGGTCACAGCCGCAATGACGATGGCGGCTAGGCTGAAAGTCAGTCCTCCCGATCCGCCAGTGGCCGCAGCAGCCGCAGCGACGAGGCTGGAGCAGCACAAGTCCGTTGCTGTCAGAGTTGAACAGCCGGTTGTTGCCAGCGACGCCGACCGAAATCCACACGTTACAACTTCAGAGGAGACTGCGGCGAGACAGGTCGTTCCAACAGCCAGAGCAGATTCGTTGGCACAGAACGTCTTTGTCCTGCTAACCTTGTCGGCCGCTTGAGCAGTTCTGCTGCACAGGGTTGCGTTTGATATTATAGTCTCAAGCGACAGCTCGGCTGTTGCGCAAGTCGTGCTACAGATCGGCGGCCCCGCAGGCTGAAACGTGAGGTTGCCGCTGGCAGAAGCCGGAATAGCGCATTTGCCGTCCACAATGGACCGGTACACGTACTCGGAGCAAAAGTAAGACAATTGGTAGCGCATCTGCTGGATCTGGGAGTCGAGAAAGGCACTGGGGCTGCAAGCGTACAGATTGGATAATGCTGACGCAGTCTGAACGGGATCTGTCAGGTTTTGAAGAAGCTGCACAAAACCGTTGTAGTCTGTGAAGTTTCCACCGTAGTCGATGGCCACTGGGTATCCGTAGAACTCCAGACCGCACCTGTGCGAGCGATTGGGGCGATTGAGGAGTCGTTAAGCTCCAGGGCTGAGAACATCCACCGTGGGCGGGCCACGCCGCACAGACCAAGGTGAGGGTAAAAAGGGGGGGTGTCTCCCTGCTTCTCGTAGCTAACTGGCAGTTACTACTACTACTACTACTACTACTACTACCACCACTACTAGCACCCCCACTACCACAACTACCATCACTTCTACTACTATTACAACTCACGGGGTCCGGTCGTCGAGGTAGAGGCAGCCGTCTTGCACAAACGGCGGGACCTGTGCGCCGGCGACGGCGGGGGCGGCTGAGGCCATTGATTGTTGGGTGTTGTTGTTGGTTGTTGCTTTCGGGAAAGAGACAAACAGCCGAAAAGACGCGGCGCAGACAGAGAGGCTCACTGCAGCCGACAGACAGAAGGGCAGACAGACAAGGGGACTGACAGTCAGACTGACCAGCAGTGCAGGCCGGAGACAGGGCGTGCGGAAATGGCAAGCAAAATTGACTGGCCGCAGCGGATTTTTGCAGAAAACTGTATTTATTGGAGGATTCATGTAATAGCACGAGCTGCGGCCAAATGCTGCGAGTTCGTCTGTCTGTCTGTCTGTCTGTCAAGGTGGCGCTTTCCCGTGATTTGCGGATGCCGGAAGCCGCCGCCGACAGAGATGCGAATTCAAGAAGAGGGAGGAGACCGCGAGAGATAGAGAGAAGAGAGATAGAGGTGGCGGGTTGCGTGTGTCTGTGTCTGTCCGCGTGTGTGTGTGTGTGTGTGTGTGTGTGTGTGTGCGTGTGTGTTTGTGTGTGGTAGTGGGTTTGCGTGCGTGGATGGTCGCTCACGCCTTCTGCGCCGGGAGCGACTGCGGCCTCGCCGGCGACGGCGAGCGCCCGGCCCGGAGATTTGCGCGCCGCTGCGCAAGGTCCTTCTTCAGGCCGCTCTTGGTCACGTACTGTTGTGTGTGTGTGTGGTGGTATTTGTCGTAGTGGCACGTATGTAAAAGCATGGCAGGTTGTCGTTGGCGTGAACAGTGAGTGAGTGAGCAGACAACCGCGTGCGAAACAGACAGTGGGGCAAATGGCAGCCACCGAAAAACAAAAAGAAAGAAAGGAAGGGGCTGTGCCCAGCTTACCGAGTAAATACTCTCAACCTCGTGCTGCCCTTCGATGCACAGCTTCAAATCATTGATGTGGCCGTCCGAGAGCCGATACACCCAGCCGTGAATCGACAGCTTCTGGCCCCTGTCCCACGCGTCCTGAACGATGCCCGTGTGGCAGACGTTGTGGACGGACTTAGCAACGTTCAGTTCGACCAGCAGGTCCGCGCGCTCCGACGAGTCCGTCACGTCGGCAAGGACGCGACGGTTGGTTTGGTAGACGTCCTTGATGTTGCGAAGCCTGGAGTTTCGTCGTTGTTCATATCGACATATCGGAAGAATTCGTTAAACTTTTTTTGAGGGGCCGAGGGGGGAGGTGCATTACCAGTTATCGATAAGACCGTATTGCTTGTTCGACATGGCTGCTAGGCAGCCGCCGCACTGGTAATGCCCGCAGACGATCACGTGCCTCACTTTGAGTACCTCCACCGCGTATTGTAGCACGGACAGGAGCGACATATCGGTCGACACGACCACGTTGGCGATGTTGCGGTGCACAAAGAGGTCGCCCGGTCCGAGCCCACAAATGCTCTCGGCAGGGACTCGGGCGTCAGAGCACCCTGCAGAGATTAATCTCCATATCAGAAATGCTTCACCACCGTCCCCGCTCCCGCATTCGGAACTCGATTAACATTTACCAATCCAGAGAATTTCCGGCGTCTGCTGGACGGCCAGTCGTTCAAAGAGGCCTGGGTTCTCCATGTCCATCTTTCGCGCCCAGTTCCTGTTGTTTTCGAGCACCTGCAGCAGCGTGTCCGCGTGTGTCGGGTCGACTTCGTCCTCGTCGCCGCTGCCGACGCCGACGCCGCCGCCGCCGCCGCCGTTGGTGGGTCCGGTCGTGACAATGACAGATGGGACTGGATCCTTGGGGGCTCCGTCGGACGACGGCGCCGGCGCCGGCCCCGACGACGACGACGACGATGCGGCCTTGGTGGTGGTGGTGGTGGTGGTGGCGGTGGTGGTTGTCGAGGATCCCGGCGGCGCGGCGGCCGAGGCGGCAACGCTGTCAGCAACACCGGGAGAATCCGCAGCAGCAGCACCGAGCATCTTTGACATGCGACGTATGCGATGGCTATCTCGTGACAGTCCTTTTTTTTCTGTAGAAGTAATATAATAGTAATAATATTTTTACATGTCTCTCTGTCTCTCTCTCTCGCGGGCTTGTCGATCTGTTTTTTCTTGTTTTGTTTACATTACATTACCTAAGTATTGGTCAAAGGGAAATCTCCCTAGATTTTCCTTTTTTCCTCAACTTGTTCTCCCGTCCCGTCCCGATTTCCGTACCCCATCCCTATATCCTCTCTCTCTCTCTCTCTCTCTCTCCCACTGCCTCCCTCTCTCTGTCTCTCTGTCTCCCTCTCTATCTCTCGCTCTCTCTCTCTCGCTCTGTCTCTCGCATTATCTTCATGCAAAAGAAACCGGGTGAACGGACCACAGTTGATTGAAAAATTCTTCCACCGTTTTTCCAGTCATTCGAGATAAGGTTACTCGGCGACGCGAAGACATTTCCACAACATGGCTGTGAGCGAGGTAAATTGATGCGGGTGGGTTGACGATCAAGGTGCTCAGTGAGGGTCGGTTTACCTGCGTGGCTAATTCAAGAAGTTTCTCATGAAACTGGTTCCTCCCATCTCTGTCTGCCGTATGTTCATCATCTGCAGTAAACTTTTGTGTCATTCCCTCACAGCAGCAGAATCAGATCCCTTTTTCGTACTTCTCACCAAGTGATACCCTCCACTCGTCCAGAAATAGGTCAGCTGTCTCACGGGTTTTGTCACTGCAACGGCGGACACCAGCAGAGCGACTAATGGTGACAAAGAGGCCAAAAAGTTTTGGTCTCGAGATTTGATAGACTACCGTTTATTTTCCATCCCGTGGGAAGAGTTGAATTTTCGCATCACCTTTGGCAATTTGCAGTGCCAAACAGCCCAAACAGCTACCTCTCCGCATCGCTCGATCGCCACATTTGTTCGGCGAGGTTTTCGGCGTCGGCATCGCCGTGCGTCGCTGTACTCGCGAAGAACTGTCTCAGCGGGACAGTCTGCCTATTCTTCTCCTTTACTCCACGAAATTATCGGTGTGCTGCGATCCATTCGTCTCACCGTTCCCTGCAGCGGCCAGTGACAAGCACATGTTCAAAGTGGTCAGGGGCGTTTGCTGCAGCGCCAGATGCGATGGCCGATCCGTGCGTCGAGGCAGTCTACAGACCATTGGCCAGCAAGGAAGATGCGATCCGAGAAAGAGTCTTTTAGGATGGCAGCAATCCCAATGTGGTTGAAAACCGTGTACGCGTGTTCCCAAACAAGCAACCCTGTTCGCGCGTCGAGGCACATAGCCCAGGGTCCCATGTTGATGTACAGCCGAAAGCCAGGTGCAGGCAGTCGAGCCGTTGGCTCCATGCTGGCGTGCTGCAAAGATAACTGCGAGGGTTGGATTGGAGGGCGGTGACCCGCATGGGCGGGAGACGCGGCGCACCTTTGCCGACAAGAACGGATATGAAGGTGTTATTCTGTGGAAGCCCTGGACCAAACGGTTCAATGCGTGTCCGCGTTCATGCACACAATGACACCTTCTTGCCATGCCATAATGCCTCCGGAAGACGGAAACGTGATGGCACCGGTTGGTCCGGTCCAACAAGTGCGTTCTTCGTCGCCTCGAATCGCTTGGAGAGGGAGGACGTGAGCGGGTGCAACGAGCAGCTTGCCAGCACCTGTGTCGACATTTGCAATTCCAAAGTTTCCGCCAACGTACAACGGTGCCGACAAGATTTGTTGCTGCTCTGTTTCTTGGTGGCAACGAACGCAAGGCCACGAACAGAAGACTGCCGCTCGTCCTCCGTCTCTGGGAACCATCCCCGTCGGATCCTCTGGCGGTGCCGCGGGAGCTCCAGTGTTCACTGTGAGGCTTGGGACAGAACCGTACCCCTCAGCTGTGTTTGGGTTGAAAGTCTGGAGTCTGCCAGACCAAGTCCCCCGTCTGAGCGTTCATCGACGCCGCGGTGGTCCCGGAGATGACAATGACCGTGCCCGTCGGCGGGTGCGGGACGACTGTTTGGACGTGGAGGCCGGACAGCGGTGCTGCGGAGAACCAAGCGATCTGCGGCTGGTGCTGCTGAGAGTGTTGCCGTCTCCAGAGCTTGTTGTTGGTTTGCGGATGGCGAGCACCGGCGACAGACCGCGGCAGTCACGAAGATGAGATCGTCCGAGGATTCGTCCCCGTGCGCAGCAATATGCGTATGGAGGAGGTGAAGGCGGCGGTGGGTCCATTTTATTTTATTTTATGTTCCGGGACTGTGGCGCGGTAATATTCTCCCCAGCTCGCCACCAATAATAGGCAGGTATTCGCTCGCTCGCTCGCTCGCACCAAGAATGGACGCTTCACGCTCAGGCGTTGTTGACGTTCGTGTGATCGGGGCCATCTTTCCCCTTTTGTTTCTTCTTTTTTCTTCTTTTTTTTCCCCGGCAAACAACCCAGCGAGCGGGTCAAGGACTACTCTCCATGGCCAACAAGTTACGCAAGCCACCACACACACGCACCCCACCCACCACCGAACACTAGCGAGGAGGAGGTGGTTTCGCTGGCTGGCTGGCTGGCTGGCTGGCTGGCTTGCTGTTTAACACAAAGAAATACGCCCCCTAAATTTGCATCATCAAGGCAAGTATCACGGCCACTGCCTCTCTTCTCTGTCGTTTCTCGATCTGGTTGTCGCACGATACCCCGATCGATCGTTTGTGTTTCGCCGCCACCATCGGGGCGCTCTCTGCCTCTGTCTCTCTCTCTCTCTCTCTCTCTCTCTCTCTCTCTCTGCCCCCACCCTCCTCCATCTCTGTCTCTCACTCTGTCCCTCCCTCTCTTTCTGTCTCTCGCCCACCCCCACATAACACCCACTTCACACTATCGCCTCCACAACCACCAACCGAAAACCGTCGGCTTTCGCGGCATCCATTAATCCACCCATCCGTCGTCAAAGCGAGCACATATGCGATCATCAACGTCAGCGTTAGCGGCAAGGCGGCGGCTGCTCGTCGCGTCCAGCACGGCCGCCGCCGCCCCACCAGTTCCACCAGTTCCACCTCCTCCTCCTTCTCCGCTTGCTGCCGCCGCCACTGCCGCCGCCGCCGCCGCCGTGCCCCCGCCATTGTCGTCGTTCTCGTCGTCGTCCTCGCCGTCGTCGTCGTCAAGAGGCACCCCATCGCCGCACTGCTTCTTGCTGGCGACACAAAGGAACCGTGGGCGGGGCCGACCCACGACGACCTCCTTGTACTCTGCAGCAGCAGCAGCGGCCCAGCCGCGGCGCTCTTCGTCGGCGCCCCCCTCCGCTGCCTCCCAGCAGCAACTGCTCCAGCAGCGGTGGGCCTCGACAGTGCCTCCGCATGACGCGCCGCCTGGCGCCCAGAAGCGCCCTCCGCCGCCACCGCAGGTGGCATACCCGCACACCGCGCCGTCGCCGCCGTCCGCAGTGCCACTGCAGCCTGCGGTTGGGGGCGCGATCGCCGAAATCGGTAAAAACCAGCCCGTTCACCGATCCCATTTCCCTCACCACGTCAGCGTCCAGCCAATTAACCGCGAATGAACCACTCCATATCCACATGCGAAACTCCTCTCCTTCCTCCTCCTCCCATCTCATTATGATCGCTTCGATGGCGCCCAGGTCCTCTGCCGGAATACCGCCGGCGCATCGCACTGGGACTGCTGAAGCCGGACCAAGACCAGTTCCGAGCGGCTGTCAGAGTAAGCTAGGAGCGGGGCTGGGGAGAATGGTGTATGGCGACTTTCTCGGGGCCAGCGCAGTAACCAGGAGAATTACCCGACAGTTGCAGGACTTGTGCACAGATCTCCTCGATTATAAACCGCCCGAGATCAAACCGCTTCCCGGCCCACCCCTTACAGTGAGTGTGTAGAACCATTCGTCCAATGGCGGCACAGATTTTGACTGTTTTCGATACCAACTCTCCACCTCCAGAGAGGTTTCGGGTCAGGGTTCTTTGGTGGCGCCAGCGTCCTCTCACCAAACGCGTTTGCCGGAAAAAGCTTAATACCCATCCTCATCGACGGGCAGGAACCCGACTACATTGGCCCAAGAGGTCTGTGGATCCACGGCGAAGTTGGGTAAGCTACCATAATCGAAATTTGAGATGCGCGCGCTCGCATTCTCCATTTCCCACCTCCCTCCCTTCACACTCACACGTGCAATCACCTCCTAAAGCACCGGCAAAACGCTCGTCATGGACCTCTTCTACGACACATTCCCGTCTCCGAACAAGCGCCGCATCCACTTCCACCACTTCATGCACGCGGCGTACGCCAAACTGAACGACTGGCACCGCTTGAATCCGGAATCGGTCGCGCGCCACGCCGGCGAACAACTCGTCTCGCCGAAAACTGCAAGCCTCGCCACGGCTGCCGTCGCCCGCGAGCTCGCCCGCTCCGCGTGGATGTGGTGCTTTGACGAGTTTCAGGTTACCGACGTCGCCACTGCTACCCTCGTACGACAGCTGTTTGCGCACATGTTTCGCCTCGGCGTCGTCGTCGTCGCTACTTCCAATCGCAAGCCGGACGGTGAGGCAAGGGGGGTTCGTCTTTCTCTACATTTGACGGACCCGACTGACGCGTTTGGCGCTCAGATCTGTACCAGGGGGGCTTCCAGCGGGACATTTACGGACCGTTCATCGACCTCATCAAAGAGCGATGCGATGTCTACCACATGCGGTCAGACATTGACTACCGGGTCTTAATGCTAGAAGGTCGGTTTCGACCACTCGAACGTCTCGCCCCTTCCCACCATTTGTTCATTTCAACATTTTTTTTTGAACTGTGTAGAGAACCAACCGCGCGAAGATGAGCAGCTTTTTTACTCGTAAGCGATTGTGCGGAGTCCTTCATGAAAGGAAGAAGGCGCCGACCCTATTATCTAATAACCGATCGCCAAAATTTACCCACAGTCTCGAAAAAGATGAGAGCGCACAGCGGTTTATTAAGGTAGTTTTTCTTTCCTCTCTTTTGGCTTGCTTTTGAGCACCTCCGCTGCTCCTCTCTGATATCACTCTTCGCCGGTTGCGCAGCGCGTCACTTCCTTGTTTTACGGGCATACACGTGAGTAGGTCCACTTCTACCAGTTACCGTTGGCTGTTGCGCATTTGTACCGTTGCTTCTGCTACATCTGACACCGGCCTCCAGCCAAGAAGGAAAAGTTCGTTATTTACGGGCGTGAAGTCGTTGTGCCAAAAGCGGCGAAAGGAAAGGCAATATTCACTTTCGAGGAGCTATGCGGCTCCAATAACAATAATGTAAGTTTGGCGCTGCCGGTGTGTCTCCGCGCTGTAGAGTTCCATCTAACACTTGCAACCTTTACTTTTTTGTCGTTTTTCAATCCAAGCCCATGGGACCTGCCGATTACCTGGAGCTTTGCCGTCGGTACCACACCATAGTGTTGCAGTCCATCCCCTCCCTCGGCCTCGCTCAGAAAAACGAAGCCCGCCGCTTCATCACGTTCATCGACGCGGCGTACGAAAACCACGTCAAGCTCGTCATCTCTGCAGACGTCGAGTCCCCCGAGGGCCTCTTTGTCACCGCGCCGATATCGACAGCGGCGGACGACGAGGGGAGCAGCAATAGCAGCAGCAACAGTGACGACGACGACGTCGGGAAAGACGCCGTGATGCACCGCGAGATGCTTGGCGACCTGTACGGCGGCATGGTGCGGCAGGCGGAAGGCGGCGGGGACCCCGCGGGCGTCGGGCTCGAGTTTGTCAAAGTGGCCATCTTCACCGGCGAAGACGAGCGGTTCGCATTCAAGCGAGCCGTGTCGCGGCTCAAGGAGATGGGCTCCGCGTCGTACGTCGCCGTGCCGCACCGCCCGGTTGGGTTGGACTGGAGCGGCCTGGAGGGCGTCAGAGGAACCCCGGGCGCCACCGCCGAGCTGCCCAAACCGCCAAAGGCCGTCACGCTCGAGAGGGAGTGGGACCTCGTGGACAAGGAGGAGCTTTCGGTCGAGGTCGCGGCGGCGGCGGCCATTGCGGGGCAGGACGCCCCGCGGGGCGTCGTGCTCGAAGGGGAAAAGGGACGGCAAGTGTTTGGCGACGACTTTTCGGAGGAGGCCTCGTACTCGGGCTTCGTTGAGATGCACGGCCGGTACAAGTCGCAAGAGGAGAGTATCAAGAAGGAGCGGACGGCTGTCGGCAAGGCGTCCAACTTTCTCTCCACCCACCGTCGTGGAGACGCCGTGGCCGCAGTGGACGAGGACGGCCCAATCCTGCTGGGGCAAATGGCAAAGAAGGAGAAGAACGCGCCAAAGTTCCAAGAGACCCACTTTTGGGGCGTGGGACGGTGGGGTCGGCGATCCAGCTTGCTGGGCGAAGGGATCCGAGCGTTTTGGAGCAATCTCAATTTTGCAGACCAGCGCGTAAAAGAGGCAAAGGGGACGCCGGAGGACGACTTGAAGGATCGCAAAGCGGGCAAGGGACGGAAGGATTCTGAATGAGCATTTCTGGGGGCTCTTTCTTTTTTTTTTTTTTTTTTTTGGTATTCATTTAAGTTTGGTACCTCTTTACAGCGGAATCTTCCGTTTAGGCGGAATCTTAGTGATTTGACCTGGACGAGGACGTTGGAGCCACCCGTGCGTTGCCCCACGCCCGAAGAGGCAGCGCGTACGACCTCAAGGTGGCGCAGCTGCGGCAGCAGTCCTCCAATACCACCAACGCCGAGGCGGCAACAACGGTAGTGTGTTCGCACTAATAAATATAGAACCGAGTGTCAAAAAGGCGGGGAAACGCGTTTGAATCCGAAGAGGAATAATGCAAGGGGGCCGCAAAAGTGAGGGGGGTGATCGGAAAGAACGGTGTGGAGAGCTGCATATTTACCACGAGAAGCCTCCACCGCGGCCGCCCCGCCAAAGCGTTGGCCGCGTCGCAAAAGGCATCGGCCAAGTCGTCCAGTCCAACGATAACGTCGACGTGGCCCAGCGCGCGCGCGAGCTGCACCGGGTCCGTGCGCCACATCCCCAGTCCGAGGAGCGTCAACCGCCGCAGGTCCGGCAGCCTCGCCAGATGCCCCACCAGCCGCGTAACGTCCGCGTGGTTGCCCCACGCCGCCGAAGCCGCCGAAGCCAACGCCGCGGCCCAGCCAAATGATGTGCCCGGCCCCGCGCAGTCGCCCACGTCCACCAGCAGCTCCGCCACCCCCGACCCCGCCAGCCCCGCCACAAACGCCTCCACGGCCGCCCCGCCGCGGCTGCCTCGCAGGTCCACGTACCGCAGCCCGGGCGCCGCCGTCCCCGCCACCCACGCCGCCATCTCCGCCGCCGCCCTCGCCACCGCACCAAGTCCACGGCAGCCGTCCCCGTCCCCGACGTCCCTGTCCCCGCCGCCGCCGCCGCCGCCGCCGTCGTCGTAGTCGTCCTCGCCGTTGTCGTCGTCCCACGCCAGCGCAACGTGCGTCAGCCGCCGCAGCGCACGCGCAACGTTGCCGTCGCCGTCGTCGTCGCCGTCGCCGTCCGCTCCCGCCCCCGTCCCCGCCACCGCGAGGGTGCGCAGGAAGCGCGGCGGGCACCAAAGCAGGCTGAGCCGCGCCGGCGCCAGCCGCGCCACGCACGCGCGCAGCAGCGCCCCGCCAACGTCCGCGCCGTGCTCGTAGTCGACGCAGTGGATCCGCAGCGCGCGGCGCGGCCGCGATACAAGCAGCAGCGGCGGCAGCCGCGCGAGCAGGTGCGCGCGGAGGGGGTCCGCGGCCGACGACGCGGCGTCGGCGTCGGCGGCGTCGGCGGCGTCGGGAGCTGGCGACGGCGGCGGCGGCGTAAAGTACCGGTACAGCGTTAGCCGCACGAGGACCGTGTTGCTGCGCGACGTGCGGTGCGGGTGGAGTTGGTGGTGGTGGTGGTGGTGGTGGTGGTGGTGGCTGTGGTCTCCGTCGCTCCCGCCGTCCCCGCCGTCCCCCTCCCCGCCGCCGGGGAAGCTGCAGAAGCGCGACCGCCGCCGGCCCGTCGGCGCCGAGGCGGCGGGCAGCAGGCGAAAGTCCGCGTCCAGCTGGTCGGATAATGCGCTACCGCCGGGGAACGGCCGCAGCTGCATGCACGCGATAAACTCGAGCGGCGCGGACTGGATGGCGGCTCGCCACGCTCGGCACACCCGGATCGCCTGCTCGTGCAGCCAGTGGAAGTCGTCGCTCTGGAAGACGATCGCCTGCAGAATCTCGGTGGGAAGGCGATGCGTGGCAGCCAGGAGGCCACTGCGATTGTCGGTGGCGCCCGTCATTTTTCTTTTCCTTCTCTTCCTACCTTGAATCGTAACTGTCCGCTGTTTCTTTCCGCTGTTGCCCTCCCTGCTTCCCCGACAAAGCACTTTAAAAAAAAAAAAAAAAAAACAAAAAAAACTAGTAGTTCCAGCTCCACCCGTCCACGTCGACCACCAAAACACCCTTGTCCCTCGAAACAGACCGGCCGTTGTACTCCCTGAGTTCCCGCAACCCGGAGCGGCTCGCGCACCCTTCTTCGCTCCCGGCCGTGCAAAGGGCGACCTCGTAGCTCGCCGCGTACCGCGCAGCGTCCTTGGCGCACCGATTGGTATACACGATATACTTTTGCAGCGCGGTTCCCGGCACGAACGCCGTCCACCCCCAGTTGTCGGTCTCGCGGCGCGACGAGGACGCCCCGCAGTGCTGGTGGACGGCGACGTAGCGGATGTTGCGGGAGGGCGCCGAGCCCCACGCCTGAGCGGACGCGGACAGGTAAAACGTGTACGACGAGTGGTCCGGGTCGTCGCTGTTGGGCGCCGCTAGGACCTGCGCGGGCGGGCCAGTCATGTCGCGGTTCGGGTGGCCCGGGCCGTCGGAAAACTTGCACTCGCCGACCAGCGAGTGGAACCAGCACGTCGAGTCGCCAACGTTTCCGTAGTGCCCGTTGTAGTTGAGCCACGACAGCGACCCGGTGTAGCCGGCCGCCTGGCGGTAGTTGATTGTCGTCACGTTGTTCCACGTTTGCCACTCGGCGCCGTCGCCGCACTCGTCGACCAGCTTGTACACGCCGGCGATCTGTCAAGTCGATCGAGTCATCAATCATTTGTAAAAACCCATCAGTTGCCCTTCACGCACCTTCCACCCCACACAGAAACAAACACACACAACCACACACACTCACAGTCTTGTAAACGTTCGAACCGGCGGTCGGCCACAATCCGTGCGAGCCGAGAGCGGCGTAGGCGACGGGGTGAGTTCCGGACCACGTGATGCGCGGGTCGTCGGCCTTGAGCGAGCCCTCGCCGGCGCCGCCCGAATGTGCGTTGTAGTCGACCGACACAGCCGCGCCGTTCAGGGTGCGGACCATAATGTGCTCCCAGTCGCCGACGTGGTCGCCGACGTAGCCCAAGCCCGTGATCTTCTTGCCGAGGTTGTACGGGCTAAACACCCAGTAGTAAATGTCAACAGCAAAGTCTTTGGGCACGACAAACGCGTAGATCGGGGCCGACGTGCCGAGGTCTCTGCCCACGTACAGGTACGAGTCGCCCGGGCCTACTTTGGGGTCTCCCGCGGGGCTGCCCGGCACAGAGAGGTAGGTTCCGCTGGCGTCTTTTCCCTGCCGCGTCAGAAAGTCGACGTTGCCCGCGTTCAGCGGAGACGGGGCGCCGGGAACGGGCGAGCCGTCGCCGTTCAGCATGGTGTAGTGCGGCCACATGTAGTCCACTGACGAGCTAAAGTACAGCTCGTCGGGGTGGTACTTGATGAGGGGAGCGTACATTTCCGCCAGCGGAGAGTAGTTGATGCCGGCGGCGCTGCCAAGGCTGTCCGGCGGCGAGATGGCCGATGATGCAACGGTGCCAACAGTAACAGTTGCTGCCGCTGCCGCTGCTGCGGCGGTGGTGACGGCGGCGGCGGCGATCGCGAGCGTGCGCAGGCAGTAGTGCCCTGAAGACGCAAGATGGACGACGGCCATTGGCTGCTGGTATTGCTACTGGTATTGCTGCTGCTGCTGCTGCTGCTGGGCGTCGCCCGCGCGGTGTGTGGGTAGTAGTGGTAGTGGGTAGTGGGTAGTGGAGGGTAGAGTGAGGCTCGTGATTGGTGGTAGCTTGGTCGGGGTGCGGCCCCCAGGGTGGCTGTGGCTGGGCGGCTGTCTGTCTGTCTGTCTGTCTGTCTGTCTGTCTGTCTGTCTGCTGCCTGAACCTGTGCTGGGGCCCCGCTCTGTTCTCCGTCTGTCTGTGTCTCTCCGCCGCCGTCCGGTTTAGGTGTTGTTTCGAATGATTGTCCCTTTTTCTTTGGTTCTTTGGTACGATGAAAATAAACCCAACTGGGCATTCTCACTAAAAATGTAAACTGTATAGTAAAGAAGGAGCAAATATTTAATTACATTCGTCGTCTTTATACGGAAAAGACAAGAGGGAATAAAAAATAAAAAAGAGGAAAAAACACATTACAAGTTGAAAGATTAGAGAAGACAACAACACGTGACACCACCCACAACTCGAAAAAGTCTCCCGTTCACACCGTGAGGGTGGCTAACCCTGCCAGCTTGGATTGGTACCCGCTCCACGAGGGCACACACTGCACGATCGGAACCTGAATCAATGTAGAAATGATCCATTGGTCAGCTCGGTCAGCGTGTCATCAGGCTCAAGACCAAAAGGGAAAGAAGGAGGAGGGAGGGACGGATGGATCCGTCCCCGTCATTGCTCCTCAAACGCGCAGACAGGCAGATGCGGGAAAGAACGGGAGACGGAGCAGCGTGTGAGCGAGCCAAAATGAACCAAATAAATCAACACGGCGTCTGCTGCGACGCGTACTTGCCTTGCGCCATTGCTGCGTGTGCCCTCCTGTCGTGCTCATGTTTTGCTCAAAGCAATCCCCTAGCTTTCCAAATATACCAAGCAAGTAGCGGAGCTGATGAGTATCCTGTCGCTTTTCCAGTGCAAAAGTTTCCTCTGCTACTGCAACCTCCTTCAGGACCGCTGCCATGAGTGACTCCACCAAGAGGCCCATCACCTTCAGGTAGAATGGTGAGGGCAGGATGTTCTACGGCCATCAAATGTAAGTGTTCTCCGCAAACAAAAACGTCGAATCGCACCTTCCAAACTCGGGCCAAACCCGAGACGTGGAAAACTGCCCGCTTGTAGCATTGCTCAACCTTCTCAAGTCTCTCATCTTCTGAAAGCTTGTTAAGTCCGCCTGCTTCTTCAATGTGCGCAAGCAATATATCTCGCTGTCTTCTCTGCGAATCATTAGGTTTGCCCTGTTCTTCAAATTCAACACTGCTGCAACGAACCAGCTGACCGCGGAACCAGATTTCTCCCGTACTTCGAAATAGCGGAACGAGGTCTGCGAAACTGAAAACTGCTTTGCTTGCGTCTCCAACTTGCCCATCGGCATTCTCCAGACCCCATATCTTGGAGCTGTGCTGAAATCCCAGGGTAATGAGGTGATGGACGATGAAGTTGCAGTCATTTAGAAAAACGCCAGAGCGTGCTGGCACGTCGACAAGACTGTCTGATAGAGCAACCACTGCAAGGCTCCTGAAAAGATCGAGGATATCCCGGGAGCAAAAAAAGAGCTCCTTGAACCTAAAATAACAAAAACGCGGTGCTCAGCTTTCCGTCATTGCGTCTTTCTCATCTCACGTGGCGAAATCAGCCTTCACTGTCGCAAATTCGACAGCTTCGTTCATGATCTCATACACCATGTCCACAACTGCTGCGGCCTGGACGCTCACTCGACAAGGATGCAGTGCCAACGGTCCATCCTCCACGTAGCCTCGATCTTTGCGGTCTAGTCTTCGTTGCGAGGAAAGACCAAGCCCAGGTTGTTTCCCACCCATCCCTTTTTCGCCATCTGGCTCTTTCGATTTTCCGCTTTTTGAGCTTTTCAAGGCAAATGGATTCAAGGCGGATAGCCCTCCTACGCAAAAGCACTTGTTAAGAAGGGCGACGTGTTTCTGCAAAACGAAACCTCGTTGAGTTCCTTCGCTGACGAACTCCGTGTTTTGATCCTCGTTCAAAATTATTTCCCGAACCTTTTCAAGAAGAGCTACCCTTCTTTTCCGTGCATAAAGTGTGGGCAGCTGCTCAATGAGGGCCAGAAAATCAGTTTGATCAAAATGAATGGCACCTGACCAAACTTATCAGATCATCATCAATAAGTAACAACAACCGACCGCAATCCTTGAGTCCTCTGTCAAACTCCAATACTTCCTGCTTGAATGTGTCCAATCGATCAAAGCCGATGCGATCATTTGGTATTGCTGGCAGGAAAAGTTTGCTAAGAGCCCATTCAACGACGACTGGCGTGAGGGTGTCGACAAAAACAGCACGCTCTGCGTCCATATCCGCGTTCGAGGCGTCTCCAAATAGCTGTGCCATGAGGAATCGGCAAAGCGCAATAATGTTTTTTAAGGACTTGGAAAGAGCTGGAAGTGAAATGGTAATCTCAGAATGGTCCTAAATTGTATGGGGTTTTAGATCACCGTTGGATTCCTGAGCCGGCATTTCGGCTGACGCCCCCTCTTTCCGCCTTTTCCCAACTACTGTAGGCTTTAACTCTCCGTATTTAACATAGGCTTGCAAGCGTGTTGCGGTTCTACTGCTTCCGTCAAACGGGGAATACTCCGAATCGAAGTTCGGCTGCTCCGTCATTTTTGTGAAGAAGTTATCTCTAATGCCAACGATCCACTGAGTGAAAACGTCGGCCAGCATGCTCGCATTGTGGAGGGATTTGAGAAGAGATCGAAGTTGGACAGGGTTTTCATGGTACTTGGTTGTGGGTGTGGCTATTTGGATGTCCTTCAGAGTTTGTTTCCTTTCTAAAAGACAACCACGCACCTAGTATCCTAAATGTAATGACTAGTTCAGAAACAAACGGATTCTTTTTGTTGAAGTGCAGTGCGACGTCCGAGAGCTCCGTAAACCGATGGTGAAGGATTGCCTTCCGCGTGAGAGCTGTCTCCTGAAGAAGTTTGCGGTTTAAGAAGATGAAGACACTTTGGGAATGAAGGGAAACGTCCAAAGCGCTAACCATTATTGCGAGAAAGAGTATTTGAGGACAATGATCCGATTCAACCAGCGGCGCAAGCTCTTCCAAGAGCGCATTCTAAACGCGATGGGCGAAGTAAGACATCGAAACAAGTAACTTTGGCATGCATGTGAAGCTGCTTACAACCATACCGCATCTGTGACTCGAATTGCAGCTGCTGATAGGTCCTGTGCACTCAGGGCCTCGTTAAAGCCTAAAAGTTCCGTGTGGACCTGGCATAAGCAGCCGTTAAGGCATGAAATGCCACATCGACACAGGTCGAAAGCAACTCACCTGCTCAAGCAACGACAGCATCTCAATTTGCGTCTCCTCCTCCGAGCGGCGCAGAATTTGGTGTCGTGGCAGCCGAGTTTGCTGCAGGTTGCTTTGAAGATGGGCTTTCTGGCATTGTCATCCTGTCAGCAAGCTCATTAAGAAGTCGTTAAGCCAACCTTCCGACGGCGAGCCTCTTTAGAAATCAACACCTTCAAATCTGATATTTCTTTGCCGAGATCCAGGATCGCCGCAACGGCTTGGCCGCCTCCTACATGTGTGACGTACAAGCTTTTGAGCATGAGCAACATAGGGCCAACGAGGGAGATATTGAGAGAGAGAAGTAGACGATGAGCAATGAGGATGCCTGAAGAAAAAGCAAAAGCGTGGGATCCGTTTTCAAAGTCAAGCGAAGGCGAAACACTCACCCATTCACCAGCGCAAACACAGAGCTCCGAAGCGCACTCAGTTTTTCCTGTATTCCCTCGGTCATACTTTCGGACGCCGAGAAACCGGTCGCAGCGCCAACGGGACCGTCGGCCGACCGCGCGTATGCCGCCGCTGGCGGGGGATGTCCAGAGGCCGCGTCCGAGGTGGAAGACCGCGACGAAACAAACGAGGGCTCGTCGAGGGAGAAGGACCGATCGCGGGTGGCGGCGGTTGAGGCGGGAAGATCGCTTTCCTTCGCGGGTGAGATGGCGGCCGACGGCATGCATGCTCCGTCGATGGCGGCAGACTGGGACGGGTTCACCGCGTCCTCTCCAAGCATCGGGTGCTTGCTGCTTAATTCTCCTTTTTTTTTTTTTTTTTTTTTTTTTTTTTGAAATGGGCCATTTTCGAACACCGCTGTCTGTCCAAGCAAGTGGAGGCAGCCGTCCTCATCGTACCCCCACCCACCCACCCACCCGCCCAATCCAAATCGCTCGTCCCACGACGCACCGAGTGTGGTTCAGGGATCGTCGTTACCAGCTTCGCAGGGACAGTGCTGGCGCAATCCGGAACCGGTCGGCCTCGACTAGCAAGCGCCGACAAACCACCCAAACACACCATCTGCCGCGCCCGAGCATTCTCGGCGCGCGAGATCGTGATCAGACACATCCATCCCATCGGCAGTAGCTGCTTCGATAACTTGCTGTGTTGGTATATTCTCTTCCTGCAACCTTTTTCACTGGTATCTTCACAACTACCGGACGGCTTTCAAATCGTCGTTCCCCCCATTCATTGTGCACGGCTTGAGTTCTTTGGCGGCCGTGTCCTATCAAGAAAGGGAGGTAAGTGCACACTTTGCTCAGCATAAGCACCCGTTCTTTCAATTAGACATTGCCAATACGCATTGCGTCCTTCTTTTTGGCTAAAAGGGGTTTGAGGGCTTGCGTGATCTTTGCCGCAAAACAGCCATCGGCCAGAGCAGTTTTGTTGCTTGCACTGGACTGGTGTACCCTTGGACTTTCTTCTGTTGATGGCATTGTGACTCCACAATCAAACCCGCAACCACCCCACTCGGGCAAAAGGACATTTGAACAACGAGAAAATGAACCACCCATTCCCTCATTTGTAAGCCTCGCCAAATAGAGCAAGAGTCTGCAAGCGGCGGGAGCTCGTGGCGCTACATTTTGAAGCTTTGGGTGGTGATGGACGAGACGCTAAGCAAAGGCACAAATGGTTGCGCCACTATCAGTAGAAACTTCAAACTTTGCACCCTGAGCAGCAGCTCATTTTCTCATCGGTTTGCTCTCCTTTTGGCCCTCTGCAGGAATACTCGCGGGAGAGAGTGAGAGAGAAAGAGAGATAGATAAGAGATTGTGGCGCGACTGCCACCGACCGATGGCACGGCCAAAGGCCTCGACAGTGGTTAGAAATGTCGCGTTGATGATGATAGCATTGGTGGCGGACTGCACATTTCGTAAGGCGAGACAGCAACTTCTGCCTATTCCTCTGGCAGAAGATCCCAGAGTTCACTGAAGAAACTAAAAAGGGCAGGTTCAAGCATTCCAAAAGCATCACCTGCCTTGCTCAACTCTTCGTCCGTTCGCGACCATCCCTATTTTGTTTTGGTGCACGTTCCGCTGGCAATTACAGTTTCCTTCCCATTCCATACGTACAAAAAAAAAAAAACACCAAAATCGTAGCTTCATCGCGCTTCCAACGAAACAAAAAAAAAAAAAAAAAAAAAAAAAATGAGGAGAGGAAAAGGAAAAGGAAATAAAAGAGGAGACAAAGCCGGGGGTGGTGGGAGACTTTTCTACCTCGCTCTGACCCGCTCGGGCCTGGACCCTATACCACCGCTCTTCCCCGCCGCCGCCGACGCCGCCAGCCTCGCCGGAACGCGGGCCGGACCGCTCACTTTCCTTGTCTCTACGCGCTTCTTTGCGGGAGGAGGCGGCGCCACCACGACCGGTACGACCGGCTCTTCAAGGTACACGAACCGGGTCACCGTCGTGAAAATCCGCTCGTCCGGCGCAAGCTGCACCGGAGGGCTCATATCGTAGATTCGCGGTGGACGAAGGCACGGCCGCCGTTTGCCCAGCGGTTGTGGTTGCGGGGCTGCCACTATGTCGTTCTCGGCCCATCGTACTTTCCGCACCGACGGCTCCGATTCATCAGGTGGTGACGTTGCAACGGATTCGGAGGTAGCCTGTGCGGGTGTTTGAGTGGAACCGGGGAGAGATCGAGACTTCATTGTTTCTTTCAATATTGTGCTTGGGCTTGGGGGTCTAGTAAAAGAGGGTCAGTGTTGAGCGAAGACAGTGTAATCCGTCTTTCTTGCCTCAGCATTTCAGTTTTCACGACCTGAATACAGAGAGATACGGTGCTGTAGCCGTTGTTTAAGGCAGTATTTCTGTGAGTCATACGTTCCAGCATTGCAGGTGTCAGGTTGTTGAGTTCAGTCTTCGGGCTCATGGAAGCGGCTGGTTTCAGGGACCGTCGTGGCCTGCGCGAGGAGTGTTCAGCTTGGCGTGGGATCTTCTGACGTGGCTCGTCGTTCTCGGAGGCGGCATTTTTTCACGGCTTCCAGCAATTTTTCCGTGACGGACATTTTGGCACGCACCTGCGAAAGTTGCAGCTGTAGCTGTGATGCGCGCTGGTTTAAGGTTAACAGGGAAGTAAAACCCTAAACAGTACGAACTTTCGCTTTTGAGGTGTCTATGTTGGGCATTTCCGCAGAGGAGGCCATTCCACCTGCGCAAGGCTCCAACGAAGACTTTGGACCGAGCGAACCGTTGCCTTTCAAACAGTCCGAGGAACTGGGGAACTGACATCGTTCAAGCTTCGCTTGTGGAATGGAATCTTGTGAAAGCTCAACACCATGGTTTCCAGTCGTTTCGTGGCTTGATCGGCTTGGGCTTGGTGCCTCATCCGCGACCTGTTTAAAATGCTCTGGAGCTTCGTCTCGGTCGTCCGGTTGGTCATTTTCTGCGTTTCTGCCTTCGAGAAGCTCTTTTTGCTCTTCATCGTCCGAATCCGATTCTTCAGAGCTGTCTGAAACATCGTCGTCTTGGGAATCTATGGTGACCAGTTCATTAAAATGAAAGAGTATAAACCCTACTATTAACCACCTTTCACATTCTGCCTCAGGGCCAATTGAATCATGCTGGCACGCCTAACTCGGTCTGCGGGGGCAACCAGTACGGCCTTCATCAAGCGCCTGAAAACCTTTCATCAGACGTCATAAACCTAGATGTGTTTTTAATTTACCGATTGGTTCTCCATTTGTAGTACTTGTACGCGATTAGGATTCGTCGAGCTGCCTCCTCACGAGCTCTCTCTTCAGACGCTTGGCGGGCAATTTCATTAAGGTCGAGTCGCCTGCGCAAAACGCTTAGTGCGATTCGAAGACCTGCCTACCAACCTCACCTCTTTGAGGCGGCCAAAAGTTGGAGGTATTTTTTCCGTTCCGCCAGCATGACTACCACGGATCGCCTAAAACGGCCCCCTGCGCACGAAGGGCTTCGTCATCGTGCTCGCGCCCGTCCGCCTCCACAGGTCTCGTCAACACTTCCGCCGAGATCAGACAGTCATTCGCTTCGTCCACCCCCGCCTCTGCCGCGGCCGCCAAGAGTAAGGGCTCGCGCGGATCCACCGCAGCAGCTCGTAGCGGACCCTCGTCGTTGTCGTCCACTAGCCGCGCGGCGGCATCGCTCTCGGCATCAGAGACCGGCTCGCCAGCAGACTCGGCGGGGCCGTCATCCTCCGCCTCAGACCCCTCGATACCCGCAGACCCGCTCCCGCCGGGGGTTTCAGCGTCCTCGCCGCCGTCCTGTCCGGCGCCGTCCTCGCGCTCCTCTGCCCCCGAATCCGGGCATGAGCTGCCTCCATCGTCCACATCGACCTCGACCTCGAACTCGACCTCTGCGCCGGAGGCGGTGGCGGAGGTGAAGTCGTCGGTGGCGTTGGTGGAACCGGCGGCTGGAGGTCCGGTCTCCCGGACCTGCTCGTCCTGGTCGAGATCGTCGGACGCGGCCGTTGTCCCCGGGGGTCGCCACACCAGCGTTTTCCTGCGGTCGGGCTCTCGGCGGCGCGCCGACCGGTTGCGAGGGCCCCACTCGATGCGAAGGCCGTCACAGTCGATGGAGTGCATGAAACCTAAGGGGAGGGCAGGGCGGCGTCAGATCTAGGTGGGGCGTCGGTGCTTGAAGCTCTTTTCGCTTCGTTGTTCTGTCTTTTCTTTCTTTTTTTTTCTATTGTGTACATTATTGTTCGGAGTTTGAATTCTGTTATCTCCAAAATCGAACAGCCATTGGAAGCCGACAAAACTTGTGTGAAGATTTAACTTCCCCCGTGCACTTCTACTCCCAGCTGTGAGCGCCGCTGCTGTTGCCCGCAATAGCCTCAAAGTCCTCAGCCTGCCCAGTCTTCTACTTACTATTAAGCAGGGAGAGGGAGCTGACGCGCGCTGACCTTCCCGCGTGGGAGTTGGGCGGTTAAGGGAAAGCCCCTCTTTCCCCCACATCTTCCTCGGATTCTTGTGTCACTTGCGGCTGCGTGGGTGTGCGCCATGCGGCGCTCACAGGGCGCACTCGCACCCTCTTTTCGGCGCGCGGCAATCTGGACCTATATGTCGAGAGCTGCAGGGCTTTGGAGTTAGAGCTTGACAAGCCTCAGCATACTCGAGGGACAAAACTGTCTAATTCTGTAAAGCATTATTTCGACGTTGACGACCTGGAAGCGATCATCTCACCTACATTGAAGAAATTGTGAGATAACAATATTGTTTCAGCGCAACCTTCAATCTCATATTTATGGAAAAAAGTTTCTTTCGTCCAAATTGGAGCTGAAGAGATTGTTATTCCCTGGTGGCTCTTCTCATTCAGTCAGAGAAGGTGCAGGCCACCATTCAAAGTGCAGCGTACCAGTCTGCCAGGGGCATGATTCATCCTTCTGACTCTCCTGTCAAATCAAGAGGTGCTGCTGCTGGACAAACAAAACACTCTATGGTCAGAGACTCACAGGTGACAATGAAGGTGTGATTAAAAAAGAAAACAAATTCTTACTCCATCCTGATAAACTAAAATCTTTTCTTTCGCTGTTCTTGGCAGACTGTCAGGAACAGGGCAGGACAGGACAAGGCAGACAAGGAACTGAGAGGAGTGATGATTGTATTGGAAACAATAATTCACTTGAGGGATGGGACAGGTCCCCCATCCCCCTTTTATACCTTTTGAGAGTGTTCCTTGTCAAGACTCCAAGAAAGTTCCAGAAAGAGCAATTAGTAATACAATGATACCAATGATACCAATGACAACAAGACAAGTCAGGAAAGCAAAGAAGGTTCCAGAAGGTTCCAGAAGGTTCCATGAAGGAATGTTCTAGAAGGTTCCAGAGGTTTCCAGAGGGTGATTCATAACACAGACTGAGTCTTTTCCTTTGTGGCACAAGTCAATGTTATTAAGTTTGAGAGGGCTTGTAAAATCCATCCAACACTGTTGTTGACTCCAAGCTGTTGGCTGTTGGTTTGGACAAGATCCCTCCATCTGAACTGCATTCTATCCAAACTGCAACTCGGGCGCAATGTGCCCGTTCGAAGCAACCTGAAGGCCAAGCTCCAGAGTCTGGGCGATAACTCAAATCTTGAAGTGGAGCTTGTTGTTCCAATATGCCAGAAGTCTTTGAAAAATGAGCTTGCCACTGTTCAGACTGCTCAGGAAGCCACAGAGTCGACTGAGAGCAGGCAGCAGCAGCTAAAGCATCTGATCAAGGCACCTCTGCTTATCTCAAAGGACTTTAGTGTAAAGATTTTGAGCATTCAAAGCAAGCCACTCCCCAAGGTGTCGATGCCTTTTTTCAAGAGCTGTTCATGCATGGCCATGCAAGCTCTTCTTGGAAGAAATAAGATGCGTAGTATCTTTCTTGTCAAGGCTGAAACTGTGATGAGCAGCAGCTGTGGTACCAAACAGACTGTGATGTCAAGAGGTTTTTTGAGGTTGAGCAAGCAAACACAAGAGGCTGTGACATTGCAGACGACAAAGATCTTCCAACTTCAGCTGACATGTGCTGGCCTAAAGGGCGAAGAGGAGTGGTGGAATTTGAACACAAAGTCTGGAAGGGCAAATCAAGGGCGATGTGGCCTGTGGATGCTTCTCTGCGTTGAATCGAGGCCAGTGCTTCAAGCCTGTATGAGCTCATTCCATTACTTTTTCTATTCCTTGTGCTGCTGAAGATGCTTTGACTTTGCAGTTGTTAGGCAGAACTGACTGGTTAGCAGCAGGAGGCACAAGACGGACCCAAACCTATTGTGGCTGTCAGTTGTTGTTCTCACGGTGCCCATGGGTGCAAGCCACTGCTAATGCAGACCAATCAACAGTGCAAATACTCTGAGTATTAAGTGGAATGAAACATGGTGTAAACAGTTTTCCTCCTCTGCTCAAGCAGATGATATGGGAGAAGTTTATACCCTGTGCCAGTCATGCTTGCCTAGCAACAATTATAGCATGCATGTCATCATTTTGTATCAATTATTCATAACAGAGTTTTTTTCTCTTTCTCTCCAAGTTGGGGAGAAGGACTACCCACAAACACACATCTCCACTTCATTCACTCCTTCCACTCACTCACTCAGAGTAGACTGTTTACACCATGGGTGCAACTGAGGGGCCAAGTCAACAGCAATTTGACAATGTCCGGAGGAATTGAGCCCTGTTTCCTTCTCCTTCTCAATTGGCAGAAGGGACGAGACTGGACCTGGAAAAAGGTCCCAATTGGTCTCAGAGAATTGCTCAAGGCCTTGATCTTCCCAGCATTTATGCTTACATGATGTAGAGTGATTGCACAGCAACAACAGACTCTGATAAATGCAAATGTCAGTTTGTTAAATCTGTTGGAAGCAAAGATTGGATTTTCAGCAAACTTTCAATCTGCCGCTGCAAAGCCAAGGACGACCTTAGAGTGGAGGTTACTAAGTTCTGGAGGAAATCAAGGCAAAGTTCTGGTAGGTGCTGGAGTGTTTCAACATATAAAAATTTTCACATTTTCTGTTGATTAGCAAGACTTTGCACAGACAGTCGGGGCCTTGGGTGAAGTGATCCCAAAAGAAGAACCAAGCTGGGTGGAATGTGGTGTCGCTCAATCTGACACAGTCCACTGCTGGGTGCAACAGGGAGAACTCTATTTTCTGTGTGGAACGGTGTTACTTCTAAAATCGACCACCTAACTAGTTGTAACTTTTCTTCCAAAAGCCAAATTACAACCGAAGTTGAACAAGCAGTTGTAGCTTTTGTGCAAAACAAGAGGATCTCTAGAGGTTCAATTTCGCATCATGTGTCAAATCTTCAAAGCCTACTTGGCTGATCTGGATAAATCAGAAACTCCAGTTACACCATATCTGTCAGAGAAGTTGCATGCAAGGGAGTTACCATCATTTCCACAAAGCTGTAAACAAGCTATGGAATCCAAGTTCGCTAAGTATTGGCTAGCTGCCATGTGTGCCGAAAAGAAAGCGCTCATTGTTAATGGCACATGGATTTTAGCTAAAACTCCTGAAGGACGTAAACTACTAGCCACCCACTGGGTCTTTGCTTCCAATCAAGACAATAATGACTATCTATAACGTTTCGAAGCTAGATTAGTTGCAAAAGGTTATACACACGTAGCTGGTGTTGACTACAAACAACCTTTGCTCCAGTGGTACGTACCAGCACCATACTGTCAGGAACAGGGCAGGACAGGACAAGGCAGACAAGGAACTGAGAGGAGTGATGATTGTATTGGAAACAATAATTCACTTGAGGGATGGGACAGGTCCCCCATCCCCCTTTTATACCTTTTGAGAGTCTTCCTTGTCAAGACTCAAAGAAAGTTCCAGAAAGAGCAATTAGTAATACAATGATACCAATGATACCAATGACAACAAGACAAGTCAGGAAAGCAAAGAAGGTTCCAGAAGGTTCCATGAAGGAATGTTCTAGAAGGTTCCAGAGGTTTCCAGAGGGTGATTCATAACACATACAGACAATCCTTGCAATAGTCCAAGGTCTTGGATTCAAGCTGGGTCAATTTGATGTAGACACTACATTTTTAAATGCAGAACTTGATGAAGAGATAGATATGAAATAGCCTAAAGGGTTTGAAAATCAAGAGCTGAGTTTAAAATATTACTCCGCAGCTCAAGACTTCTAAGAAACTTAAGAGGGACATATGACTATGGACTTTTCTATCGAGGTCTTCTGCAGATAAAGATGCTGAACCGTTGCTTTTGTCAAATGCACCAATTAAACAGTTTGAGGATGCCTTGAATATACAAGGACCTGAGGGATACGCAGATGCAAGTTACACTGAAGAAGAAAACCATACTTCTCGCTCTGGCTATGTTTTTTCATGTTAAGCAGCGCAGCCATTACATGGTACAGTAGCAAGCAGATTACGGTAACTTTATCCTTGACCTGAATACCATTCACTTGCAGAGGCTTTCAAAGAAGCGATCGCTTCAGAACCTATTTACTGAAATGGGCTAAGCTTGTGTAGCAGGTAACCCACCTGTATTTAATATTTTGTGGATGAAAATTAAAAACAAAAAAAAAAAAAATTCTTGTTTCCACGTGCTAGGGGGTACCCCTTCCTTTTCTTTGGGATTTCTGCGGGACAGGCACTGGCCTTGTGTTTGAGGTCCAAGTCCTGTGAGCCCACAGGGTCGTCTGCCAGTGCCTTCAATGAAATCAAATCACCTCTGCTAATGCTGTGGACCGTGTGGACGAGTCTCTGGGTCTGGAGGTGGCCGTTGATGTCGCCGAACAACATTCTGACGGTATATGAAATATAACCGCATAAATGCAAATGTGTGGATTGGATGGATGGATAATGGATGGAGCGGATTGTGCGTCTGTTTTTTTGTTCTTGTTGTCGCACCCATTATCTGTTTTCATTACATCACATCTGCGAATTGCATGTGCGCCACAGTAAGTGTGAAACATACATTTTTGCAAAAAACAATTTATTATATGCATTGAATTAAACAAACAAAACAAAACAAAACAAAACAAAATGAAAAAAAAATCGCTGGCCGAATTTGGCCTCTTTCCGAGTCCTGTCTCTTGGCGCTGCCCTGAACTCCCTCATTATTATTTTTAACACACACACACACACACACACACACACACACACACACACACACACACACACACACAGACACACACACACATACAGACATCAAGAATAAACAAAAAAAAAAAAAATCCAACCACGGCCATATCTAGATATGACAGTGTGTCTGTGTCTGTGTCGCTCGACCCTCCTCCGTAAACAAACAAAGAGACTATGGGGTGCCCGAGCGATAATCGCCAACGGTGAGACTGAGAGAGCGAGAGACAGACCAGTGAGATAGACAGAGACAGAGAGAGAGAGACAGAGAGAGTCATATGAGCTTCAGCTCGTTGTGCTGGTCATTCCCGTTGAGGCTTTTTATAAGAAGAACAAGCGAGAGAGAGCGCAAACAGAAATATCAAAAAAAAAAAAAAAGAAAAGAAAAAGCAAGAGCCAAGAAGAAGCAATAGAGTCCCCCGTGATAATGCCCGCAGAACAGCGCACCATCCGGCCTCCTCGACGGCTGCGGAGGAATGCGGCGACGCCGTCGTCCTTGCCGGCGGCGGCGGCCTTCCCCTCCTCCTCCTCCCGCAGAGGTCGGCTGGCCTGGGCTTTCGCAGCGGCCGCCGTCGTCCTCGCCACAATACTCCCCTTGCTCTCTCCATCCTCCTCCTTCTCCACTGTCGCTGCCTCAAGCGTTCCTGCCGCGGCCGCAGCTGCTGCCGACGCTGTCGCAGATGCCGCACTGCTTGATATCGATGCCGCTCTTTCAGACACCGAGAAGGAAGTATTGCATGATACATGTAAGGACAAGAATGGCCTTCCCCTTTCTCTCCGCCGTACAATTCACTCAAACCAACACATTTCGCTTTGCGCATTTCAACCATCCCCTGAATCATTCCATCCACTATTGCAGTCAAGGCGTATGGCGGGACAGCAGTAAGCGCAAAGCAAGAAGGTACGTCGTTGGAACTCGAGGAACCCCGAGCCTCTGACTCGCACTTCTTGACCAGATGTTGCCGAGAAGGAGAGAAAGGCGACCGCAGAACAAACACGGAAAGATAGTATTGCGGCGGATAAGGCCAACAAAGCGACCTACAATCAAAACTATCGAGACGAAGTTGCAAATGCTCAGGCTGATTTCAAGTCGAACCTGGACCATATGGGAGTGAAAACCAGTTGGGTAGCAAATCATGTGCTCCTTTCCCTTTTTTCTTCGTTGTTAAGAGATGGCTGCTCATTCTTCGCCCGATACCAACAGGACCAACTGATAGGGCAGAACAGGAGACATGGGTTCGACTCCACCATTCTTTTACGCGCGCTCCGTGCTCACATTCTTTGCCCTTTGCCCACCACCGTTTCTCACCTCAAAAACTAGGTCAAGAGTGGCAAACCTGAATACCGCGACAAGGCAAACACAGGCATCCCCAACACGGATCCGCTTCAAAAGGTGGCTGGAACGCTCGTGGCTTCAGGGCCGACAATGTCCGAGGCCGATTACAACGAATTGCGGAGCGGGTGAGTGTTTTTAAAGTCCCCACACGGCCTTTTGTTTTTTACCCCATGTTAGAGAGCGGCGAAAGGAACGATTCGAGCCAAAAATCAGCATTTGCTAACCTCAAATACTCTCGCCATCCTCAATTGACAACACAGCGGTGGGCTCACCTCCGCCAAACTTGGCCTAGGTGGGGGTGTTACGCTCCAAAGCGTCAGCATGCTGCCTCCAGTCGAAAAAGACCCCACAAAGGCGACCGCAGGAAAGAAGCAGGGAAATATCATTGGCGTGGTTAGTTTGATCTTTTTCGTTTCTCCTCCCACTTTGTTCGCCTCTCTCTTGGAGACTCGCAACCCCCCCCCCCCCCATCATTCATGTATCTCATACTCCGAGTGCGCCTCCTTTTACCCTACTTCCCCTTCACCTCTCCGCCAGTATGAGTACAATGACGCCAAAGGCAACAAGCAAGAAGTAGCTGTCAACATGCACTGCGACCTGACCCGCCGCGGGCTGGACATCGCGTTCCTGTCGATATCCGACCCCGCCGCTCGTGCGCGTCTCTTCCGCCGCGCTGCCGCCGGCTCGGCCGCGTGCAAGAAGGCGCACGCGAACAAGGTTGCCGGGAACGTGAAGAACCTGTTTGCGAACCAGGTGCGCAACAAGGACGGCAGCTTGAACATCAAGGTACGTTCTATATCTCCTTGGGAGTGGACCGCAGGGAAATTTTGTTTGTCTTCGTAGGCCAAACAACCAATGCACATTTTTAACGCTCAAAAACCTCTCCCCCGACTACAGGCTTCGCTTTCGAACATGAAAAAATCCAAAGACCCAAGCGTCCGCGCCAGCGTTGGTTCTGTGAAAAAGTCGGACCTAAAGACCGGCAAAGCCGCGAAGCAGCCAAAGGGCCAAGCCAAAAAGAGCTTGTCGAACAAGAACGGCAAGGGGTCCAAGAGGGCGGCGCAATCCAAGTCCAAGAAGGCATCGTCGCTTGGAAAGGGCAAGACCAGAGGCGTTGGCAAGAGCAAAGGCGTCGGCAAGGCTAAGCTGGGCGGGCGAAAGTCCGCGGCCCTGGCGAAGAAGGGTAAGGGTAAGGTGGCGGGTAAGAAGGGTGCTACGCGCGGTGTGGCGAAGGGCAAGGGCAAGGCGGCGAAGGGGAAGGCGGCGGGGAAGAAGGGTCCTACGCGCGGTGTGGCGAAGGGCAAAGGCAAGGCGACGAAGGGGAGGGCGGGGAAGGGAAAGGCGGCAAAGGGCAAGGCGGTGAAGGCGCCAAAAGGGAAGACGGCGAGGAAGGCGAACGTCCCACCAAAGGGCGGAAAGGCAGCTAAGCGGCAAGCTGGCAGGAACGGGGCGGCCAAGAAGGGCGCTGGAAAGCCCGCGGCCAGGAAGTCCACTGGAAAGCCTGGGGCCAAGAAGGCGGCTGGGAAGCCTGCGGCCAGGAAGGCCGCTGCAAAGCCCGCGCCCAGGAAGGCGGCTGCAAGGGCACCGGCGGCGAAGTCAGGCAAGAGGAAGTAGGGGGTTCGAGCGAAGAATGGCTCAAATTGTGTGGAATCCACAGCATGTTATTAGAATAAATATGTAGAAGCGAATATGAAAGTACTGGTCAGTGAGTGAACGCCGAACAAGGAACACAAAGAGAGAGGGTCGCATATTGAGGGGTGCACAAACACCAGCAAATAGTATCTGCGTCTCTTCAAGGTGGAGGTCACCTTGAAGCGATCGCTCTGTAGGACAGCAATGAGGAGGACCCAACTGAATTTGGGGGCCATTCACTGGGCAGCTCAAAAAAAAAAAAACAAAAAAAAAAAAAAAAAAAGGAAAGGAAGAAGGAAGAAGAAACGTTTCATTGTTGGGTGTCGCACTGAAGGGGGAAACAAAAAAACCTCCCCTTCAAGTTAAACAACCAGCTCCAGCTGCACGTCCTCCATCTCCTGAATGGCGGAGCGCACTGCAGCGGCCTCCGCGGGCGGCATGCCCTGGATGTGCAGCAGCCGCAGTTCGCGCATTTCCGCGAGCAGCGGAAGGATGGTGGTGGCGGTGACGGTGTCCGGGTAAGGGCCGACGATGCGGACTCGGCGGAGGTGCCGGTTGTCGCGAATCAGGGCAGGGAACCAGTGGTCTGATTGTTGGTTGCGGGAAGAAAGATCAAAAATCAATACAGGTCGATTGGGGGGGGGGGTGCGGGGAAGCTGAGGAAGAAACGCCTCTCTCACCGTCGGTCAACCAGATGGCGTTCATGCGCAGCACCCGCAAGTCGACGAGGGATCCGCGGAAGCACTCTGCCGCCGCGCGCATCAGCGCCGCGCCCGCCGCCGGGTTCCCAAACGACCCGTACCGCGGAAGCCGCCCGACCGTCAGCGACCTCACTCGCGGGCAGGAAGCGGCGATCGCGCGTAGGGCGTCGGCCTCGAGCGTGTCGGTGCCGCCAACGCTAAAGTAGTCGACGCCAAAGAACGACAGGTCTTCCACCGGCGGCGGCGGCGACGTCCCTGGTTCGGCGGTGCCGGTATCGGGGCCTGCCGCCGGCGACGAGGACCAGTCGCAGGCGAGGGCGAGGGCGCGCAGCCGCGGCAGGGCGCGGATCCCTGCGGCCAGGGCGTGAGGGGAGATTTGGGTGTCAGAGCGGTCGGCGAGGATTGCGAGCCGTTCGAGGTTGGGGAGCGCGGGGAGGAGCGTGGAGAGGAAGGCGTCCGAGACGGCGACGGAGACGAGGGTCAGATGGCGCAGGGCGGCGAGGCGGTGCAGCCAGTCGACGTCGAGCGAGAGCGTGGGGTTGGCCGAGGCGACCTTGATGTCGATAAAGTCGGCGTCGGCGTCGTCGTCGGCGTCTGCCCGGGCAGAGAAGAAGGTGGATCGTCGGCGCAGCTGGTCGAAGGGATCGACGGTCAGCGAGACGACGGCCGAGTCGGCGGCAAAGAGGAGCTGGTCGTCCACGTCCTCAAAGTTCCCAGTAGGCCAAGTCCGAGCGAAAGCAGAGCGCGCGCATGGCGGACGGGGCGACGGCGTCGTTCCAGGCGCGGGAGACGAGGCGGAGGGTCTTGCGATCGGCGAGGCTCAGGTAGCGGGCGGCGGGTGGCGGGCAGCCAGTCGGCCAGGGCGCCGCCCGCGCCGCTGGTCGCCTTGTGCGGGGCGGAGAGGGCCATGATTAGAAAGCAGGGAGAAGAAACGAGAAGAAAAAAGAGAAGACAACAGAGAGAGAGACAATACGAGAGAGAGAGAGATAGAGAGAGAGAGAGAGAGAGAGAGAGAGAGAGAGAGAGAGAGAGAGAGAGAGAGAGAGAGAGAGGAGAGAGAGAGAGAGAGAGAGAGAGAGAGAGAAGATGAGAGATAGAGAAGAGAGAGATTGTTTGTTGGTGGGACGGAGGAGGTGGCGAATATTGTCGGTGGGCGGTGAGCGGTGAGCAGTGGCCGGTTGACAGTTGGAAGTTGGGATAGGAGGACGAAAGGAGCATGGCAGGAAACGCGAGGCTGAAATTCTTGCGTTGCATGATAGAGTCGATTGTGGGTACGGCTGGCGCGGTATTCTTACTGGCAGCAACACCGGAGAGACGGGCCTTGACGCTGCACCACCAGGAGCAGCAGGGAAGGATGTCGACGAGGACGATGACGAGGCCGAAAGTGAGGGCGAGAATGAGAGGCGATGATGCGGGGGCGCTCTGGTCAGCCGCATGACGAGACGAGAGGAACAAGGAGGAGGATACTCGAGGTTTCAAGGGTTTTGCTGCTTGTTCTTGCCTGCCACCACCTTGTCTTCCAGTGTGTGATTGTTTTCGAGACACGCTCTGAGGCCCGAGGAAAAGACAAACCAAAGGGCGCTTCAAGAGTCAAGCGAGTGCGACAGAGAGAAGTTTGCGACAGACTGTTGGAAGGAAGAAACTTCACATAATTACTTGGCGGGCAACCAACACTTAAGAGGGCAAGACAGCCCTTTTGAGACAGTCCGCTCAACCGTCTCCTGGAGAGCCTCTATCAACCATGATCCATTTGATGGCCCCACCGAGGTCAGGGGATAGAAGGTGTTGGTGAGAGGAACTGAAATTGTACGAGAGGACATGTTTAGCGACTATACACGGATGTGCTTTTTCTGAGAACGGTAAACTCAAGAAGTGAGTTCAAATAGTTGAAGGTGAAAAAGCAACGTCGCATGTCGCGACTCTGCGACATATCCCGCGGACCAATAACAACGAATTCAGATAAAAAAAACAACAACTCTGTCAGTTAGGGGTAACAAAAAAAAAAAAAAAAAAAAAAAACTTCCAAATAATTCCAGTCCATCATGCCAGCACCAAGAAGCATTAAGCAATCTCTCCTTCCGTGAGGCGGAGCAGCGCCAAAAAAGTTTCATACAGTCTTTTCCGACTTTTCATAGAAAGCGAGCTTCCAAGCGACACGCGCAAAAACCTAATGATGGGAAACCCATCGGTTGAAACGGACGCACCGCTGCTTGTCCACGACAGCCAAACGCGGTTCTGGCCGGTCTCTGCCACTTCGAGCGACGTCGCGGGGGTGACCCACCCCAGCGACCCCAGTCCAGGCTTGCACCTGCGCCTCAGCTCACCCTCAATGTCCGTCCGAATTCTGAGCAGCGTCTCTTTGGAAAGTGCGGGAAGGGTGCAAACCAGGTCGGCATCAGGAAGAAGGGTCATGACGATGCGGCGGGCTGGTCCGGGTAAGGCGGTGATAAAGTTTTGGGCATTATCGGTGGCACAGCCGTGCAGCAGCACTGAATCGAGGGCGGTTGCGGAGTACGTCGGCCATCTGGATCGATTGTTAAATTTAAAATTTCGAGGTGGTAGAAGTTCGCGGGGCTTACATGTTCGGTCGACAAAGTTCCCAAACATTCGAGTCGAAAAGAAGGGCCTTTGCGATCTCTGCACAGGAGCTTTCCTTGCTCGACGCGGAGCGCGCAAGATATTTCAGAGGGCGACCTTGCTCTGCCAAACCGCAAGCCAAATCCAGTTCTGTCACAAAGCCGCGACAAGGGGGATGAAAAAAAGGTTTACCGAGGTTTACCGAGTTCAGAGCACCGTGGAAAGTGGATCGGACGACTGAGAAACACGTCAAAGAAAACACACTCAACTGCTCACGCCCGTCCACTGCTTCGACACGACCTTCTTCGCCAGGTCCTCACCAAACGCAGAGCTCCGCGCGGCTTTCCACCAAGCGTCAAACAGAGCGAAAATCCCCTGGTGCGCAAAGCACGCGTACGAACTGAATCCAGGAGGCGGCAGGGAGATCGAATCCGCGACGCGAATCCCGCGCGGCCCGAACGGCACCATCCTGACAACCACGTCGAACGCGGCGTTGCCGGAAAAGGAGAACGCGGGCGCCGCAAAAAACTCGGACGCCTCGCCCAGACCGTCTGCCCAGCAGACGGCGTCGCGGAACCGATCGGGAACCGCGCGCTTGCTGCCGACGAGGACGCACACCTGCTGGTTGGACCGGTTCCGTCCGCCGTCCTGAGATGTCGACCACGCGAGGAGGTTTGGATCGGACGCGTCGACGACCGGCGATGGATGGAGGTCTGCTAGCACCGCGAGAACTTGGCGGAGAGTGATGCAGCTGAGGCTGGGTCGGGGAAGGGAAATGAGGCCTCGGTTGCTGGAAACATTAAAAAAAAAAAAAAAAAAAAAAAAAAAAAAAGGAAGCGCCGGCTGACCCTCCCCGGTTAAGCTCGTCCGGAACTGCCGCCGCGATCTGCAGGACTTTTGCAAGGCCCTCCTCGGTGCGCCGCAACCCGCGGTCGTGGGCGTCGGCGGGGGCGCTTGCGACCAGGCTGGGAAGCTCTTTGCGCAGCCTGCGGACGAGAGCGGCGGCCGCGGCGGCAGGGAGCGTCGCCGCATCGTCGGCGCCCGCACCGCCCAGGACGGTGTCGGCCTCGAAAAGGGCGGCACCGGGCGCCTCGAGGCCGAGCTGGTGCGGCAAGCCCGACAGCACGCAGTAGGCGTGCTTGCCGATGTGGCCGTGTTCTTCTTCGTCGTCGTCGTCGTCAGTGTCGGAGTCCATTTATTTGATTTTTTTTTTTTTAATTTTTCTTGGTTTTGTTCTGTTGCGCACCGGTATTCGCGGGCTGGTGGAGTTTAGAGCCAACTTTGACGCAAAACGTTTACAATTGGGACGCACAGCGCAGTGAGAGTGCAAGAGGAGTACGTCATCAAAACAGTAAGCGAGGGAGTATCCTCTTCATTGTTCCTTGTTGTTGTTGTAAGTAAATAAAACAAGATGGAGATGTTTGAGAATTCCCAAAAAGGGCTTCAACCCGCTGATTACTCGCGCAGCGATGCCATCGCGTCGCTTCCTACACCGTACGCTGCGAGAATGCTGGAAAACCGACGAGAAATACGATGAGGCGAGAAAAAACGAACGAAAGGGCATAACACGTACCTCGGCAGGACGGACGCCGCCTTGGTGACCATCTCGTCAAACTCGCCCTCCACGTCCGACAAGTACACCACCGCGCCCCCCGCGCCCACGTCGATCCGACCGCCCTCGCACCCCACCCCCCCGCCCACCACCACCGCCGTCCGGATCACCACGCTCATGTCGCACGCCCCCGACACCGATAGGAACCCGAGGCACCCCGAGTACGGCCCGCGCGAACCTGGCACCGGCGACGACGACGAGGAGGATGACAACGAGCCGTCGCAGGAGGGACCACCACCCTCCAGCGCCTCGAGGATCCGGCACGACCGCAGCTTCGGTGCCCCCGTCATCGACCCCGGCGGGAACGTCGCCCGAAGCGCGTCCAGCGCCGTCAGCCGCGCCCGCGCGACCCCGTGCTGCTGCTTGCCGGCCTCCTCCTCCCCCATTTCGGAATCCGCCGCTGCGACCGGCACGTCCTGGTACCCACGCAGCCGCCCTCGCACTGTCGACACGAGCTGATGCACCGTCGCGTAGGACTCGACCGCAAAGAGCGCGGGGACGGTCACCGTCTCTGGCGCGCAGATCAGGTTCAGGTCGTTGCGGATCAGATCGACAATCTGTTTTTTTGGGGGGGGAGAGATGAAGGGGGGTGGCGTCGAAAAGCGCATTAGAAGGTGGGGAAAGAAGCGAAGGCAGACGCAAAGCACCCCGGCCGAACCACAAACAGACCATCAAATTCTCCGCCTGATCCTTTTCGTTCTTCCCCAGCATCCCCCTCCGCCTCTCGTCTTCCTCCCGCCACGCCACCATCTCCGCCTCCTCGCAGCCCGCCGCCGGCCGCACCGGCCTCGCCACCGTCCCCTTGATCGGCCGCATCTCCACCCACCCGTCCGCCCCGCACCGCAGGAACCTCTCCGGGCTCGACTGCAGCACCGCCAGCCCGTCCCCGAGCTCCAGGAACGCCCCGTGCGGCGCCGGGTTCCCGGACCGAAGGCGCAAGTACAAGTCGTACGGCCGTACCGGGGCCGCCCCGACGGCGGCGGCGGTGGCGGCGGCGGCGGCGGCGAGGCGGAGCGTCACGCGCGTCGTGAGGCAGAGCTCGTATGTCTCGCCGGCGGCGATGGATGAGAGCGCGGAGGAGATGTTGCCCATGTACGTCGCGCGAGGGTGCGCGAGCCGCAGCGAGAGCGGGTGGCGCGCGTTCGGTGGACCGCGTGGTGGTTGCGGCGCCGCCGCGGTGGTGGCGCGCCGACGCAGCGCGCACTGCGCGTCGCGGAACCACGCCAGCACAGCCGCGGGCGGCGAGGTACCGTCTCCGCCGCCTTCCCCGTCGAAGCTGAGCGCCACCAGATGCGCGGACCCCGCCGCGTGGTCAAACGCGACGACGCGGTCGGAAAACACAAAGCACGCGTCCGGTGTGTCCCGCGCGGACCGCACCGCAAAGCCGTGCTGGTGCCCCTCAGGCAGCGTCTCGCTCTTCATCTCGTACCCAAAGTACCCGACCATCCCGCCCACAAAGTCAAACGGCGGCGACGTCAGCGGCGTCGCGGAGTAGCTGGCGGCGGTGGCGTCGTTGGGGAGGTGTGTGTTGCCGGTGGAAGAGGCGCCGGTTGTTGGGGTACGCTGGACCATGTAGAAGCGGGAGTCCTTTGACAGGCTGTCAACGGTGTAGCGGTCCATCGTTTCCGCCATCCAGTGGAAAAAGGTGGACTTCGGCGGCAGGGTCTCGCTCGACGAGGTCCAGCTCTGCGGTTCTGCGGCGCCTCGTGCCGTCTGGCAGTTTGGCCTCTTGATCGAGACCTTGCGGGTTTCGCAAGAGTACTTGATCAGGAAGCTAAAGCGGCCAGCAGGTCGAATGGGGAAGGGGGGTATTTTTTTTATATTTTTTTTTTTTGTGTTGTTTTAGGTTGTAGTGATCACACAAGAAAAACAGTTGAGACGCGAACCTTTCAGGGCTTGAGCAGGCGCCCATGTAGGAGAAGTTTCTCTGCTCGCGGACCACCTTTCAAGGTTGTTGAACCCAAAGCGAGTTGAATAGGAGCGTCAGAAGAGGAAATAACTTATGGGATCGTCCGCAAAAAGTATTAAAACGTTCAAAAAGGTCCGTTTTGACAGACTAGACCCCCACCTTTGCCGAATCCAGCCAATACCGCACCTCTTGGTCACCGAAAAGCGCCTCAAACGCCACGCGCGGGTCCACAAATTCGTCCAAATCCAGCACAAACACGGACGGCTTCGGCTTTGCCTTTCGCAGCGCTAGTACGCCTCCCCCGGCCTGCGCGTCCTCGTCGCGTAAGGGCCGCAAGAGCGGTGTCGGCACCACCGTCATCTCCCGGATCCACTGCGGCAGCGCGGACCGTCGCCGCCCCGCCGCCGCGCGCGCCATCCGCAGAAAGTTGCGCATGATCGTCGCGCCTTGCTCGGTTGAGATTGACTGGGGCGAGGGGGGTTGTGCAACGGTGAGAGAAGGGAGGGGGGAAGGGTGTTTTGAGTTGTGACAGTCCTTAGCGAGTTCCTTTTTTTTTTTTTTTTTTTTTTTTTTTTTTTGCAGCGTTTACCTCTGGATGGAACTGCACGCCCCACACGGGTCGCGTCGCGTGTTCCAGACCCATCACCACACGCCCGCCGCCGCCGATCGGGTCGTCTGTCCACGCCGTCACCCTCAAGCAATCTGGAAGGCCTTGGTGGTATTTCACGCCCTTGGTTAGCCCCCAAAAAAAGATTTTTAAAAAAAAAAAAAAAAAAAAAAAGAGAAACACCAAACTGGATTCGTCGACCGCCAGCGAGTGGTACCGCACGACCCTGCACCCGTCCTCGACGCCATCAAACAGCCCTCCGCCCCCACCGCCGCCCGATTCGCGGTCCGTGCCGCCGGGGACGCCGACGACCCGCAGCGCCGACAGCCGCCCGTGCATCGGCTCTGGCGCGCGCACCACGCGCCCGCCCAGCACCGACGCGAGGCCTTGGTGGCCCAGGCACACGCCGAGGATCGGGGGGATCGGGGGCGCGCCGGCGCCGTCGTCGCCCGTCGCCGTCGTGGCGGCGCGGAGAAGCGGGTCGCAGAGGCCAAAGTCCTTTGGGGTGGGGGGTGTGGGTGTAGTGGGGTAGAAGGATCCGGGCAAGGAAGTGTCAGCTTTTTTCCTTTTTTTTTTTTTTTTTTGTTTTTTTTTCCTTATTTGGTGGGAAGGGGAGGGAGCTGGGTTGTAAGGGTTGTAAGGGTTGGGTTACAGAAAAAGGGTGTGCTTCTTCTTGGATGCGCGTGCCGATGGGCACACGGAGAAACGAGGAAGAGGGGGGCGGTGTGTGTCTGTCTCGGCCAGCCAACTCCGCTCTCTGTCTGAATGAAGCCAAGTGTTCCCCGCCTTTTTGTCTCGTTTTCGTTCGTTCGCTGTTCGTTCGTCCCTCTTTCATTCCCCCCCAAAGAATTGGGAAGCCAGAACGAGCGAGCTTTTGGGGGGAGAAACGCGTTGTTCCGCTCACAGCCCTCACTCGCTCAACCCACCCCCTCTCGCCCCCACCCCCCCGCATATTCTCACCTCGGCTACATCCGGCCGCCCTGGCCCCGGCGACACAATGACGCAGTCAAAGTGCCCTAGCACGTCGTCGCGCAGCGTCTCCCTGGAGGCGGGAAGGACTTGAGAGAGGCCTGCCCCATACACACACACACACGCCCGCGCGCGAAAAAACGTTACCACGACACTTGATCGTTGCGGATCACGACCACATCCACCGCAGCCACAGTCGCGTCGTCGTCGTCGTTGGTGGTCGTGGCCCCCTCTCGCATCCGCTGCTGCTCCCGCCGCCGCTGCCGCCGATCCCGGTCGTCGGCGTCGTGCGCAGCATGCCCGCCGCACCCGCATCCCTCGCCGCTGACGCAGCGTATGTCGCCGCCGCCGCCGCCGCCGCCAATGCCGCCGCCACCGCCGCCGCCAATGCCGCCGCCGCCGCCGCCGCCAATGCCGCCGCCGCGGTCGTCCGCCTTCGTCGTCGTCGTCGTCGTCGTCGCCGCCGCCGCCGCAATCGCCAGCTGCAGCAGGTTGAAGGTGTACGAGTCGTAATTGTCGACGATGAGGACGCGCATTGTACTCTTTTTTTTTTTGTTGTTTCTTTTTTTTGTTTTTTTTTTCTTTCTTTCTTTTGTTTCCTTGTTGTTTGTTGTTTTTTTCCCCCCGGATTTTTCCCATTCTCGTTTCGTTTTTTTGTGTGCTGTTGTTGTTGTTGTTGTTGTTAATACTCTTTTGCGGTTTTTCCTTTCTGTGCGAATCGCTCCATTTTTGGGGCTTTGCCTTGTCACAGCACTTTTGGTTGTTGCTTTGGGGGTGGAACTCTTTTTTTTTTTTATTTTTATTTTTTTTTTTATAGTACGGGAGGTGAAAATGCCTCGCAGGTACGGCAAAGAACCAAGCACGTTTCCGTGCACAGGCCACCCCGGCCGTCAACTTTTGAAACAAACTCCACTCCTTGTGATTCAAGACCGCACTCTTCTTGTTGCATTCAACGGCTGGCTGGCTGGGTCCTTGAGTGACACATGCCCAGACTCCATGCTTTCTGCTGTTCAAAGGAGCTGGGACTGGCGGCGAGAGATTTTGCGAAAACCCATCCCACCACCCGCACGACGACACTCTCCACCGCAACGTCGGAACGCTAACCCCCCAAAAAAAAAGCAAAAAAAAAAAAAACAAAAAAACATGGATTAATGCACTACTATTATTTCCGGATTAAGTTTGGCCGCCGCCGCCTATTTGCGCACAAACCTGACTAACGGGCGGGGCCTTACGAGGAGAGAATTAGCTGCAAGGGTGGAAGAGAAGAGAGGGAAAGTAGAGGAGGAGGAAGAAGGAACCAAAAAAAAAAAAAGAAAGAAGAAAGACGGGAAAAGGGGTTCCCGGTGGTGCAGCACCGCGTCCATGACCGGGGAGGGGGGAAAGTGGGTTTCCAAGGTGCAAGAGAGAAGGAAAAAAAAGAAAAAGAAAAAGAAAAAAAAAAAGAATAAAGGTCCCCTCGCGTGTTTTTCAAAATCGAGTTTTTTTTCTGGTCGTATTTTCGCTTGAACAGAGAGCGAAGGGAAGGGGAGGAAGGAAAACACAAGAAAAAAACGCAAGTAGGGAGGGGAGGCCTCTAACGGGTAAATGGGTCAAACGTAAAAAAGAAAAAGCAAGCAAAAGACGTTGGGAGGAGGTGGAGAGCAACTCTCGGCACAACGGGTCGACAAAGAGGCAAAAAGAAAGGAGAGGGGCGGAGGGGGGACGTATTAGGGTGGTAGAAAAAAGAATAGGGTTTTCGCCCATGAGACCTTTTTTGCTTGGGGTTTTCCGGTATTTGCTAGGGGTCATAATAGAGGCCGTTTAAGGGAACTACTTTTTTTCTGGGCGGATGGGAAACGATGTACGGGACGGTGCCACGTGGATGCAAAAAGGAAAGAGGAACCTGCAAACCCCCGACCCACAACTCCCAGCTTCTATGAGAACCAACCCTTGTCGAACGGGACGGACCCCAACTGTACGTGCTGGGGACTTCCGTCGGTATCTACTAAGGGAGGCGGTATAGAATGGACGAGGGAGGGTGGGAGGGTGGGATCAGAGCGAGGGGAGGGGGTGCGCTACCGGCCGGGAGCAAAGGAAGACCTTCCCCCCAGCGTCGGTGACCGCGTCGCCGCCACCGCCTCCGCCTGCCTCCACCCGACCGCAGAAGCGCTTCGCCGCGACCCCGTGCCACCACCGCTACCGCTACTGCTGCCACCGCCTTCGTCGCCGCCCCACGCGGACGCCGCCGCCGCCGCCGCCGCCGCGCGCCGCGCGGCCAGCACCGCGCCAGCGCACGCGCTCCCGCGCCGCTGCTGCCGCTGGCGCGACGAGAACGCGAGCGCCGCGTAGCACTCCTCGATCGACTTTGGCAGCGGCGAGATCGGCGACACCGGTGGCGGCGACGCGCGCGCGCCCCGCTGCAGCAGCGACGGGGGAAGGCTGGGCGAGATGGCGTGTTGCCGCGACGCGGCGAGTGATGGTGGTGGCGGAGGCGGCGATGGCGCGGCGCCGGCCGGGGTCAGGGACGGGGAGAGCCGCGGGGACGCCGGGATGAAGAGGGTCAGGGAGGAGCGGGAGGCCGGGAGCGACGGGAGCCGGGCCGAGTCGGACAGCGGCGACGGGAAGCGGGGTGGGGGTGGGGAGGCAGTGGAGGGGTGGGACGAGAGCCAGCTGCACGAGCCCCGGGATAATGGGGAGCATGCCGGTGCGGCCGCTGCGGCTGCTGGTGATGGTGATGGTGATGGTGCTTGAGCAGCTCCCGCTGCGGCGGACGGCGATCGCCCGTGGACCGCGAACGCGGCGGCGGCGGCGGCGGCCGAGATGCTGCCGCAGTTGCAGTTGGCCGAGTTGTGGGTCCCCGCCGAGCCGCCGTCCGTGTCGCAGGACGACGAGGACGACAGCATCGACGCTGCGTGCGGCTCCAGCGCGAAGCTGCTGCCGTCGTCGTCGCCGTCGTCGTCGTTGTCGTCGGCGTCGACTTGCAGAGTGTTCTCTCCGTTACTTGCGCTTGTCCGCCCGCAGTCGCATTCAAGGATGCAGCCGCCCCCAGTCACCGGCGGGCAAACCAGCTCGATGCCCAGCCCGCCGCCGCCACCGTCGTCGTCGTCCTCGCTCGCGCTGCCAAAGCACGACCTTCCTTCCGCATCGTCGTCGTCGTCGTCGTCGTCGCCGTCGACGTCATCGTTGCCGGCACCATCTGTTCCGAGCGGCCGCCCGCGAGCTGTCGCCAGACCGCTTCCGCCGCTGCTGCCGCTATTGCAGCCAGCCACCATGGTGGACGACGACGACGGCAGCGTCGGCTTCCGGTCCTTGGAGTGGCAGGCGCGCGAGCAGTAGGCCGACCAGGGGGTGGTGGAGCGGCCGCACACGAGGCACCAGGCGAGGTCGACGTGCATGAGGAGTGAGGAGTTGGGGGTGTTTGCCTGGGGGGGGGGTTGTTTGTGGATGCAGTAGTTGCACCGTTTCACGAAGACGTGGGTGGATGAGATAGTATTCGAAGGAAGGGTGGCTGGGTGGGGGTGTGAAGAGGTATGACGCTCTTCGATGAGGTACAGAAGAAGGTGAGGTTCTGTTTGGGGTGAGGTATGAGGAAAGAAAAAAAATGGCTTTGAAAGACAGAGAGAGGGCGAGAGAGAGAGAGAAAGAGATCCAAAAAGAAAGAAAGGGGGGGGATTATATATGGAAGAGAGATGGAAAGGAGGGGAGTGACGGAGGAGACAGTGCAAAGAGCCGAGGGAGACAGAGCGACAGGGAACGCACAAAAATGGGAGAGAGGAGGCTCGGGCAGAGAGAGAGACAGATACGTGTGGGGCTGGGGGGAGAGTCGGATATCCAGAAGACAGGCTGAGAAAGAGAGGCGAGACAGCGCAAAACTAAGAGACCGCGAGGGAATGTGAGACAAAACCAGACGACCAGACGAGTTCGGCGCCCATTGGTCGGTTCCGTCCGTGCGGGGGTGTGTGTTGTGTGTGACGAGCGGGAAATGGAGGACAGAGGGAGAGACAGAAGAGGGGGGGTTGGAGGAGCAAAAAAAAAAATTTTTTTTTTTTTTGCACCGGTTGTCCATGGAGGAGAAAAGCAAAGCCTGTAACGGTGAGTAAGATCCCACACACACCCACGCAACACGCGCTCACAAAAAAAAAAACAAAAAGCTTGTGTGTGTGTGTTTGCGTCTGGGTGTTGGATCCGGGCTGACTTTCTTTTCTACTTTTCTTTTTGCTTCTACTATTTTTTGCTTCCGTCCGTGCACTGTCCATTCAACGCACTGCAATCGTTTTGTTTGTTTTGTTGGACAAAAACGAAGCCAGAGCGAAAAAACCCCTAACCTTCAGCTTTTTCTTCTTTCTCGCTTATTTGCATTGCAGGTTTGTCTGCGGAAAATTATTTCTGTGGGCGGAAAAATTGAAAAAAAAAATTATTTTTAGATTTGGAAATTGGAAAGTCGAAATTTTTTATTTCCAGAAAACAAAGGACAGAACAAAAAAAAATTTTCACAGGAAAATGCGCTGCACCACACACACTCCCAGTCCCTGGCCCAGTCCCCAATCGTTTCTTTTGTTTTCGGACGAAGAAGGAAAGAAAAGACCCCTTTTCCTTCCAATGCAGCATTTTTTTTTGTTTTGTTGTGTGGCCTCCAAATTGAGAAGAAAGGAAAGAAGGAAAGGAAGAAAGAAAGGAAAAAAAAAAGAATTTTGCTGGAAAGGATTCGCGTTGGTGGGGGGTTTTTGTCTCATTTTCTATTGTTTGTTTGTCGCGTCGAGTCTGCGGGAGGAGGGGAGGAGGGTTTTGTCCAGAGGGGTGACAGGCCGTAGCTTCGATTGGTTTGGTCTGAGGAAAAACAAACAGCGCCACCACCAGGCAGCATGGGTGGGCGGAGAAGAATAAAAAAAAATAAAAGTAATTTCTGTTCTTAATCGCGAGAGAGAGAGAGAGAGAGAGAGAGAGGGAGAGAGAGAGGAATAGTTGGGAGAGAGCGCTGCAAGGAACGGAGACAAGCAAAGGCACACAATAACAATAGTGAAAGCAAAGTGAACGTTCGCGTTCGACGAAACAACACAAAACAAGACAGAGAGATACTTTTTACGGCGAGAGAGAGAGAGAGGGAGGGAGAGAGAGAGAGAGAGAGAGAGAGAGAGAGAGAGAGAGAGAGAGAGAGAGAGAGAGAGAGAGAGAGAGAGAGAGAGAGAGAGAGAGAGAGAGAGAAGAGCGTGTGAGAGTAAAGTAAAGGGCGAGAGAAAAACTGAGAGAACGAGAGAGAGCGAGCGAGCGAATGAGCAAAAGTGAGAGCGCGGGACTCGCAGGTCCAGATCCACACATCATCCACACATCATCCACCTGCGAGCTAGCTTGCAGGCTGCCTGTAACCCCACCACCTTAAACCTCGACGCGCTCTTGCGCGGCCGCGAGGGTACCCCACCTGGCACCACCAACAGCAGGATGGCCACCAGCCGATCCCTCGTTCCTTTCGCGGCTCAGCGGAAAGGGCGCGGGGCGCGGCCGCCTCGCAAACGCCATTGCGCGGTGGCAGTCCGCCACGGCTGACGGCGATGGCGACGGCAACGACCACGCGTGCCGCGCCGCCGCCGCTGCGGCTGATGGTGGCGCAAGGTGCAGACGTGAGAAATACGCCGCCGCTGCGTGCGATGCCGGCGCCTTTGGAGTCGCCTGAGGCGACAGCATCGACCGCCCTCCCGCCGCGGCCGCTGCTGCGGCGGCGGCCGCTGAGTTTGAGACTGGCGCAAACGCGACGTGTGCTCGCGTCCGTATTGACGCCGTCGAGGACGACGACCACATCGTCAATGGCTTTGCAGCCGCCGACGCCGCCGCTGAGGCGGACGGACGGCCGCCAAAGCCAACGGCTCCTGCTGCTCCTGTTGCTGCTCCCGCGGCACGGTTCAGCGACGGCGACGGCGGCGGGGATGTCGGCCGGAACGCCTCAACGCACGACGCGACCGACACGCGCTGGTGGCGGTGCTGCTGCTGTTGCTGCTGCCTCGTCGATGTCGTTGACTTGATTGGGTTCGGCGGCACCGCCGCCGTTGGAGATGTTGGTGCAGCTGTAGCTGCACCTGCGGCGGCGGTGGGGTCAAGCAACGGCTTTGCCCCCGACTGCTGCGCCGCGTCGCGCGGATGGTGCTTGGCAGACAATGGAGTCGTGGGCGGGGATTGGCCCAGGTGCGCGCGAAGCTGCTGCTTCTTCTGCTCCTGCGCTACTGCTGCTGCTGCTACTGATGGCAGGGCGGACAGCGAAATGTTCGAAGAGGCGCGGTGGAGGCGGCCAGCTGGTGACACCGCCGCCGCCGCCGGAGACCTCGGGCGCTGGGCACGTGGAGAGTCGACCGCGCCCGCGGGCGTCGGGCCCTTTGGTGTCATGGTGTGGTGGTGGTGGTTGAGTTGTTGTTGGTTGGGAGATCGCGGTCGGAGGGCAGGTGGAGGCGGAGGGGCGCTCGGCGGTACGGGCGAGTCTTTCAAGAGACATTCTTTGGAGCAGTAAAGGGCTGCCGGCGGGGTGGCCAACCCGCAGACGGTGCAAAAGGGGCTGAGATCGAGGTGGTCCATTTCTGCGGTTCGCTGGTTGCGACTGTTGGGAGGGGTGGTGGTTGTGATCGGTCAAAGAGGGAGCGGGCCACTTGGTGGTGTGTGTTGCTTCCTCCTCTGCAAAGGGCAAGCTCGCTTGGCTATCTGGGGGCGCAGGCCGGCCGGCGTGAGCAGGTGGGGCGGCGGAAGGGCAAGAAAAAGAGAGGAGAAGAGGGAGAAGAACAAGAAGAACAAGAAGAACACGAAGAAGAAGGTGAAGAACGAGTATAGGGGCGACGACGACGAGGGCAACGACGCGGGGGCGGGGGGGACAACACGAGGAAGAAGAAGCGAGGGGAAGAAGGGGTCTGTGTGGGTGGCTGCTTTTGGAGCGGAAGGTGAAAAAAAATGAAGGAAAAGACAAAGGAAAAAGAAAAAAAAAAAGAAAAAAAAAGGAAAGAAAGGGGTTGGGGGAGAAAGAAGAAAAGACTGAAAAAAGAAAAAAGAGAGAGGTGAGGGCTATGAGTCTGTCTGTCTGTCTGTCTGTCTGTCTGTCTGCATGACCCTTGTCTCGCACGTTTCATCTTTTTTTTGTTTTGCAGGTTGAACAAAAACGATTGATTGGAATCCCGAGGAGAGACAGCCATTGAGACAGACAGAATGAATGGAAAGAGACAGACAGAGCGCGACAGAGAGAGCAAGGGGCTCCCGACGGAAGCAGCAGGTTGGGTTGGCTGTTGCAGTTTTTTCTTTTGATCAAGAGATAACGACGGAAGGGCACCACCGCACCAAGAATCGAGCCAAAGGAACCCCTGCGCGTGAATCATCCGCCAAGACGAAAGGCCGCGGCTGGCCGCACATTCCCCTCCCCATGACGACATACGCGCACACACACACACACACACACACACACACACACACACACACACACACACAAACACACACACATACAGAGAGAGAGACGGACGATCCCAATCAAAGGTGAAAAACACTCCGAGATAAGGATTCACAATTGTGGCCGGCTCTGCGCGCCTGCACGCGGATCCTTCCAGTGAAGTTTCATCCCTTCTTTGTTTCTTTCGCTCTTTGCAAAATGTCCCTTTTCTTCTTCCTCCTTCCTTTTCCATTCGTGATTCTCACTCTTTAAAACTCTCGTTTTGCATATTGTCGAAACTCTTTAATATCTCTTTTCACATCGCGACACCGGGCTCTGCTTGCATATTTGACGCGCTCTGCTCAACGATGCGCTCGAACGTTCCCTTTCCAACCCTCCTCTTTCTCGCCCCACCCGTGACTGGTTCCGGTGCCGACCCCCCCTTTTCAGCGTTACGCATTTCCCACGTAATCCCACACGTAATCCCATTAGATTCCCCTGCATGCGGACCCTTGTTTCCGTCCGCACTCCAAGTTATGCTATAAATCCTCTTCCGGACTGCCTCTGCCTGCTTACCGATTTTTTCCGTGGCTCTTCGTGTTTCGCTCCATCAACTCTCTTTCGACTGGCTCGCCCTTGGCTCGATCTCCTCTTTGCTGCTGTATTTCCTCTGGAGCACACAGGCATTGGCAATGCCTTTCCATCTTTGAATACACCACTCATTCAGTCATAATAGGTGAGGAGTAGGATGAAAACACCCCTGGCCTTACAATAAGTAAAACCGTGCCAATCTCCGTCCTTCACATTCCCTCGGCCACAACGACCAAGAGCTCACTCGTCCAGCGCACGAACAATGGCCTGAGTCCAGCCACCAGCGGTAGTCGCGACGCATTCTCCCTTCCATGCCTCATTTCCTTCTCAACGGCGTTCCCCAAAAGTGTTTGTGTGTCGCCCGGACCTGCACGGCGGAGAGAGGGGGAAAGAAAAAACTAAAACCCTAGCAATTGTCATCTACTCGTTAATTTCCTCCCTCTTCACACGAGTCTGTATCTCGTTGCTACGCGGGTGGATCTCGCCGCCACAGAGCCCCTACTGCTCCTTCGAGATTGGGCATCACTTCCTGAATGAGCGAAACGCTCCAGATCGAAAGAGGAAATTTGAAGTCAGAAGGAATTAGTGCATTAGGAGCGTGAATCCCTCACAACAAAATAAAATACATTTGGGTTGCTTGATGCACACCTTCAAGTATGCTTGCGCAACTGCCCAGTTTGGGCTGAGCTGCCGCAGACAAGGGACGCCAGGAGACACACGAAAATTTTGGACCAAGACGACGATTCCCCAGCGCCAATCTGCGCGGAACCATTCCACCCGATCGACGTCATCAAGCTTGTAAATACTGGCTCAACCCCTTTCCATCCGTCGCCTCACTATTGATCGTCACTGAATCCAACAGAAACTGCGATACGGAACAATAAACTGGAGGATTCACGTTCCAAATGGATCCAATTTTACTAACCAAGTACAACGAACTGAGGAAATGGGTTCGGGTGTCACCTTCCGGCGGTCACCGTCGCGTCCTCCGAGAGGTTGCTACTGAGTGAGGAATCTCGCAACTGATCAAGCTGAAGTACATGGCGAACGGAGTCTCCTTCGAACTCGGTGATGTAGACCTTGGTCACGTGTTGCGCAATGGCTATGAATGCGACGTCAACGTGAGTGGTTTTCGGAACAAGCAAACTGTTTTTTCGTTCTTCTCCCTTCCTCCCTCTCCCTCACGCCGAAATGTTTAGATATGCGCTTCAACACTCTCTCTAAACGACTCGAGCGTTGAAGTCGCCATGGATTTGTCTGGTTGGGACCCCCTTGCCAGCTCGATCGTTTCCGCCGTTGGACTGCCCTCCGGAACCGAAATTGCACTGCACTGCGGCGATCGCGTCCTCTCTGCCAATGACGATCTCTTTGAAGCCTTTTCTGGAAAAAGCCAATGGAAAGTGAGTCCTGGCGATTTTAATTTTTGGTGTGCGCATTTTTATTGACGGCCATGGTTCAATGTTCCAGATTTATGTTGAGAGCATTATTGTCGAATTCCTATGGAACGGCAAGACGCACCGAATCCTAGTGCGCCCTCCTCTTGGTTTTGACGGGCTCATCCGCACCGTTGCGGATTACTTGAATCGCGAAATTACCGGTCTTTCTGTCGAATACTGCGATTCGTCGACAGGGAAGAAGTTTGTCCTTGGTCCAAGCGAAGACCTTCAAGAACGATTTTGCGGCGCTTTTAAATGGACGGTAACTGCAACTGGCGAACTGGTTCAGGCAGATAACTAAAACCTTTACCACGACCTTTCAGATTGCAGCGACAAACACCAACTATGACGGAGAGAGCGCTCAGATCCCAGTGGCCACCCCCGCTGCGCTGCCCAACCCCGCTGCGCTGCTCGCCCCCACTGGGCCGGCCACCCCCGCCGTGCCGCCCAATGTTTCAGGCAAGCATTTGATCTCATCGACCCTCATAATTCACTGACATCGAGGGATCAGATGCATGGAAGGACCGTGTCCAAACTTCTTGGCGCTGCAAAATCGGACAGAAAGATCATCCCTTCTTCATCAGGTTTTTCGATGGGTTGAACCTGGTTTCGTGTGGAGCTCAACTCTTTCGTTTCACAGTTACCGCCAGGCCGAGGATGACATGCTGGCCGGGTGGCTCGCCACCATGCTGGAAATTGAGCATTTGAGGCGATCTGAATCGGCGCAACAGACGTCGCATCCTCATCATCCTTTTCTTGATCAAACATGCCTCAACTATGCGGAAGATTGGATCAAAGGTTTTGTGACTGGACTACGCAAGTGTGCCATCTACGGACTGCTTTGTTCGGAATCTGGAATGCAAAACCTGAAAGATGCTCACTTAAATTATGACAACGTTTTGCTCGAGGTAGATGCGCACGTGCGCACGTGCATTTTTATATTTTTATATTTTATTTTATTTTCGGGACCACTCTCTCACCTTTTTCGCAGTGGGAGCTCGCCTTTGAGATGAAATTGAATGAAAGGCGCAAAATTTTGCCCATCCTCATTTCGAGACAGAAAACCGCTGAAGTGTACGGGCGAAACCAACGAATCATCGTTCCTTTCCATACAGACGAAGTCCACAAGCACGAACGCAGTCCTCGTCACTTCAAAGTGAGGAAAGTCGCTCAGGATATATACAGAATGCAAGGTTTCACCATGAACCCACACTACCTGCCGAGTTGAGTGTTCAGGAATGACACCTACCCCATGCTGCCCAACTAACATGCTTCGTTCAGCATTGACAACTTCATCATACAAGTCATGCAACTTCGTAGCAGGAAAATCCACGAAGCAACCCCTAGAGAGAACCGCAATGCTCACACCTTAATTGTCAACATGGCTCGCATCGATCCGCCGTCTGAAATGACCAACACCGCGGTATCTGTTGAAAGGCAGGCCACTCCTGCGCTGACTGGAACGGTTGAAGGTCTCGAAGTTAGAACGGGACGTGCTTCGGTCGAGCCTTGCTCTTCGCTTACGCTCCAAGAAGGTGAAGCAGCACCAGCTGCAACGTCGGACGGAGATGCGCCATGTGGAGAGGAAGCGGTATTAGCAACAACATCTGACGGAGCTGCGCCAGGTGGAGAGGTTGCTGCCGTCCATTTTGCAGACACATCGCTGGTGACAACGAATGCAGCTTTAAACGACCAAATGTCACTTTCCGAATCTAGTAGTGACTTGACTGCTGGATGTGTGATTCTTGCGAGGATTATCGATCGACTACTTCTTCACTTCTTCCCTGCCGAGATACGCCTTAACATATGCAGCTTCTTGATCTACCATCACTCATTTCGCCCTTTTGCTTCTGAGCTGGACCAGAAGACTAGATGCTTCATATATAGAAGTGTCAATTATGGATTTGTTGTTAGAGGTGCGGATAGCACAATGGTGACTGTAGGCTACAAGCTATCCACTTTCCTCAATCCACTTGGAGTTATCTCTCAGCCTTTGACTATGGTCGGTGGTTTGAGAGACTATCACCGATTGATGGCAACAGCATTATACTATGAGCCTGTAGTTGGCGATTGTTACACCTATTTGTCTAAGAACCCCTCTGTGTTCTACAATCTTACAAATCTGCCATTTCATTGTTCGTCGAGCGAAAGTTACATATTGCGTGGGATCTGCAAGCTGCCATTGCCTAGTCACTATCCATCAAGTGCCAGTGTGGTGGTCGATGCTAAGTGCGTTATACACGGAAAGTCGCGGTCTATTAAGAAAGCAGCTGCTCGGGTTGCTGTTCGCTCCGAGCCTTCTACCCTGGATGTACGAGACGACAGCTTCCGAATTCGCACTTACAGTTACAGAAGCGTTCCAGTAGGAGAGTTTTTGCGAACTCTTCTTCCGGGCGAGAACGAATTCTGTTGTTATTTCTCCTTCTAATCTGTCTCTGAAGTGGCGCAATCTTGAATGCAATAGTCTTCGAGTAACGACTTCTAAAACCCACCTGCAACTATAAGGTTGACCGCTTCTTTGCGATTGCTATGCCTGATCGAGAAATAGAAGTGCCACCTTCAAGAGAATGCGCTTCGAGTGAACGCAAGGATGACCAAGAAGAACCGCGCTGTTCCGCGCCAGAGACTGTCTCCTCTCCTTCCACCACTATCGTTCCCACAACAATGTTGCATGTACAACGAACATTCTTCCACCCCCCACAAACAAGAAACTCTCTTCAGTCTTTCCGCCACTAAGAAATTCCCCTGACTGACCCAGATGCGATACGCACAAACTAATCTCATGTCTCAATCGCAGAACTGTATGCATGATTCTGTGTTCGGCCAGTGAGAAGCTCCCACGGATACTCCTCCATAGTAAATGACGAGATGGTGTGTTTGTGAGCGTGGAGTGGAGCGTCTTGTGGTGATAGTCTGGTGCGATAGTGGATGGAAGGTTGGGTAATGACTGATGATCGCGTGTGTGCGAGGTGCTGGTGGTGGGCTGTTTTAAAAACAACAGTGCAATCAGCAACTTGGGTATTGCTCCACATAAACGAGAATAAACACTACCTGCACCCACGACTTAGCACGGACAGTATTCCCTTCTTGTCTCCAGAGTCTCCTCTCACGCCGCCGATGTACTCAAGATCCTGCACACAATCTGCAGCGACAATCACATCAAATAAATAAGAAACAAGCTACGAGTCTTAGTCTTTTGGAGTTGGCATGGACCAGAAATAAGACCCCGAAAAGAGAACCAACAACACAACGCAGTCACTTGGACAGGGAGTCACCTAGACGCAAGTAGCATAGACTTGGTCCATTGAGCGTAGCAAGCAATCGTTAGTCTTTGAGTCTCATGCTTAGCAGGTGATGTGGTGAGCTTGTCGCCAGTGTAGACATTGGCGTCCACAGCGGATTTGCCGTTACATAATACCAACACACACTAGCGATTTTCTATACAACTCGGACTTTCAGATCAACAATGTACTAGCCCCTGCCAGTGCTTGTCCAGGCTCCCCGTCGGAGTTTGTTTGTTATTGGGCAGTCTCCAATCCACCACAGCCATCCACCAAGCAACACAAGCTACGTGCTGCCTTGTATTGGCTATGACATTAGATCACAATCTCAGTCACTACGATCTGAGCCCCAGAAGAGACATGCCTTCTACAGCGGACCGCAAGATAGCAATTTCACACAATGTAGCTACTCCTCACAGCCCATCAACATGTGCATCAATAGTGATATTCTGTGCACCAATGAGCTACACCAATCATACGTCAGGTGTTTGACTCACAAAATGAAGTCCCGCTTCTAGCTATCCTTCCACTTTACATCAGTATCGCGAACTTCCAATCTGAGCTTGTGTCTACTGCCTTAAGAAACATTGCTGGTGTGATTGTCTCTATACAAAGAACACACAGTAAGCGAACGAAAGTCAATAATGAGATAGCCGTCCACATACTCCACTTCAATATGGTACCTGCTAGCATGGAGTACCTATCTTACTCTCTTGTTGATGTGCTGCTCACAGGCCTCAGTCCAATGTCTAGTAAGATATTCCTATGGACATCAGAATACCGGATTACACGCTTTCTTTCCCCTCTTTTTGAAGGAAGCCTGCGTGGGACTCTCCAATCAGCCGCCGCAGGCTTAATAGGAATTTGCATGAGCTACGCTCTGAAACGCTCAGAGAGAACCTCTAATCGTCCATGATGCACCGCGATGTGGCAGCAAGATAGAACTCTGTCACTGGTGGAGGCAAGAAGGGTAGCAACATCAATTGTAGATAGAACTCTCTACTCACTGCTGAACAGCTGTAGGTGGGAGTAGCTTTGTCACTTGCAGAATCAGCCCAAGGGGAGGCCTTGTGTGTCCTGTGGTGGGTGGTTCAACCCTCTTGGGCAAGGGCTGCCTACTCTGCTTGAACTGAACAGACAGACGACCCGAGACAGAACAAGAACTATCCCCCTCACCTGTGACAAGGGTGCCGTGCGAGGCCTTGCTGTGTGAGTTGCAAGTTTCACCAATTGCAGGAAAATCTGTTCACAATGCTTCCCTAGCTTATGTCAGCCTTTACTGCAACGTCACACAGCTGACTAATGTGGGATCGAAGGACGTTTACTGTGTGTATGTCACGCTTGGAATATCCCATCAATGTATGGTCCAAGCTGAGCAACGACTACATGGTATTCCTGGCCTGTTTGCCGAAACTCCCTTCGCAAGAAGATTTGGCGATCGGTCCTCTTCACTGGACCAAATGTAGGCATCTGATGCTGAGTCAATGCATTGAAGTTGACGGATCCTCTGGTTCAGGTGATATGTCGGCTTTTGTCAAAATGGATGTCGTTCCGAGGAGCAGGTTCTGCCCCAACTGGCTCAGCTTGACATGGACACACAAGAGATGTGCGTTTGGGCAGGATCCTTAGCTACTAACAGCAAGAAACTGTGTGTTCAGTGCTTGGTTTCAAAAAACGAACTGAGGAACTTGAAGCATGCTCTGAGAGGTTGCTACAGAAAGTGGACCACTCAAGAAATGAGAGACGCCGTGGAGACTGTTGAACTGCGTGACAATGTGCACCCGCCATTTGCAGGAGCAAAGGTCCAAACTATCACTAACCATCTGTTCCGTCTTCTTATAGAACCGAGAATTCCTGATAGGCTGTTGATCAAAAGCCAGAGTCGATGAAAGCCTTTTGCTCACAAGCAGATAGCCTTTTTTGATTGCAAGCTGATCTCGATTTTGGTTGAAAGGTAGCTATTACAGCATGTATTTCATCATTATGGTATCAATTATTCATAACAGAGTTTCTCTTTCTCTCAAAGTTGGGATAAGGACCACCCACAAACACACATCTCCACTTCATTTACTCCTTTCACTCACTCACTCAGAGTAGACTGTTTACAAAAAGCTTCCACATTATTCTTTGCTTTTTCTGAGTTGTCTGAAAGTCTAACACTTTACACACCTTCCAACTCTTCTATCCAAAGGTCGTCAAGCCAACAACAAGAAGACCTTTTCCGCCATTGCAGTAGCCTCTCTCACTACACACAAAGAGAAGACTCTCACACTCAGACAAAAGGCAACAGTGAAAAGGTGGCACACTAGCAAAGAATGTGCAGGGTTCTCTGGTCCATGACACAGAGTGGGCCCAATGGGAGGCAAATGCCAAAGCCCAAGGGACTGGGAAATCCGGTAACAATGCTGGAGGCGCAAGAGGCAGCAAGCTCCAGGGAGCGGCACTAAGTGCAGCACTCCAACTGAAGAAGACAAGAGAGTGGGAGGAAAGTGGCCAGACAGCCACCACCATGGAGCAAGGCTCCCTCTCTGTCAAAGACAAGCCCTAAGTTGGAGGGGGTTGGACACAGGCAAACACAAGGAACAGTTAGTGTGCAGAGGTGTCTGTTGAATTAAATCAGTTTTCCACTTAACAGAATCAGACACAACTTGTCTCACTCCAAGGAGAAGTTCCAACTCAATCCAAGGAGGGGGCACACAGGGGTGGGAGACAGTGGGACTCTTCTTACTTCATCCTACTAGGACACAGACATCTACTTCACCAGGCCAGAGGAATTCCCTATCTTAGAAGCAAGGAAGGTTAACACCCACTCCCTCACCCAAATGTGGCACCATGAAATCACAGGCATTAATCTGAGAGAAAGAGGGTCTGAACCCAGTGAAGACCAGGCCCACCAGAGGCCACAGGAGCCAATAACCAGGGAGGAGGGGGCATACCTGAGAGACCATTCCTGCAGCAGTACCTGACCAGCCAGCTCATTCATATCACCTTGAGAGACCTGGATTTGACTAGATGTATTGACAGGAACCTAGAGGCACCACCACAGATTTACCCTCCATCCTCCATCACCAAGTGGCTCCTACTCAGTCCAACCTAAGCAGCATGCAGAAATGGTGAAGTGCACTGGGGCTTGAACCCAGCACACTGCCCTTATGGCCAAGAGGACTTCAACCTCCTGTCACACACCAGGGGACTGCCACCCCCAGCTTTACATACAGTCAGGAAGAAAAGGGCAGGCAAGGCAACTTCAGGCACAGGTTCACACACTCAACAAGATGGGGGGCAGCTGCTTAAATAGGAAAGGGTTGGAATCACCAGGGAGGAGGGAAAAAGGAGGGAAAACACGTTCAAAACAGCAAAACAATAAATAAAATAGTAAAGGGAAGAATGGGAGGGGTGAATCACCAAGAAATGGGGCTGAGCCGCCCAAACAAGGAAGACAGCCCAGAGAATCATGGGGCATTTCTTGGCAAATAGAAGGGAGAGGGCTGGCAAGAAATGATTGGTGCAGATGAGAAGACAGTCACTCTTAGCCACACAAGAAAGAAAAGACACAGACAGAGACAACAAGGAAGAAATAAAAGAGAGAACACAGGAAAAACAGGAAAAACAGGATATACTAATTGGAAAAATAAGTAAAAATCACCAATGAAAAGATATAGAAAAACCCTGTGATCTCATACCCTTTTATGAGGCATTACATCATGGTAGCAGGTGGTAGGGCTTGTTAGCTCTGCCATCATCTTCTCATGTGAGACTACACTGAGGTCTCAGTGATAAAGTCTAGGGATTTTATTCGCAATAACAAGTGTACCTGTCATAAAACTGCAAGGATCGGGACCCCTATTATTATTCCCAGTTCTTTAGTTTCCAAGGCGTTATCAAAGTGCGGCTAACCTGTCTTTATTATTGGGCCTGCTTTAACTGCTTTCGTCTTCACAGTTTCTGTTGCGCCAGGGTTTTCTCAACATATTTTCTTTTTTGGTGACTAACGGAGACTGCCTGACTGCCTAGGGATGGGGTGCTGGACAGGCTGTACCCCAAGCCCCCCTTATTTATTATTTATTTTTGGCACTTGTACATACACGCATAGGGTTGGGGGGACTTAGAGCATTTGTGGTGGATGCTCCAAGTCAGGGGGGGTTGACTTGTCAATTTTCTCTCTCTCTGTTTTTGGGCCATTTCTCTTTTTCCTTTTTTCTTCAATCTGATTCCTGTCCTTCGGCACCAATACAGAGTCCGTTCAAATCCATCTGGCTTGCAAGGTGAGGGTAGTGAGAGATGGTACACACTCGGGTGTGTACATGGTCCCTTAGTGGGGCTCCTCTTAAGGGGCTGTGGGTGGGGAATGCAGCTGGCCCCACCAGCGACTGTGTGACATTGCCAGCTCTGTGTTGGAGTGAGGATCCCCAGCGCTTGCCTGCTGCGACGACAGCAGTGGTGGTGGCGACGACGATGGTGTCGTTGTCCCCAACCTTCCTGTCCTTGCGAGGGTGTTGGTGGCTGTGCTTGGTGTGGCCCCTGACACCTGAGAGTTCGATCTACAAGTGCCTGCCTCAGACCTATTGCTGTGAGAGTGCGATGTGTGAGTACGAGTGCAATGGGATAAAGCCCGTTGGTCGAGTGATTGTGCTGACGCAGCCCGGTGGGGTGCGTGTACGATCGCAGGTGTTTCTGCATGCGAATTCCCTGCTGGTGACCTTCCGACCCCTACATAGTTGACTCCCTTCTCTCTCTCCCCCCTGTTGCTGGTGACGACAAGGGCTCCTGCAGCACCGTCCACGATGAGGGGCGCTAGGTTGCGCCCTGTCCGTCCCATCACTATTAATCACTCCTGTTGTATTTGAGATTAGGTTCCTGAGATAAAAACCTCCGTTTCCCTCTTCTCTTTCTTTTTATTCTGCGGTTGTGTTGCGCCCTTGGGAGTGCCCTTCTGTTTCCCCTCGCATCGGCCCACTGCCACACGAGTAATCAGTGCTCCAGCACTGATCCCTCCGAGGATTGTCCCTCTGAATGTTCATTCTTTGTGTTTGAGACCCCTGGAAGACAGATCAGTAGGGATACTTCATGGACAAGGCAAGTAGTAGGGTTAAAACACCCCTAGACAACAGCCCAATAAAGTTAGTTTTAGCCTATTATTTGCTTTCCCTCACTCTAGGGCCCAGATCCCAGGGTCAAAGGAGTGATTATAGTCTCACAGTTAACTCTGTCCATCTGGGCTTAGCACTTCTCCCACAGAAGTGTTTCAGTCCTAAGCCATTTCCAAAAGTGAGGGGCCATTGGCCAGGCATAGTAGGACTTTACATTTCTGCTCAGTCTGTCAACTAGCATGTCTCAAACTTGGCACCTTCCCAATTGAAGGGAGCACTCTAACCACTGAGCAAGGGAGCGTTGTATCAGCAATTAGAATCAAGACTGAGTCTTTCTGTCTGCAACATCGCCAATAATAAATAATAGTAGAGCTCAGAGGCAGACAGACAGAGCCAGTCAGAGGCTGTATGGAAACTTAGCAAATAATAAGAGAGTAGGAATCCAAGCCTAGTCACGTTTTGCCAGGAAAACACAGGTTGAGATGGGGTGGTAATCCTCACAATTACTGGTTAAAAAGTGGGTATACACTTAATTTATTTGAGGTCACAGGCTCGACAGCCTGTCGTCCTCAGATGAGTTCGTTTTTGCCTCCATCCCATTGTATTCTCAATTGAAGATCTGACCAACTTTGATCCGTCCAGTATTCCAGTTGGGCAAAGATCACAGCACCGGTAATATGGACGCACTTGCGAAACACTCCTGCCTGCGTGAAACACAGTTGGGAGGGGTCAATACGATTGAAATTCAAGGAATACAGCGTATTACTATCATCGGACGAAGCAGCTCGCTCGAATAGCCGGCGCTTCTTGCGCGATGGATCGACAGCTGAAGAGCTTAAGGTGCTGCTGGCGTCGATGTTGCCGTTGCCGCGGCCGTTGGTGCCGTTGCTCATCTCGAGGGTACAGCGTCTTCGGAGCATACCTTTAGCTTTGGACTTCCAGGCATGATACGTGTCCATAGCAGCTTGCGAAGTCCTGAAAGAGAGCGGAATGAGACCTGGCCTACAAGAGATACGCTATGGACTACGCCAGCTCAAATGGATTTCCGGACGTTTTACAGTGGTGGAAAGACAGTAATTTGCGGTACTCAGAGAAAGCTATCGATTTAGCAAGCTGGCGGGGAAGGACTCAAGTTCTGCAATGGTGGAAAAATAGTAATACACTTCCCAGGTGCTGCAGCGTGCGTGTGAAAATCGAGAAACCGAAGTGTTGGAGTGGTGGATAAACAGCGGTCTCGAGCTTCGCTACAATGCAGGCACACTCAAAACAGCTCTTGAAGCAAGACTTGACTCGACAGTGCATCGATGGTGGGAATTAAGTCAAGTTGGAAGTGCCCTTCGTCAAGACTACAAGGATGCTCTTCAGCCTTGGCAGGATTGGATTCAGTCGATTTTGCTTGCTGTCGATTTTGCTTGCTGATAACCGGAGCAACAGTAAATCGCCATTGAGTGACGAAGACCTCACCTCGCCTTTCCGCCATGACATTTCAGACGATGACTTTGATGATGACTACTTAGATGAAGCACGATCCGACATCAGCAATTAAGAGCAAAACGCCTCGGTCAGGCCTGAATCTATTTCATAAATCCAAGGAATAAAATTTGACCTTGCAATCAAGTGCAAAAAATAGTTTTCTTTCCACCAGCGCGCCATGCTATTGTTGCCGCAGACGGTGGGCAAGTCGAAAAAGTCCGTTATCTCAACCATATCCGTCTTTTCATTACCTGCTCCCGACTCCTTTCCCACCTTTTCCACGCCTCCCACGACCCGCACTCGTCCCCCGCACGACCTCCTCAAACTTTACCGCCACCCCAATATCGTGTGCGGTCATTGCATTATCACTCCCTCCACCCTGCACAGTCTTCAGCAACTTCGTCCTCCTGACCAGGCCAGAGCTTGATCCTGTCAATAGGGACTTCCCTATCATGGTTCAGGGAGGCCGTCAACTCACTTCAGTTCTCCCTGCTCTTCGATGGAAGTGTGAAAGACTTCCATTGTTCAAATATCAAATCAGGCTATGCGGGAAGCATGACATGATCTTGGGGTAAATCAACTCTGCTTGGCGGACATAGTTGGAGCCAGAGTAGAGATAAAATGTGCTGCTGTCCATGGCAGAACAGTGGACCATAAGTGCAAGTGCAGACTCAGAGGGACTCCATGCAGGAAGTTAGGCATTGAGAACTTTGGGATCTTCGGAGACAGAGGAGGCGGAGTTCATGCCAAATGTAGAGAGCATCAATAGAAAACCGCTGAATCAACTCACTCAGTATCTTGTGAAGCTGGTACTGCAATGGGTAGGGCGAAAGGCGTCCCAGCAAGTGCTACAGGAGTGTCGCTTGGAGGCTTGTTACTTGAATGAAGACAATATGCAACTGGTCAGAATCATTGACAGGCGTTTTGCAAAGCAGCAAAGCCTTGGAAGGGCATTGTTGAAGGTGCAGTGTAGAAGGGAAAGTCGTGAGTGAAGGCAACGGCACAAGAAGGTAGAAGGGTCAAGGCTGCCAGCGAAGCAAAAGGCCAAGAGGTGGACGATGAAGAGAAGGAATGATACAACTGAGGTTGAAACCAAGACTTGACCAAGGACTTGCACTAGTGCGCACGATCGAGTGCAAGTGAGCAAAGAGAGCTTGTTTTAGACAGGGATTGGCAAATTGGAGTGAGAGTTTTTTTTTCAATAAGAAAACTCTGCCCAATTTATACTCCTGGACCAGTTTTCCTGTTTTGCCTATCTGAACAAGTTGCAAGCTGGTTCACAGGACTTTGCTTTGGGGAGGTGTTGTAAACCCCTTCCCACAGAGGGAGGGTGATTTGAAATATTCAGAGCATTTCAAATCAACCAAGCTCTCTGTGGAGCCTTGTGTGGAGCAACTGGTCTCCCCACGGAGGGAAAATGATTTGAAATCGTCAGGAGCATTCTAAGTCAACTAAGGTCTCTTATCTCTTCTTATCTCTTCTCCTTTCTCCCTTGTCATTAATATTTCATTCTTCCTTCCTTTCATTCTTCTCCAACATTTTTCTTCCTTTCTTTCTTCTCTTTTCTTTTTCTTTCCTAATGCCCCTCTCCATATAAATAGCTGCCCTTGGAGAAGCAGCTTCATTAATCTTTCTTAAAACAACCAACCCAACCTTCAATAAACACGCAAGGACGCCAATAATGAACAACGCTCCACGCAATAATGAAGCTCTGACCGCGCATAGATGTGCGTGATACGTTGTAATGAATGACACTGCGCACGATACTTAGTACATTTTACCGTCCATAGAGCAGGAGGACGAGTTTCCCATCTTTGAAGGATGGCTGTAAATGTCGAGGGATGTCAATGGGAAACTCATCCTCCTGCTCTATGGACGGTAAAATGTCGAGGGATGCCACATTCCTTCTTCTCCAGCAAGCGCCACCACCAGACCATTTGACTACCTTTGGGCCGTCCCACTTTACCACAGCTTGACAGTTGCTGAGCTTTTTTCTTTGTGTTTAGCTGTCATGTGCAGGGAAAGCCCCCTGGAAGCAGGGAAGAGCTTTCTACAGAAGAACGAGCATCGTGCTACAACCACTTCAGCGAAGAAGGCAGCCATCGCCAAGGATGTTGCTGAAGATCTGATTGAATCCCTTGATGAGGAAGACGCTGGTGAGTCTGATGCTTTGTTTTTCTCCAGTTGTGCAACCAATCTGATAGTCGGTTATAAAAGATCCTAGTGGCCTGGTTGTAGAAGACCCTGCCCCCCCTCTCTCCCAAAATCGAAAGGAGATAACGCGCCCACCTGAAAAGGCGATCCCTTTTGTGGCAAGGGCGCTCCTTGAACAAAATCTGCCAAATTAATTGTGCCGCCTGAGCCAGACACCCGCTCTGATGAGGAGGGCCCGGATCTGACTCGGATGGAAGCCTAGGAGAATGAGGATCATCCGATGGACGCCCAAAATGAGGAAAGATCTCAAACTGAAGAAGAATCTGGTAAGGCTTATATTGTCTATCTCTGCAGTAAGTGAGTCGCAATAACAGATTGAATATTTTGGCAACAAACAGTTCAGGACCCTGAGGATGAGCTGGCTGTTTTGCTGAGAGCCTTATTTAAAACGCCAACCCCAAAGGCCAAGGAAGCTGCCCAGCCGACAGGAGTGGCTCCTGGCAGGGCTCGGATGGCGGAAGACCTGAGGGCCCTTGGTGGCGAAGCAGATATTAGTTCCCAAACCTACTCAGAGCCCTGCGGTCACAGCTCTGACAAAGGGAAAAAGCAACTATCTTGATGATGCCGCCAAGGAATTCTCAGCAAAGCAGAGTGTAAACAGTCTACTCTGAGTGAGTGAGTGGAAGGAGTGAATGAAGTGGAGATGTGTGTTTGTGAGTGGTCCTTCTCCCCAACTTGGAGAGAAAGAGAAAACTCTGTTATGAATTATTGATACATAATGATGATATGCACGCTGTAATAGTTGCTAGGCAAGCGTTGTGAGTTGAACGTCCTGCCTCAGTGGTTGTGGACGTGTACAGCAGGCTTCGCAAGGTTGTCCTCCACTCACAGACAGAGGTGGGGCTCAATGAAATCGGCAGACGTAACGGACTTGGTGTGCGTCTTTGGGTGTGTTAAGCCCCAGGGATGCACACAGACCAGAGGGAAAAACAAAAGGTCTTGAGCGGTGAGAGAGCAGAGATTGACAGTGCTGACGCTTAAGAGCAGCAACTAAAACCAAAGAAGAAAGACTTTGGCACGTGTAAGGAGACCTTCAACACGTGGGGAACACGGCAAACTGACAGCACAGTACCTATTCCCAGACCAAATTGTTCTCTATTAGTTAAAACCTCAAAGAAAAAAAAGTCCTTCCACCTTTGGCACATGTAAGGAGACCTTCAACATGTGGGGAACACAGCAAACTGACAGCACAGTTCCTATCTGCCCAAGTGGAAGTGAAGAAAGAGGGGTATAAGGGCGAGAAACTAACAAAGTAGAAGGAGTTGAAGCCAAGATCATCACTGAAACAGCAAGACTCACCTATTCCCAGACCAAATTGTTCTGAGAAAAGGGAGAGAGGAAGAAGAGAGTATGAAAGAACTTGAAAGAGAGGGTATTTTGGCACAGATAGGGAGGAGACAGAGAGAGAAAACTTTGACAGGTTTTTGGAAAAAGATATTAAAACTTGTAAAATGACAGCAGGAGCAAAGAGGAGAAGAGGGGAAGTTGAATGGGTATTTTTGCAGAATTTTAGGACCAAAATTGGTGGAGGGGAGAGGTTTGGCAGGGTATGGGAAAAGAAAATTTAAAACAATTAGAAAACACGAAAACACGGACTCAAAAAGGCTTTGAAGGGGTATGAGAAAGACACCAACCAAAAAGGGAAGGCAAAAATCAAGCAAATCCGTTCAGGATTCGGTTGGGGACTGGCACACTAAGTGGGGAAAAATCGCCACTAATTGGAAGGTGTCAGGTGTGGCCCCAAGAATGTTGATTTTGGCCCCTGTTCGCGACCCTCGTCACACCTGAACGCGCTGAGCTAGCCAGCTGAAATCTTGTATGCAGGTGGATTATGATAAGAAGGACCGATCCTCAAAAGGGCACCCCGACAAACGAATCCCCTGAATTTCGTTGCTGCTGCAAGCGTGCTGATCTAAGTCCATGAAAAATCAACGAAACCGCACCAAAATTGGAGTGCAAACTCGAGTAGTGGTTGATATTGAGTGCACCAAATATGAGCAGCCTACAATTAAAGCCTGAATCATGAGAATCCTTTGTAGGTCACATGACCTAGCCCCTTTGGAGAAATAGGAAACTTTGAAAATTCGCTGAGATTGGTAGGAGATAGCCACAGCTGCGAAACTCACAGGTGTTTCTTGAGTAGATATAAAGAGTGTGTGTACCAAAAATCAAGAGAATAGGTCGAAAATGACATACCCGTCAAAGTAGTGATGTTTCTGCAATTAACAAAAATGGCCTTGAACTGTCTGGAAAAGTTGGGGAAAACCTGTTGTGTCTCCAAAATATGACCAAATGTAACTGACTGCCCTGGCAAGCTGAGGAAAAATCGACAAAAATCCTCAACTTAATTTGGCCCACATCATCAAATAGCAACCTCAACTGAATAAGTCTGAAAGAAATCCTCTAAGTCGTCAGCTGCAGAATCGACCAGTGCTGCATCAACCTGACCCATGGCGGACCGTTCCGCCAACAGTGTGACCAGCACAGGGTAAAAATCTCTCCTATATTATCTGCTTGAGCATAGGAGAAGGAAAACTGTTGACACTGGGTTTCCATTCCACTTAATACTTAGGGTATTTGTCAACAGCGCAAGCTATCCCCTGGTCTGCATTGGTGGAGGCTTGCTCTCCCACATGAGAACGTCTTGTGCCTCTTGCTGCTAACCAGTCAGTTCCGCCTAACACAGAGTACAGCTTGGATTGCTTCCAAAACAAAGTCAACCACCCAGAAACACAGCAACGTGGCGAAAGACGCAAATTGTCTCAGGTAGGCTCTGTTATTACTCTTGGAAAACTGCAATTTCTTCTTCTCCACACCGTCCAATTGCACCAGAGGCCCTCCTTGAAATGCAAGAGCTCCAACTCGGGCTGGCAAAACCTCCCTGTTCCATCTGAGCAAGACAACGAGGACCAGATTTACGATTCTGACGTACACAACGATGACACTGCTGTTGTGTGAGTTTACTACTATCAGCTTTTGAATTTCCTACTTACCCCCTCTCTGTTTTCAGTGTGTTGGCGCAGAAGGAGTCGAGGTTGGTGCCCTGTAACGTGCTTCTCTCAGCTAACTCTTGACAATAACAGGTTTTCAGACTAATCTTGTGAAAATTCTCCCTCCACACCCTCTGGGAGGAAACAAGGCTAAAAAATTCCACCTCGGGACGTCAGAAGCCTCTCCCTAACACAGCAAGTGGGACCGATTTTGCCTTCCTCCCAAAGTCCACGTTGACTGATGCAGAACCAACATTAAGAGTGCTATGCTGTTGGTGGAGTCGTCTAAATCCAGTGAGACACCCCCACTTCCGCTTCCAATTTCAACAAGTGGCCCTTAACTTCTCAAAAGCAGGTCGATCCAATGGTTCCTCCCTGTTGTACCAAATACCCCCTTCCACCATTCTCAGAACAGAACACAAATCAGAACCGCTGATGCAGGTGCCCTCTAATACTTCACCCACCGCGAAGGAACGGAAACGTTCAGCTCTCTCTCTCTCTCTCTCTCTCTCTCTCTCTCTCACATTCACCTTTGTTCATGAATACACCCTTCATTGAAATTGTCCGAGATGGGACGGGGTCAACCTCTAATAGCTGCCACACGGACACATTTTTTCAGGAGCGGCATTAACATATATATTTTTGGTTCTCACCCGAGCGTCGTTTGTTGTCGTTTTGCAAAGCGCTGTTCCACACAAAAGAGAAAGCGCGACCGAATTACAGTGCCTGTAACAAATAAAAACGAACAAGAAATCTGCATTTGTATGAGCGTCGTATTGGAAGGTTACGTGAGGATTGTTTCCAAGAGAGCAATACAAGGAGTGAGAGCGGGGGCGGGGGCTCAGGCCCTACACAATCGCGCTCGCGCGACGCATCCCCCCGTTCCGCTTTCCCCCCAGGCGGTTTGCGTTTCCCTCCTCCACCCCAAAACTTCCGCGTTCCAACCCCACCCCCCCAAAAAAGCTCCCTCGAACTTCGAAACAGTGGGGGTGGAGGATTGTGGGGAGGGAGCAGAAAAGGGTGCAAAAGGCATACGAGATTCCAAGTAAGCTGTGGGGGTGTAAGTAAAAGGGGAAGAAAAAAAAATGAAAGTGAAAAAGTGAAAAAGTAAAAGAAAAGGCAACGGAAACGAGAGAGGAACAAAGGGGTAAACGAACCACGAAAAGGGCAGCAAACGGGAAATGAAGGCCCGAGGGGGAGGATAGGGGGATTCACCCCGGAGCACACAACGCCCCCACTACGAAGCGATGGGGTGTTGGGACGAGCAGAGAAATCTGCGAGGATATCGGATCGGCGCCGCAAAAGTGTGGGGGTTCCCTACACGTAAGATATAATGCACCGAATGTCAGGTGGCTGGAGGGGGAGGGGCTGCATAAAAAAGTGCAGAAGAGGTAAGGGAAAAAAGGGGAACCCCCCAAATATAAAATAAGGACGACAAACACGTCGAAAAGAAAAGAAAAGATTGGGCGTGGGTAGAGGACAGGATGGGGACGAAACTCCGAGTTCGGTGCGCCCACGCAATGAAGGTATCGTTGCCACAAAAGAGAAAACGCACGGGTAGGCAAGGAGGCGAGGGAGGTGGAGGATCTAGTCCAAAATGAGGGGAAACGCATAAAAGCAAGAAGAGAAAAAAAATCGCTCCCAAATCGCTCCCAGTCGCCAAAGGGTGTTTTGTGCCCATGTGGTTCCAGAACTATGAAGGGCAGAGCAAAGGGAAATTATCCACTTCGCGATGAAGCAGCATTCCAACAAAAGACTCAGTCATGGCTGTCCCGCGCCTAACTCACCCAAGCAGGTCATATAAGAGACAGGTAAAAAGGGGCAAAGATGTATAAGTGAAAAAGATTACACGCATACTGAAGCAGCCGGCTGGGTAAAGTTTGCCAACGGTAGAAGCAGTTTTTCTCCCGTGTCAGCTAATCTCCATAGCACCCGTTCCACCAAAGGGAAGGCCGCTCTGACTTGCTTGCGATTGCGGAGTTCCAGCCGCGCCGCGCAGCGCTCGCATCCGGTCAAGGACCGCCCGTTGCTGGCGCTGCATGTCTGCCAACATTTCAATCTCCCTCAGTAGCTCCAGGTCCTCGTCACAGCGCGACGGCACAAAAGCGCCGCCGGTACCGCTGCCGCCGCCGCCTCCGCCGCCACCGCCAGGGATCGCGCCAAAAGATGACAGTACGGTGCCGGGGACCATCGGTGTGATTGCCGGAGGGTTTGGGGCTATCTGCTGCAAAACCGGGACTGGCGCTGCCAGCGGAATCGGCACGGGCATAGCCCGTGCAATTCCAAGCCCCGGTGTCCCGGCAAAGGCTCCGCTGCCGACAACCATCGCGGCCTCTGCCTCAAACATCTCCGCAAGGCGCTCCTGGCGCTGCAGCAAGTCGTCGAGAGACATCGCGGTCGGCTTGGATTCCTCAAAGGCTTCCCCACTACCCATGGACGTCCTCCCGTCATGAACCAAAGTGGGTGCGAACGTTGGTGCTGCGTGACGTGACTCCGAGATGGGCGTCCCTGCGTCTGACGGCGCACGCGGAGGTGGGGCAGGAAGTGCTACGGTCGCGGCAGAGGACGGGTTCAGCGAAAGGGTGTGTCCAAACGAAGCCATGAAATTTGATGTTGACGGAGATGGAATTGCGTGTGGCTGCACGGGTGCTGGAGCAGAGGACTTAGGTGAGTAGAGAAAAGGCGAGGCTGTTTCTGAGCTGGAGAAGATCGTGGAAGAATTTACTGCAAATGCTGCTGAAAACGGTAAGGCTGACACGTTGGACGGACCAGCCGAGTTGGGCTGCGTCGAATTCGATGTAACCGTTGTGCCCGCCGACGTTGGTGTCGTGGCTGTTGGGGTGCTGCACGCAGATCCGACCCGCTGCTGTGGCTGGGTGTTGGACGACTGAGACGTACTAAGGAAGGAAAATGGTGCTGGAACCCCTGACGCAGAAGTTGGGGTTGTCCCGACGAGGCTGGCGGACGGCCATGCAGTGTGTAGTGGTATTGTCGACGGGGTATTTGCCGCAGAACCATGCGATTGACCGACGGGCGAAAATGTGAAAGTTGACGTCGAGGCCCCAGGAGTTTGAGACGGCGAGGCAGAGGTTGATGAGGACAGCGAAGAAAAGCCAATCGTCTGCAGAGGCGCAGGAAATCGAGGGGGCGGCCCAGCGGCGACAAGGCGCGGGCTGGGAAACGGAGGAGGGTTGTGGAAGTGCTCTTTGAAGGTGAGATGGTGGTGGTGATGGTGCGGATAAGGCTGAAATGGGCCGTTCGACGTTCCACCACCACCGTGACCACTGCTGAGAGGAGAGGAGCCGCGCATTCGTGGGCTTCCTGAAGACGACCGATGATTGGCCGGAGACGGCGGAATGGCGGGATTCAAGGGGCTGTAACTGGGAGACACTGACAAATACGACTCTCCCTGCGATTTTTCCGCCTCTTCTATCATTCTGGCAAACCGCTGCATACTTGAGGACCAAGCATCGTACTCCTGCGGATCCACGACCAGACTGAAACGCAATCGGTCTAGAAAGATTCGCTCGCAGTGGTTGATCTGATCGATGGGAATGTCCGACACGCGCGACCACCAGCGGTTGGAGTACCGGGCGTCGTCGACAAACTTATTTGCTGTGATCAGAGCAGCCAGTAGCGAGGTGAAAGGACTTAGAGGAGATGATGATTGAGAGGGAGAAGACGGTGACGGCTCAACATCCATAGCTTGCTGCGAGGCGTTCGCCGTGAGCGAAATCGGCGAGGTGGGTTGCGAGGATGCCGACCTGCGGACATCAAACATCGCGTCCCCGGCAGACAGTGGACCTCCGGCGCCCATGTCGAAAGGACGAGCGCCCATTCCATCCGCTTGCCGCAAAACTGCCGAGTAAAGCTCGAGATATTTAAGAGCGACCAGCACAACAGGGAGCGACAGCTTCGATGTGGAAAGGAGACGGTGAGCAAACGCGTAGAGGGCAGCGGACGGCCGGGGGATTTGGAAAGGGTGATGGAACTGCAGAGGCGGGGTTGGATGTCCCGTGGTGGGGGATGAGGCAAGATTTGGTCCCGCGGCGGCCGCCTCCACCGAGGGAACGAACATTTGGTGCATCAATGGGCCATCTTCTGCTCCTGCGGTCCACGCTGGCTGGTTCGTGTCGAGACAGTGCACGACGGAGGAGACGAGGCGAGAGACCCGCGCGTACGACGGTTTCTTTTTCTTTGCAGCGGACGGGCTGGAGGGGGAGGACTTTGTTGCACCGGAGGATCTTGGCTGATGGTGCTGAGTCGCTGTTGCTGTTGATGTTTGCAACTGGTGCAACTGTGGTGGGTGGTGTAGCGGCTGCTGGTGATGCTGACGGAAGGCAACAGAAGAACGCTTCCGAGAGCCATGCTGCTGTTGCTGCTGGTGCTGCTGCTGCTGCTGCGGCTGCTGCTGGAGGAGGAGAATCTGTTGCTGTTGTTGTTGTTGTTGTTGTTGTTGGAGTTGCATTTGCTGCACGATGAGGTGGTGGTGGTGGTGGTGGTCGGACGGTGTTGGCAACGTGAAGGCCGCCGACGCCGACGCCGACGACGACGACGACGACGAGTACGGGTGGAGAGGCGGCATTATTGCAGTCGCGGCGGCGGCAGCAGCGGCCGACGACGTGGTCATGAAAAAGATTTGATTGATTGATGGATTGATTGGCTTGGCTGCTGCTTCCCCCTTTATGTGTGTGCGTGTGTGTGTGCGTGTGTGTGTGTGTGTGTGTGTGTGTGTGTGTGTGTGTGGGCTTCCTTCTTTTTTTTTTTACTCTTTCTCTCGTGTGTTTTTGTTTTTCTCTCTTTCTTCTTTCTCTCTCTCTTCGTCTCTCTGTCTCTCTCTCTCTCTTGGTCCGTCTGTCTGTCCGTCTGTCTCTCTCTGCCGGCGGCCGTTAAGTCAGGTCAGTTCTTTCACTTTCCTGTTCGTGTTATTTTGGAGCCAGGGGGGGCTTGCAAAATATAACAACCTCCACTCCACGTTGTGGGAGAAGGGAGGCTAAATCCAACAGAGGGACAGAAAGAGAGAGAGAGAGAGAGATATAGAGAGAGAGACTTGAAGGAGGAAAATATGGAACAGGGGGAAAGGAATAATGGAGAGAAGGAAAAGCAGAGAGCGAAGAAGAAGAGGAAGAAGAAGGGAAGCAAACAGGGAAGAGGAATTCCGAGAAATGCTTCGCGTGGGGAGGGAGGCAGGGAGGATGGCAAACTGATAGTGTGTATTATGTAGTTGATGGATTGTGGGGTGTGGGGGTACTTCCGCCCCCGCCAGCCCCCGTTCCAGAATTCGGAGGAGGAACAATTAGAGGAGGCTGTGGAAGAGAGACAGAGAGCCCGGGAGACAGAGAGCGAGACAGCGAGACAAGCTGGACTGACGTTTTCTGCCCAGCTCCAGCGGAAATGACAAAGACAGCCGCAGAAAAACAAAAAAACAACATAGAAAGGGATCGAAGCAGATCTGTGCGTCGCAATAAAAAAAATAGGCAAACAAAATATATAAGCCATCTGACGAACAAAGGTTCTTCTCTGGAAGTCCGTCGTTTGTCTCTTCCACCCCTGTCTGTCGGTCGCTCGATCAACCACCGCGACAGAAAGAAAGGCAGACTCTAGCGCTTGCACCTCCGCAGAAAGTTCTGTTCAGAAACCAAAAAGAACTTTATCTGTTCCTTTTGGGAAAACCGCCCACAACCAAATGAAGGCGAATCGTTTGTCTCTGACTCATTCTTCGAAAACTTTGTCTCGGCCCAAATCCTGAGTTTTTACCATTTTGTCCAAGAGAAAAAAAAAGTTTTTATGCAAAAAATATTAACTCAAAACCACTCACTCACCGACGAGCAACGCGTCGAAAGAAAACATTACAGTAATGCACACGTTTGAAAAAGGAGAGAAACGAGAGAGAGATGGAGAGAGAGAGATAGACAGAGTGCCCAACAGATTAGTTGGACCGTTTTCAAGGGTACGCGAGGTTAAAAAAAAAAAGAAAAAAAAAAAGCTGTTCCTCGATGGAGTCCAGAGGGGATGTTCCTTACACTTTTTTTCCCCCTGTTTTCTGCACAGCATCTTGGTTGGTCATATTCGGGGAACATCCCAAGGGCAAGAAAAAAATATTATTGCTATTTAAAATATATGTTGAATTTGCACCTTCAACAAACAAGCTTCCGACGAACAAACAAACCAGCCGCTTTGTCACAGAAGTCTCGGCTGGGGGAATGACATCAAATGGGATCTTCCCTTCCTTCCATTCCATCCATTCCATCCATTCCACCCATGGGCTTTGAGCGGGCTTACCTTGCCAGACGAAGATGATGGGCCCAAGGTCTTGCGAATCGCTCGAGATGGGAGGATTGATTGTGGTGCACGGATCGTTGGAGGCCCGAGCTTGTTCGTGTGATTGCTATTGAAATTGGCGCGCTTGTGGCAGGGATCTGGGAAGAAGGGGCCGGCGGGCGGGCGAGCGAGCGGGGGGGCTGGGGAGGATTGAGGGAAGGCCTCACAAATGCAGCGACGGTTGATCGTTGTCGCGGTCTTTCGGACCTTGAAATCCGGTCGGTCTGCCTTGTCAGACGGGAAGAAGGCGATGAAAAGGCAGGAAAGAAAAAAGGAAGCGAAGAGAGAGAGCGAGAGAGAGAGAGAGAGAGGGAGCAGGGGAGACACAGACACAGACAGAGGACCAGAGAGTGAATCGATTCGCCAGTGTGATTCAGTGCCAGCGGCTTTCCTCCTCGTCTCTTAGCGCGCACCTCGCTCCCCCTTACTCTCCTTCCTTCTCGCACATATGCCGCTACTCGTGCTGCCCGGATCGTCGGCGCTGTCCGCGTTTCGAGCGGAAAGGCTGGCCGCCGACATCAACCGTGCGATCGACCACGCGTCCGTCGCCGTGTCGGCCTACTACATCCACTTGGTTCGCAGCTCCGCCCAGCTGCCCATCGCCGACCGCGACGTGCTCGACAGGCTGCTCGCCTACGGCTCAAAGGAGGCAAACTCGCCGTCCCCCGCCGACCGCAGCTTCCTGGACGCGCTCGTCGCCGACGGATGCCTCCCCGCGTCGGCCTCCTCAACCTCCCTCGTCCTCGTCCTCCCCCGCCCCGGCACCATTTCGCCGTGGTCCTCCAAGGCCACCGACATCGCCCACACCTGCGGCCTGTCCCAAGTCCGACGGATCGAGCGCGGCATCGCGTACTTCATCTCGACCGGATCCCACGCTCCGCTCACCCCCGCCCAAATCGCGGCGATCTCGCCGCTTCTCCTCGACCGCATGACCCAGGTCGCGTTCGCCAAGATTCCTTCCGACGTCGAGCTCTTTGGCGCCGACGCTTCGACGGCCGCGGTGGTGCCGCGGCCTCTCAAGGCGGTTGAACTCTCTGCAGCAAAGGGCGAGGCCAAGGACTTGCTGGTCAAGGCCAACAAGCAGTGGGGCCTTGCGCTCGCCGACGACGAGATTGATTACCTCGTTTCGGCCTTCATGACGGGCACCGACTCGCACGATCCCTCAGATGCCGAGCTGATGATGTTTTCCCAGGTTGGGAGCGGGGCGGGTGGATTGGGATGGACCGAACTGCCCTTCGAATGTGTTTTAGCCTTAGTTTGTTGTTCGTTCGGACACTCACGTCCCCACCGCCAAATGCCAGGTCAACTCGGAGCATTGCCGTCACAAGATCTTCCGGGCTTCTTGGACAATCGACGGCACAGACAAGCCCCACTCGTTGTTCGACATGATCCGCAACACCTACAAGCTGCACCCTGATCACATCCTCTCTGCGTACTCTGACAATGCGGCGGTGCTCACGGGACCGCTTTCCACCCGTTTCGCGTATAACCCTCGCGTCGAAGGACCCGGCGCGCCGGCGCATCAAGCCCTGTACCACTTGACTTCAGAGGAGGTGCACACGCTGGCCAAGGTCGAGACGCACAACCACCCGACCGCCGTTTCACCTTTCCCTGGAGCGTCGACAGGTTCCGGTGGCGAGATTCGCGATGAAGGGGCGGTTGGACAGGGCTCAAAACCGAGAGTCGGCCTGACAGGTTTCACTGTGTCGAATCTGCGCATTCCCGGGTTTACCCAGCCGTGGGAGTCTGTGGATTACGGAAAGCCAGCCCATATCTCGTCCGCCCTCGACATCATGATCCAGGCGCCCCTCGGCGGCGCAGCCTTCAACAACGAGTTTGGCCGTGCGAGCATTTGCGGATACTTTCGTACATTTTTGCAGTCCGTTCCCACTTCAGATTCCACCAGTGAGCTCCGCGGGTACCACAAACCTATCATGATCGCAGGCGGAACCGGATCCGTTCGCCCAATGCACATTATGAAAAAGCCCATCCCACCCGGCGCTCTGCTAATCGTTCTTGGAGGCCCTTCCATGCTGATCGGCCTTGGCGGCGGCGCCGCGTCCTCGATGACGTCGGGCTCATCGTCGGCCGACCTCGACTTTGCATCGGTGCAGCGAGACAACCCGGAAATGCAGCGGCGCGCGCAAATGGTGCTCGACTCCTGCACCGCCCTCGGTGACGCGACTCCCCTCCTGGCGGTGCACGACGTTGGCGCCGGCGGCCTCTCCAACGCGCTCCCCGAGCTCGTCCACGACAGCGACCGCGGCGCCGTCTTTGAGATCCGCGACGTTGCGTGCGACGATCCGCTCCTCTCTCCAATGGAGATTTGGTGCAACGAGAGCCAGGAGCGCTACGTCATGGCCATCCTCCCAAAAGACCTCCCGCTCTTTGAGGGCATCTGCCGCCGCGAGCGCTGCCCCTTCGCGGTCGTTGGCGTCGCCACCGAGGAGCAGCGGCTGATTGTCAAGGACCGCCTGTTTGGAAAGGACGTGATCAACCTTTCAATGCACACGCTCTTTGGAAAGCCGCCCAAGATGCACCGCGTCGCCGACACACTCGCGCCGCCGCGCCGTCCCGTCGTGGTCCCCACCGACACTCCCCTCGACGCCATCGTAGACCGCGTTCTGCGGCTGCCGTCCGTCGCGTCAAAGTCGTTCCTGATCACCATCGGCGACCGCACCGTGACGGGTCTCATTGCCCGCGACCAGATGGTCGGGCCATGGCAGGTCCCCGTCGCCGACGTGTCCGTCTCCCTCACGGGCTACACCGACGTGACCGGCGAGGCCATGTCCATGGGCGAGCGCACTCCCGTCGCCCTCATTTCGGCCGCCGCATCCGCCCGCATGGCCGTCGCCGAGTCCCTCACGAACCTCGTCGCCGCAGACGTCGCCAACATCGCCACCGTGCGCCTGTCCGCGAACTGGATGGCCGCCGCCGACCACCCGGGTGAAGGATCGAACCTCTACGAAGCCGTCGCCGCCGTCGGCCTCGACCTCTGCCCGAAACTGGGCGTCACCATCCCCGTCGGCAAGGACTCGATGTCCATGAAGGCCCGCTGGACCTCGGACGACGGCCAGGCCCGCAGCGTCGTCGCCCCCCTGAGTCTCATTGTCACCGCTTACGGACCCGTCGCCGATTCGACCGTGACGTGGACCCCAGAGCTCCGCGGGGACGATGCCGCCGGGCCGACGGTGCTGATGCTGCTGGATCTTGGCCTCGGCAAGACGCGTCTGGGCGGCAGCGCCGTCGCCCAGGTGTTTGACCAGCTCGGTAACGAAGCGCCCGACGTGGAAAGCGCGGATGTTCTCAAGTCCTTCTGGAAGGGCCTTGCCGAACTCCGGGCGGCCGGCAAGGCAAGAAAGGCGCCGGTCGTCCTGGCCTACCACGATCGATCGGACGGCGGGTTGTTTACGACCGTCGCCGAAATGTGCTTTGCCGGGCGCTGCGGCGTAGAGGTGGACGTCGCCGGGCTCCCCGCCGGAACAACAGACCCCGTGGCATGCCTGTTCAACGAGGAGCTCGGCGCCGTCATCCAGGTGACCGCCGCCGACGTTCCGCTCGTGCGCTCGACGCTCGCGGCGGCCGGCTTCCCCGAAGCCCAGCACGCCCACGTTCTGGGCGCCGTGACGGGCCGGACCCCCGGCGCGCCCGTCTCCGTGCGCATCACCCGCGCCGGCGCCGCGCTCTTTGAAGCGTCGCGCGCAGACCTCCAGGCAAAGTGGGCCGAGACCTCGTACCGCATGCAGCAGCTCCGCGACAACCCCGCGTGCGCCGACGCCGAGTTCGCCGCCATCCGCGACGAGCACGACACGGGCGTCGCCGCGGTGCTCACCTTTGACCCACGCGAGGGGCTCCCCGCGGCGATCCCGCCCACCGTCGAGCAGCTCGCCGGCGCCTTCGCCCACCGCCCGCGCGTCGCCGTCATCCGCGAGCAGGGCGTCAACTCCCACGCAGAAATGGCCTGGGCCTTCCACGCCGCCGGCTTCGCCGCCGTCGACGTGCACATGACCGATCTGATCTCCGGCCGCGTCTCCCTCGCCGACGACCCGCGCCTTGTCGGCGCCGCCTTCCCCGGCGGCTTCAGCTACGGCGACGTCCTCGGCGCCGGCGCCGGCTGGGCAAAATCCGCCCTCCTCAACCCCGCCGCCCGCGCTAACCTCGCCGCCTTCTTCGCCAGAAAGGACACCTTTGCAATCGGCATCTGCAACGGCTGCCAGATGCTCGCCTCCCTCCGCGACATTGTCCCCGGCGCCGCCGCATGGCCGAGGTTCGTCCGCAACCGCAGCGAGCAGTTTGAGGCCCGCGTCGCCGTCGTCGAGGTCCCCAAAGAGGCCGAATCCGCCTCGCCAGTGTTCTTTGCCGGCATGGCCGGCTCCCGCATCCCCATCGCCGTCGCGCACGGCGAGGGCCGCGCTCAGTTCGACGACGACCAGCCCGCCGCAGAGGGCTTGATCGCCCTGCGCTACGTCGACTCGACCGGCCGCGTCGCCGGCCCCGAGCGCTACCCGTACAACCCCAACGGCTCCGAGCTCGGCGCCGCAGGCGTCGTCTCCGCCGACGGCGGCCGCGTGCTCGCGCTCATGCCCCACCCCGAGCGCATCGTGCGCGTCGCCGCAAACACCTGGGCGCTGCCCGACGCCCGCCGCGTCGCCGGGCCCGATACGGACGCGGACGGCTACGGCGGTTGGATCCGCATCTTTACGAACGCGAGGGCGTGGGTCGAGAGGAACAGGGCTTGAAGAAGTGGAAGCGAGGCTGATTGCGTCGTTGCGTTTCTTTTTTTTTTTTTTTTTTTTTTTTTGGCTGTTATCGTTTCGCCTTTTTTTTTTTTTTTTTTTGTTTTTTTCTTGTTCTGTTTCTTCCTGCACGCGTGTCAAAGCTCCGCTTGACTCAAACCCCACTATTTTTTCTTTTCGTTCCGCCTGACCCCCTTGGTCCTTTCCTCTCTTTGAGCCCCTGCCTCGCTTTTCCTTTTTTTTTTTTTTTTTTTTTTTTTTTTTTTCTTTGGCCGCCATAGGCGCCCACCTTTCAAACGCAGGAGCAGAACAGAAATAGGATTCAGTTCATTTTCGTATGGAAGCGTTGGCGGGGAAAGGAACGGAAGCTGAGGAGATCCAGAGCGAAAGCAGCTCGCAACACCCCAGGGCGGGGGGCGGAACAAGCACACAACCTCGCTGCATTCTGCAGCCCTCTTGCGCTGCCCCGACGCGTTCAGGTTCTTTTCCTTGCAAGTAATCGCAGAACACCCCGAAAAACAGCGAAAGCGGAAGGGGAAACACGACAGGGTACCGGGAGTCAGGATGCAGCTCGCAACACCGCAGGGCGGGATTTGTCGTAAATCGCGGGGTGTTGGTTTTTTTTTGTTGTTTTTTTTTCTCGGAGAATTGTGCGAGTCAGAAAATATAAAGCGACGAACGGCGGAGAACAACAAGAAAGAAAGAAATTGGCCTTGTCCCGTCCAGCAAAGCCCCGAAAAACGGTGCGTCCACCCTCTGACTTCCACCTCTTCACCGCCGCCCTACCCACCACCCTTTCAAAGAATGATGATCACCACACTTTAGAGCTAGACAACGTTCGATGCTGCTCTAAACATCCTCTAAGAAGTCCTGACTACCTCCTCCTCCTTCCCCAAACCTCCCCCGCCTCCTTGCTCACCGAATCGTCGTTCGCGCTGCTTTTGCCCGCTTCTGCACGAATTTACTGACGTTACTGGATATCCCTTGATCCTCCTTCCCCCCCATAGGGCTCTGCCTGACGCGCTGGCTTCCTCCTCCTTTTTTTCTTCGTTTCTCTTGGTTGTAACTCTCGTTTTCTTTCGTTGATCGTTGTCGGAAGTGCAAAAGAGCAGGAACACAGTGTAATAAATCGCATTCATGTAAGGAAGCAGAGCGAAGAAAGTACTAGTTCCGGTGTGCAATGGGGTCTGCAGGGGAGTGGGTCCGAGGGGGCAATCTTTCCTTCTTGGTGGTTTCATCCTATGGCACCATGTCATGTGAAAACCCTTATTCGGCCTCACCAGTCCAACAGTGCGTTGTAAAAAAAGACGAGCATGCAAGGGGGTGCATTTTCTACTCTCAACGCGAAAGAAACAAAAGAAGAGGCCGAAGTTCGCTTCAAGCTTTCCATCCGGCGGAGGGACACCCCCCCGCCCGCATCAGCGTTCTGTGTAAATAATCACAGAGTTTTTTGCATACTGCAAAAAGAAAGAAGTAAAGAGGAACAGCTGACAAAACCAAACGAAACCGGGAGGGAGAAGGGGTGAGAGGTGGGCGGGCGGCAACAAGAGAAGAGCAAGAAAGAACAGTGGAGCATGACCCATACAAGGCAGCGACCAGTAAACATCAAACAAAAAGAAATGCACAGCCATGAACAACAACCAGCAGACGCGTGAAGAGGGTTGAAAATGAACACAGTGGCTGAGGACTAGCTCAAGGACCCTGGGGTTGGGACGGGGGGCCGACTCTACGATTGCTCGAACATCACTCCCTGCACCGAAGCAGATTAGATCTTCTCGAACATGGCCTTGATGGCCTGCGACGAGTACGACTTGGGCCTGTGTGAAGAAGGATATTGGTTAGGAAGCTTTGTGGAGACGAGGCAAAGGGATTCTAAAATGTTACCTCTCGATGGGGAAGTTGAGGGCCCGAGCCCAAACGAGACCAGCCATGACTCCCAGAGCACGAGAAACGCCGAACAGAACAGTGTAGTACTCCTGCTCGGTGAAGCCGTAGTACTAGAAAACGAAGACAAGTGAGGACAACGTGCATTCTAACAGCAAGGATTGAAGTATGTAACAGCCGGGCGCACCTGGAGGAGGACACCGCTGTGAGCGTCAACATTGGGCCATGGGTTCTTGGTCTTTCCGTGCTCCGTCAGGACGCCAGGGGCAATGTTGTACAGCTGGCTGACAAGCTTGAACATGGGGTAATCCGGAAGGTGCTTGAGAGCGAACTCCCGTTGGCAAGCGTACCGTGGGTCGGTCTTACGCAGCACAGCGTGGCCGTAGCCCGGAACGACCTGACCCGACTTGAGGGTCTTCCAGATGTAGTCCTTGATGTCATTGTCAGTCGGGTTTGCGCCAACGTCCGCCTGCATCTTGAGAATCCAGCGAAGCACTTCTTGGTTTGCGAGACCGTGCAGTGGACCGGCCAGACCGTTCAGGCCAGCGGCAAATGAAAGGTACGGGTCAGAGAGCGCCGAGCCGACAAGGTGGGTCGTGTGCGCACTGAAAGAGTGGTGCTTAATGTAAGGGACCACGACAAGCACGGTAAGTACCTGACGTTTCCGCCTTCGTGGTCAGAGTGGATGGTGAGGTACAGTCGCATCAGCTCAATAAAGTTCGGGTCCTCGTATCCAAGAAGTTTGGAGAAATTGGCAGAGTAGTCGAGCTTGGGGTCCACAGTGGGGACTCGACCGTCCTTAAACACGTTGCGGTAGATCCGGGCGGCGATGAGTGGCAGCTTGGCAATGAGGTCATTGGCGTCCTCAAAGGCGTAGTCCCAGTATTGCGACTTTGGAACACCGTTTTGGTACGCCTTGGCGAAGCTGGACTCGTGTTGAAGGGCGGTGACGGCAAGGGAGAATTGGGACATGGGGTGAAGGGTGTTGGGGCAGCGGTCCAAAATGTCCTCTACGTAGGAGGGAATGGCCGAGCGGGCCGCCCAGTCCGCCGAAAGGTTGCGGACTTGCTCAGTGGTGGGGATCTCTCCCGTCATGAGAAGCCAGAACAGTCCCTCAGGCAATGGTTCACTGCCACCCTCTGCGCGGGGAAGGAGTGCCTGGCATTCCGGAATCGTGTACCCACGGAACCGAATGCCCTCCTCCGCGTCAAGAACCGAAGTCTCCCAGATCAGGCCCTTGATTCCGCGCATTCCACCGTACGCCTGAAAACCCCTAAGAGTCAGATTCCTGACAGAGAACGAAGGACTCGTTGTTGCATCACGAACCATGTCAACGGTAGTCTCGCCCAGGACCTTTGAGCCGTACTTCTTGCGGATATCGGCCACTTCGGCTTGCTTGATTGGGACAAGCTCGCGCACGCGCTCCTTCAGGGTCTGCGAAAACAAAGCTCAGCACAACAGAATGCAAATCGGCCAAGTGTACGGAGTTTCTTACCTGAGGCTTCCCCGTGCTGTAGCTTCGGCGGGCCAAGGCGCTGGCCACCTGTTGCACATTGACGCGCTGCGCCAGCGAGTGATCGTTTAAGATTAGCCATTAAACCAGCGCGATCAAGAGGAAAGAGGGCGTGCAGCGCTCGATAATCAAAGCAGCCGCCGCTACACGGACAGAGGAGTCCGCCGGCCAGGCCATTTGCATGCGATGGAAGTAGCCCACAAAAGCGGGGGCTTGGTGTGCGTGTGTGGTTGGTGCGGGCCGTCCAACGGAGCTCACCTTCATGAACATCATGGTTTGCCGCCTTGTTTCTCCTTCACCTTTCTTTTTCTTTTTCTTCCTTTTCCTTCCCCGACGATTTTCTATTGTCTCTTTTGACCCCGCGCTTCCTCCTTCTCTTCTCACTTTTGGAGTTGAAATTTTCGGGCGATTCCCCCTGTTTTACCTTGACTCTGGTGCTACTAGTGAGCGCGCCCTGCTCAGTCAGATTCGTTCGAACAGGAGCGAAGAATAGCAACAGCGCGGAGTCGGCTGGACATCTCGCCCTCACCACAAAAAGGATGCTCCTACAATTTCTTGCTACCATTTTTTCGCTCCTTTGCGTTTAAATCGAAATTCAAACCGTTTGGAACGATAAGTGATGGCGTGAAATTCAGATATGTTCCTATGCCGCTGAAATTCCCGACGAAATGAACAGCATATTTGGGGGATACAACGGTGGATGGTCACCCAGAACTGCTGGAAGAAAAGGAAGAGCAAAAAGTTGGAAGCGGGGTTAAGAACAAGCACAACAAAAAGCAAATTCCCATGGGTATTGCGACTCCGCCCGCAAACTTCGACGATCAGGACTGCAGCGCTTCAAGTCACTCGCCACAGTCGGGTTGGAAAACCGATCTAAACACCAAGCGCAACTTGAGAAGTTTGCGAAAGTCCTTGTTCAACCAAAGAACTGTCCAATCTCCGGCGAAAGTATTATCATTTTGACGAGCTTGGCGGGAAAAGTTCAATAGGGCTTCTTCTGGATGGACTGCAGCGCAATGGACATCACAATTTCCACGAAGTCCATGCAGAGACCGGTTCCTTGCAAAGTCTTTTCTTTGCGCCAACGACTTCTATTGAGAAGCTCGTTCTCGACCAACTTTGGTGTTGATGGATTGTCCAACCGTTTCGTCCTTCCCGTGGTCAACATTGTGATGGTCTCTGAGAACGGAACCACCATAAACGTTGCCTTTGAATTTCTTTTAAGCGAGGAGAAAAAAAGACATGTGGGGCGCATCACAGTTTGCCTGGCTTGATAGGAAAATGTTGATCCTTCAGTTATCGTAGCAGACCGTGATTGGCACTTATGAAAGCAATTGAACAAGTATGCATAGCTTGACCAGTTAGAACTTGTATGCACGCAAGAACTTGGTGCTAAGTGCTGGGGACGATTTCGGGCTCTTTATTTATGACCTTCCTTGTTTGCATTAGATACACCGACAACTTTCCACTGATGATGTCACCTCCGCCTTCTAAGTGCATTGACGCTGGCGCCTCACAGCAGCTGGTTGTGCTGATGAGTCCCACAGTCTTTTCGTCGAGTCTTGCGGCTGGAGAATGATTCGAAATTGCCAGCAGCGAAGAAAAAGGAGTTGTTGGATGCGGCAGAAGGTATATCTCTTGGAACTTTCAAATCGAGTCATGTATTTTCAACCCTGAGCTTGCTGCAGTTCGTGGAGGCTACGCAAGTTCCACAAAGAGAATTCCAAGACTGTGGTCTTCCTCTTCTTGGTTGACAGCTTTTTTCTGTTTCTTTTTTTTTCTTTGCCCTTTGCTATTTCGCCAGACGTCGAACATAAAAATCTGAGGGAGAGACAACTGTGGCGGGGCAAGCCGTTCAGCCGTTTGCACCGGCAATTGCACAAAACAGAATATTTATGAAGGTGACATTGTCTGAGGTGCTGGGAGAGAGAACGTGGAGATAGCGAATGGGGGGTGGGGAGGCTTTTTTTCCCTTTGTGTTTGCTGGAGAGCCCGCATCCACCGCACCATATCTTTTTAAAGGTTAAACTGCTAAAAGAGAAAAAAAAAAAAAAAAAAAGAAAAAAAGGAGCCTCTCAACAGCTGACTACACGCGGCGCCTCGCCTGTCAAGAAATTTCTTTTTTGGGGGGCCTATCGAGGTGAGCAAGCAAAAATGTACAATGAAAAATGTTACAAATAAGTGTTGAACATGATCCTTCCTTGTCAAGTTGAAGACAGACACTGCTGGGCAAGACAAACACGCAGGTCCCAAAAAGGAACTTAAGCCAAAACTTACAGAGGGAGGAGACAGAGAGAGAAGAGAGCGAGAGAGAGAGAGCGAGAGAGAGAATGAACAGAACAATAAATAAAGTGAGACGGTGCCGAGCGAAGCAACAACAAAAATTAATTGATTGAAAGAAAAGAAGGGAAGGCGACAAAATGACTGCGCAACCCCTCACGCCGCCGCACCAGCCTCCTCGGGGCTCGGCCCAAGCCGAGCCAGCCCCCTTTCCACGACGACGACGCCACCACCGCCACAGCCCCCCACCACCCGCAAAGTCGCCGCTCGCTTGCCGCCCGTCTCCGTCGTCCACTACCACCACCACCGCCATCACGACATCAACTACAACAACCACCAAGTCGCGACCGGTAGCAGCGGCATCTGCGTGGGGTGCGTGGGGTGCGGCCCACGCGTTTCTCGTCGCGGCCGCCACGATCGGTGCCCTCCTTGTCGTCGTCGGCTGCATAACCCCCCCCGTCGCTGCCACTGCCGACGACACCAGCCAGTTCTTCAAGGCCGCGGTCAAGGTCATTCGAAACGCCAAGCTGACCGGAGCCGCTGCAAAGCTCGCGCCCTTGGAGCAGCCAGAGCCCTCTGTGATGCTGTGAGTTCCGAAGATTTGCGCTTACCCCCCTGACACTGGTGGTCAGCTGACCAACGACCTTCACCAATCTCACCTCCAACTAGAGGAGCTTGGTATGACCGACCGAACAGAGACACGCCGGCGGCCATCAACAAGCGTCTTAACTTCAAACCGCTCGCTTTCTTCCAGACTGACATTGATCTGTCGGGAGAGAAGAAGAAGGAGACAAGTCCAAACATCACGACGCAATTTTTGCAGGACCTTCAGGACTCCAACTCTGATGCAATGGCGTTCTTGACCGTGTACCCTTTCCAGGGGTTTGCTGCCGTCACTGGTGAGCCGCCTTTTGGGTGAAATCTCTCTTTTTTGAAGTCATATTGACGACAACACACACCCATCTCGTCCCGCAGACGCACAACTCACTGACCTCTTGAACCGCGTCGCAGCGATTATTGCAACGGGGCGGTCTGTCTTTTTGCGTTACGCACCGGAAATGAACGGCAGTTGGTTCGAATATGGCCAAAAGCCTACTGACTTTAAGGCCTCTTGGATAAAAGTTCGTGAGTTCATTAGGCTTGGCCTTGGTTCCAACGCAGACCGAGTCGCGTTCGTCTGGTCGCCAAACTCTGGTTTTAACTACCCGTGGCCAAAGGAGAACCAAACCCTCAGCCCTTCAAATACCCCCGACTGGGATGTTTTGGATACGGACCACAACAATGTAATTGACGGCCAAGACGATGCATATGGCCCTTACTACCCAGGCGACGATCATGTAGATTGGGTTGGCCTCAGCATTTACCATTATGGCCTATACTATCAGTGGACCCAAAATGTAGTCCCACTCGATGGATATTTCGAGGCCTACCTGACTGGTGTTAGCCCAAGTGTTAATTTGACCAGCACTCAGCCATTTTATGACTGGTTTTCAGGGGCTGGAGGCTCAGCTGCGTCTGCTGGAAACAAACCTTTCATCGTTTCGGAGACCGGCGCAGCTTTTCATTATGACTGGAACCCTGCTGAGCAGCATGACCCCACTTTGACACTGGATGTTACCTCTGTCTCTCGTGTCGAAATCAAGCAGAGCTGGTGGCGCCAGTTCCTGAACCCAGCTTTCCTGTCAAAGTACCCACGAATCAAAGCCATCTGCACCTTCGAGTTTGACAAAGCCGAGGAATGGACCATGCGCGACTTTACGAGCATGGGCGCAACCCCAGTCTCAAAGTCCCCTGATCTGGTCAACGCGGTAGGCGTCGCGTTCGCGCAAGACCTGGCGGGCGACTGGGGCAAGGCCATCCGTTGGGGCTCCCAAGGAAACCCCACGCCCGTCACCGTGTCGGTCGTGTCGACCTCTACCACCGTCGCTTCGGTTTCGACTTTTACCCCAACCGCAAACACGAGGAGCGGAGGGTCGCCCGCCAACGGACGCGGATGGATCGGTCCCGGCGGTTGGCCGTCGCTGCTCGGCGTTGCCACGGCTTTCGTTGCGTCGTTGTTGACTCTGGTTCTGTTGTAGATTTAATTATTATGATAAGTCTTCTCTCTCTTTCTTTCCTCTACATTAGTTGGCGCCGCAACTAGTATAGTGTGTTTCTGGCGAGCAATCGCGCTGGAAGCGTGTCGGCCTTCGAATACGCCCGAGTATAACCATCTTATTTTTTCGACAATCATATCCGTCTCCCTTCTTGCCTTTTCCTACGTAGTCGCTCTTGATAACAGTACCACCAATGTGCTTCCTCCTTTTTGTCTTTTTTTCTCTCGTGGTTTCTTAACGGCTTCCAGTGATATTTGATACTTGAACCCGCACCCAAAGACTCATGGACGCACTTTTTATTTCTTAATTTTTTTTTTTCGTTTGTTCGGAGCTTTACTTTCCCTTGGTGGGGGGGAGATCGTTTCATCCCTGCCTTCAACCTCTTCAACCTCTTCTGAATCGCTCTGGAACAAACTAAAAGATTGGCAGATCGACGCTTTTTTTTTTTTTCATCATCACAGCGTTGGTTTTTTTTGGTTTTCCTCTCGCTGCTCTGATTACAGAGATCCTTAACCCAAACCCCCTGCCCAAAGCCAATCTCTGATTATTTTTTTTTTTCTTCTTAAACCTGTTAATGGAACAATTGGGAGTGTCAAGCCCTCCCCTTTTTCTCTTTCATTTTTTTTTTCTTCTGCATATCTGGTTGGCTGACCCCCACTTTTAGTTTCAGATTTCAAAGCAGCCTGCTGCACGCGGAATAAGCCTTCCCCTCAGAAAAACGGTTTACGAAAAACGGAGCAAGCCGGGTGAAAAAATGACCGGGAATATTAGAGAGAGGGGGAGAGAGGGAGAGAGGGAGAGAGGGAGAGAGAGAGAGCGAGAGAAAGAGAGGCCCTTGCAGCTGCCTTTCAATTCAAACTATACGGACTTCAAATCCGACCGGGCCGAGGAGCTGGGGAATTATGCAGCTAGCTGTTCAGGTGAAAGTGGGGACCCCAAAATTCAAAAAATTCAAAAAAAAAAACAAATAAGAAATAAAGAAAGCACTATAGCCCTCACGACACCAGAAAAAAAAAAAACCGTTGCGTGTATCGACTTTGAGTTTGAAGGGAGTGCGGATTCGGGGTTTCTTTCAGCCGTGGGTGGGCTCCGCAATTGTAAGAGGCATGCAGAAAGGCGATAAAATACCACTGGAGGGGTCGGCTCCGTTGGAGGCCGGCCCGATCACGTCCCACATCCGTTCCCCACATCCGGCTGGTTCAATGTGTGCTTGCCCTGCAATCGAAAAATAAATACATGTAAGCAGAAAAACGCCGACACAAATATTTAACGACGGCACCCACACCCGACTCGCACACAAACACACACACACACACACACGCACACACACACACTCAGTAACACACAGGGGACGACAATGGCCGCCGCTCCAGCTCCAGTCTTTGGCGCGCAGACCAAGGCCGAGGACGTCGCCGCCTACTTCAAGGACCGCGCCGCAGGCCGCCACGTCATCGTGACCGGCGCAAACACCGGCCTGGGCCTCGAGACCGCCCGCGCCCTGGCCGCCCACGGCGCCGTCGTCACCCTCGCCGCCCGCTCTCGCGAAAAGGGCGAGGCCGCCGTCGCCACCATCCTAGCCCGCCACCCGCGCGCAATAGTCTCGTTCCGCCCCCTCGACCTGTCCTCCATCGCCTCCGTCGACGCCTTCGCCGACGCCTACATCGCCGACGGCAACCCGCTCCACATCCTCGTCGCAAACGCCGGCATCATGGCCCTCCCGCAGGCCACCACCGCCGACGGCTTCGAGGAGCAGCTCGGCGTCAACCACCTCGCGCACTTCCGCCTCACCGAACGCCTCTGGGACCTCCTCCACCGCTCCGCCCCGTCCCCCGACGACCCCTCCCGCCTCGTCGTCCTCTCCAGCATGGCGAACCTCCTCTTCGCCCCCGCCCAAGGCATTCGCTTCGACGACCTCGACGCGAAAAAGTCCTACAACAGCTGGGACCGCTACGGACAGTCCAAGCTCGCAAACATCCTCTTTGCGTTCGAGGCCGACCGCCGCGCCGTCCGCGACGGCCGCCGCGTCGTCGCCGTCTCGCTCCACCCGGGCATGGTGAGCTCCACCGACCTCATCCGCAAACCCTCCCTCCACTATTTCGCCGAAATGCTGTGGACCGTCCGAAAGTGGAACATGCTCGAGCTCGCCCGCGGCGTCAAGGACATCCCCGCCGGCGCCTCCACTTCGGTCTTTTGCGCGCTCGCCCCCGAGGTCCAGGGCGGCAAGTACTACATGGACTGCAAGGTCGCCGCGTTGCACCACGAAAAGGCCTACGACGTCGAGCTCGCAGAGAAGCTGTGGAAAGTGTCCGAGGAGATGGTCGCGGCCGCCGCGGCCAAGGCCAAGCTTTGAAGAAAGAAACTGCTGTTGGGGTAAGGGGGCGGTTGAGGATTTCCGTGCCACCCCTTTTCAACAGACGGACAATGTGGAGGGTCGACTTTCTATTTTTTTTATTTCTTTTTGTGTGTGTTTTTTCTTTTTTTCCTTTTTTTTTTTCTTGAGGGATTTCCTTGGCACTCCCATTCCACCTCGTAAGCATCTGATTGGACACAGCAAAACAAACAAATAAAAAGAAAATGTCGATTTTTTGGTTCTGTTCTTTACAGTAAATCAACAACCGACGTGTCAACATTTATTAAAACCCTCAAAGTTTTGGGGACAGCGAAAACCACACCCACAATCAGATGACACTTTTCACTACTGAAAGAGCAATAATGACTGGAGAGTGTAAGAACTTCATTCACGTTTGAACGGAAAGAAAAGGTAACTTGCAAGGTGGAGGGTTCAGATTGAATGTGCTTCATTTGCTATTTCTCCACAAATCGCTTCAGCGCAAGCGAGGGGAAAGCTCGCTCATTTGACAACTTGGCGACATATCTGGGAACATATGCAACGTGGGAATTTGTGGAGTCCGCTCGCAACTTCAGGAGCCCACTTTGAGTCACCGGAGTGCCTTTGTGTCTTGCGCGAGTTCAAGAAGCTACTTTATGATCAAAGCAATGCTTTAGCACGTACACCCATCCGTTGATTGATCTGTGCGAAAAAAAAAAAAAAAAATAAGGGGGAGGTGGGTGATGAAAAAGGAAGTAGTAGGGGTGCCAGGTTCATATAAGACGCCGGGTCCGCTCAGTCGCACTCTTCCGATGAATCCTTTAGCAATTGCCATACTCTGATGGCGCCCTGGTAACATGTGAGTTAGGTATGACATCAATATGCACCGCGCTGATTTGGTTGTAACTCCATGGAGCATGTGCGCAAAGAAGTAACGCATGGTCCTGTCAAGTTGCCCCACCACATGTCAGTATCGCTTTTTTTGTGACATCGCCGTATCGATTTGAAACCCTATTCTTTACTCTTGACTCGCTGTTCCTCCAAATAGGAAGGTTCTACTTGTCAACCGACTTCGGAGAATTTTCTTTTTTTCCGTTTTCTTTCTTTTTGGCGAAGGATAAATAGAGGCAAGTCCTCGATCGAATAGAAATGGCAGCCATCGCCGGCACTGGTAGCGACAATGAGACCATCCACACAGCCATCAACTTTGACGACGAACCCACGCGCGTAGCCTCTGCCATCATTGCGGCGTTCGACCATGGATCCATATCTTCCAAGAAGGTTTGTTCTCGATGATATGCCATGCGCCGGTCCCGCCCCGATCGGGCAGATTGAGTTTTGAATCACGCGCTCGCTCACTGAGCTGACCGTTTCTCTTGCGCTTCGTACTTCATGCCTCTATCCCCATTCACTTCCTCGAACGCCCTTGGACCGCAACCCCCGCGCACCTACCGAAAAAAAAAAAAAAAAAAAAAGGAAAGATTGCTCTTCAGTTCCCCGATGAGCTGCTCGCGATTTCAGCCGACGTGTGCCGGCGGCTCCTTGGCGAGCTGACTTCGCGCCTTGCCGGGCTAGGGCCGGCAGCGCCGCCGTCGCTCTACATTCTCGCGGACACGACGTTTGGGAGCTGCTGCGCAGACGAGGTGGCGGCGGCGCACGTCGCGGCGGATATGCTGGTGCATTACGGGAGGAGCTGTTTGAGCAGGTAAGGCTCGGAATACCACCCGCCCTTACCGGTGCCCGCTTTGCTCGGCCCCTTCGTCCTTCCCCTCCCTTCTTTATTTTCCCCCCTTACACGTAACTTCCTTTAATTTCGCAGGACGTCGCGCCTGCCGGTGCTATACGTCTTTGGGCGGTCGCCCATCGACGCCGTCGCGTGCGCGAACGCAGTGTCTGCGGCGTTGCAAGACGGCGGCGGACGACACGTGCTGTTGATGTTTGACGTGCAGTACCACCATGCACGGGAGGCTGTTGCCGCAGAACTGACGGCGGCGAGCGGGGCTCGGGTTGTTGTTGCGACGATCGACGACGGTGTGAATCGGCCTGGTGGTGCAGGCGAGGTGGCGTCGTCGTCGAGCGGGCGGGCGTTTCGGTTGCCAGAGGGCGCGAGGCTGAATGAGTTTACCATTCTGTATGTCGGCCCGCAGTCGCTGACGCTGACGAATATTGTGATGACACACAGCCGGAATGAGGTAGAGTGGGCTTTATCCTTCTTCCCCCTCCCCTCTCGATGCTTGAAACTTTGAAGGGGCCTGCCGTCACTGACCTTACGCCATTTTTATTTTTTTTCCCCTGCGGTTTCAGGTTTACTCGTACGACCCTACTACCAAGGAGCTGGCGCTGGCCTCGTCGTCGGCGAACCGGCTGCTGATGCGGCGATACGCTCTTGTGCAAAAGGCGCGAGACGCGGACGTGATTGGAATTGTTGTGGGAACTTTGGGAGTTGGTGAGTACTTGAAACTGGTGACTCCCCCGCTTGCTCGCACCCTTCCCACCTGACATGATGACTACCACGCGTATTGGAAGTGCCGTCCGAATGCCCTGCTTCTTCACACCTTGTGCATGACGCTTACGTGGAATTGGCTGAATCACTATCACTCCCTCCTTCCTGTAGTTCGGTTTCGAGCCTTCTCTGCTTTTACGGTACTAACTGGACTCACTTTCCAAACCAAAAGTCTCTTATCTTCCCACGATTGAACACATCAAGCGGCTGATCCTAGCAAAGGGCAAAAAGCCGTACGTCATTTCGGTCGGGAAGCCCAACCCCGCCAAGCTGGGCAACTTTTTGGAGATTGACGTGTTTGTGCTCGTCGCGTGCTCTGAAAACTCGTTCCTCGACTCGAAAGAGTTTCTGCGGCCCATCGTCACCCCGTACGAGCTGCAAGTCGCGCTCGCCGACGCGGACTGGGGGCCGTCCGCGAGCGGCGAGTACATTACCGACCTTGTGGCTGTCCTCGACCGAGTCCGAGCGTCGGCCGACGCAGCCGTCGCCGCAGAGGAAGCTGGGGACAGCGGCGATGACGACGACGCGGACGGCGAGGCGCATTTTTCGCTGGCGACGGGCAAGCTGAAGCACCACGCGCGGTACGCCTGGCGCTCCGGCGGCGCAGCTGCTGGCGGCGCTAGCCAAGACGCACCGGCGGAAGGGCAGCTCGTGGTGCGTCCCGCTGCGGGGGAAGTGTCGACGTTTGTGGTGTCTAGCGCCGCAGCCGACTTTTTGAACCACCGGAGGACGTACCGGGGCTTGGATATTGAGGCGGAGGCGGACGTGGCGCTGGCGGTAGATGGCAGGGCGGGCATCGCCAGTTCGTACGGGGAAGGAACGCCGTCGGAAAAGGCTTGAATAGAAGCTGACAGATGCAGTATTCGAATTCTGAGATGCATGGTTGCACCAGTTCTGTTTTTTTTTTTTTTTGTTTTTTTTTTTTTTTTACCCCGTCCCTGCGGACCTCGTTGAGGTTGCGCCTTTTGGTGTGCCCGCACATAAAATCTAACGCAAGCGTTGCGACATGGGGGCGTGGCGCCACATAGCCTGCGTCAAGTGCTAACTTACAGGCGATCAGTGTTGTAACTGTCCATGCTGCTATTTTCTCACGCGAAATACATGGCCCATAACATAATCTGCGCAAAAGAAGGAGGTAGTGATAAGAACGAAAGGTAGAGTTGGGTCCGTTCAGTTGTTCCCGTTCAGTTGATCATGGAAATTGGCAGCTCCATTCGTTACCAAGAAACTCCCAGGTGTTACAGTGGGTTGACAAATGTTTTCGGCCAACACTAAAATTTGAAGGCCGAATAGCCTACGTCACTTCGGGAAACTCTGGCAATTCTAAATTATTTCCAATGAAGCTTGGTATGCTGCAAGTAGAAATTTAAGGCATTATGCTGCGTAAAGGAGACCGCGCAGAATGGTCCAGAGAATTCGATTTTATGGCTTTATGTCGAAAACTCCAAAAATTTAAGGAAAAACTTGCAATGATGATAAAGTGGTGCAAGGCGATGTCTGGCAATGACTGCTGGTTCTTTCACTATTCCATGGATGGGGCGAAAAATCTGTGGCAGGACTGAATACATTTTAGTTAAAAACGGAAAATTTTTGTCGTGAACGAGGGTTTCTAAGTGACATAATCAACTTGGGTGCTGATGATAACTTCAAACCCACATCTTGGTTTGGGAAATAGCTGAACGATAAGAGGCCGAAATCTATTTTCAGAAGTTGCAACAAGGCTGATTCGGATTAGGCCAGTTTTGCGCCAAAAAAAGCCTTTCACCTGCAAGAAGGAATTTCAAACAGACCATCCCGCCTCCAAAGCCAAAGGACCACCAACCTGAAGAAGGCATAAAAAGAAAAAATAAAATAAAAAATAAAAAAAAAGTTCTTCAGCAGCAAAACCACCACCGACGAATTTCGCATCTACTTTCTTGTAAACCCTTCAACCGGACTGCCGATTGTGTAGTGGCCGACCCTGGAGTCTCAGACATATATACCTCGCTATCACCGACAGCAAGTGCTGCTTCTCCAACTACATTCCCCACTTCAAGCCCATTCACATTGGAGACACTGAGTGGGCACAAGCAGGCAGGCCATGATGTGTACACCAAGAGAAGAGCCCAGAGACTGGATAGGGACAACAACATCAAAGTGTTGGAAAGAATCTGTCAATCCCCAAGACTCCTTGGTGGAAGAATATGTTGCATTCATCCATCATATTCTGCGCCAGTTCTTTTTGGTTATGGCAAACAAATCCTCAATGACAGGATAATAACTCAAATCTGTTTACTTCCACGAAAAAAAAAATAATAATAGTAATAGTTAAGGTATAGTTTTCGACTCCCAGAGAGGTGGTATAGTTTCAATGTGGCAAATCATGTTTGTGTTCTCTTGTGCGTAACTTCTCTGACAACTTGAACTGGTCCTGTCTTTTCCGTTTCCTTCCTTTCATTCTAATTTTTTTTTGACACGCGCTTTGTTCAGTTGGGGTCCTCACTGGTCTTCCATAGAAGCAGTCTACTGCAGATGCCTCTCTCCTCAAGATGGGAGGAGAGCCACCATCAGGGCCAACTGTTGAGACGCAGTCGTGAATCAATGAAATCTTTCGAGTGTCGTGAGAGCAAAAGCAAATCTGTATTGTTATAACAGTTGCTACGTTCCACCAACCAGGCGGCCGGCGACGCTTACCCCCACCAGAACGTGGTTGTGGGGGTGCCTCTTCAAACCTCAAAACCACGAGAGAAAGGACATAAGAATAAAAGAGCGAAAAGTTCGAGAAAGGAAAAGGAGAGGGGGGTTCGAGAGGGGGAGAGAGAGAGAGAGAGAGCAAAGCAAGTACAACTGCTTAAAAAAATAAAACTACGCCACGAAGGTGAAGAGCTCTCAACAGTCTTCGGGGGCAGTGCAAGCACCCGTGTTCCCGCAGCAAATTTGACCAGAGTCACCGCAAGAAATGGACTCGCCAATGCTCTCGTTCACGCAAATGACCAAAGAGACCGCGCTCCTGCAGCGCGCGTCGACGCCGACATTGTCCTTGCAGAGGGAAGGGCAGCCGTCCATCGGAGAGCAAGATCGCGTAGAGTCGCAGCAGAAATTATTGCCGTCGGTGGAGCAATCCCGCTCCGTCGCCGTAGAGCCGCCTTGGCAGTCAAGAAGCGAGAGCTGGTCGGAAGAACACATTCGGCCGTCGGGAGCACCAATGCACTCATCCACACTACTGGACGACTTTGTAGTCAAGGCAGTGCCAAGAGCGGGGCAGTTGTAGGCGAAGTCGCAAGTGTTTGTTGTTGGGCAGCAGACAGTGCCGGCAGCACACTTCATTCCAGTGAACGAAGGACCGTCCTTGGTGCAAAGGGTGTAGGTGGACGAAGAAGTGCAGAACATCGACGAAGAACCGCTGGTGCATGCGCCCGATGGATAGACCGAAGTCGTTGTTCCCGAAGACCCACAATTCTCCTTCTTGTCACAGAGACCAGTGGAAGGGCAGCAAACCATACCAGGCGAGCAAGCGATGCTGGTTTGGTTGGAAACGTAACTGTTGCTCACGCAGTACTTAAAGGACGACGGGCCGGTGCAGCTTGGTTGGTAGTCCGCGACTCCAACGCAGTTGTTGTACACAGGAGCTGGAGATGGAGACGGTGCCGCGTAAGTGGGTGCAGTCGTGGACGTCGCCGTTGGAGTTCCAGAGTAGGTCACAGTCGTGGCGGAGTAGTACGGTGTTGACGTGGAAACAACCGAAGCGGTGGGTCCCGTGTAGGTGGGTACCTTGGGAGCAACGGCGCAAACCGGATCAGACGGGAACCGACAGGCATTGCCGCAGCAGACGGTTCCTGGCTGGCAGCTGAGTGGAGCGGTGTAGACAGCTGTTGAAGGATTGTCAGAAATAGAACAGCTCTAGAGTGCAAGGCCCAGGCGCAAACCTACCATTGTTCATGCAAGACACAAACTGAAGCGTGTTTAGGCAAGCGATTCCAGTGTCCGGAACGCCTGCGCACACATTCGAATACGTTGGAACAGGAGTGTACTTTGGCGTGGGGGATGGGGCCACTTTTGTCGAGTAAACTGCCGAGTACTGAGACGTGATCGTGTATGCAGGAGGCGCCGTGGCGGTTTCCACAGGGCGGGAAGACGGAACGTAAGGCTTCGCGCCGGCGCACAGCGGGTCAGTCGAGTAAGTGCAGGCCCCACCACAGCAGACGGTACCAGCAGGACAGTTGAGCGGCGCAGAGTAAATGCCTGCAATGGGAACGGAAGGGAAAAAAAGATAAGAATGCAGCTGCACACTACACCAGGAAAATAGAAGTCGACCACGTACTACTATGCAAGCAAGTGACAAATTGCGACGCCGATGTGCACGCTATCGCCGAATCAGGGACCCCGGCGCAGACATTCGAGTAAGCAGGGTTGCTGGAGCTGACGCACTGATTCCCGCTGCAGACAGTGCCAAGCGGGCACGGAAGAGTACCGTACACTGGGGAGCCGCCCTTGCAGATTGCGATCGAGGCCGGGTTGACGCAGGCAGTGCCGCCGTCTGGAATGCCAGCACAAATATTCACAGGGGTCGAGGGAGGCTTGTAGGAAGGAGGAGGCGCAGTGTACGGTGGAGGCAGAACTGCAGAGCAAGCCTCCGGCTGCAGGCATTGGTTCTTGTCGGCGCAGCAGATAGTTCCCAACGGGCAAGACTGTGGGGCATAGGACGCAAAGACGCCGTTCTGGCAAATGTTGAACTCCGTCTTGCTGACGCAGAGAATTTGATTGTTCGCCATGTTCGCGCAGACTTGGGCCTTCGCGGTGGTGGGACAGTCACCCGGCTTCCCGCACACGTTCGGAGTACTGCCAGAGCAGCAGACAGTGCCTGGTGCGCAGTATTGGTCCAGAGCAGAAACCAATTGCTGATTCAGACAGAAATTGAACGTGTTTGCAGACCGACAGACAATCTGCATGTCCGGCACCTTAGAGCACGGGTTCGTGGCAGGAGGCGTGTAAGTTCCTGGGACATAGTCGACCGGGCAGTAAGGAGGCGGGGTGATAGCTTTTGGCGGGACATAGGGATTCGGCGGCGGAGAGTACAGGACACCGCCGTTGGCGCAGAGCGGATCGGAGCTAAAGACGCAAGCGTTTCCGCAGCAGACGGTACCGGCCGGGCACGGCATCGGTGGAGTGATCGCGACTGGCAGGTTGTGCGGGGAGAAAACAAAACAACAGTTAGTCACTACGTCTAATCGAGCAGCCTGGCAACACTCACGTCCGTTAAGACACGTCGAGTATGTCGAAGAACTGACGCAGGCAATGCTAGAGTCCGGAACACCGCTGCAGATATTCACACCGCAATTAGCATTGCTCGGGAACACACAAGCGTTTCCACAGCACTTGGTTCCTGGGGCGCAAGACTGAGCCGCAGTCGGAAGGCCCCCCAAGCAAATGCTGAACTGAGACGGGTTGATGCAGGCAATGTTCGAGTCCGGCACCCCGGCGCACACGTTCGACGCCGACATATCGAAGTTCGTGGGAACATCAGAAGGCTTCTCGAGCAGGTACGAGTACGTCTTGAAACTCGATGTAGCTTCGCACTTGTTCGTCGACTGGCTGCAAACCTGCCCGGCAGGGCAAGTGGTCATACCCGGAAGGAAGTCCCCAGAAGAGCACGTCTTGAAAGCAGTGCTGCCAATGCAAATGGTAGCGCCGTTGGGCATGCCCTTGCACAGAGGATCAAGAATCTTCTTGCAGTTGTACTCCCAGTCGCAAATGTTGGTGTCGGCGCAGCAAACTGTTCCCTCGGGGCAAGAAAAGTCGGGGCTGGACAGGTACACTACATTGATTTGGTGGCGAACAATTAGTCACGGAAAGAAAAAGCCCACCGCTTGGTCTCCTCACTTTGGTTTAAGCAGTAGTTGAAGGACGACTTGCTGCGGCAGCGAATAAGATTATCCGAGCAACCGGTGCAGGAGCCCGACTTGTACGGAACAGGGGGCGTCGCAGGCGTTGGAGGCGTAGGCGGTGTGATGACGGGAGGAGTGTACGACGGTGGGCGAGCGCACATTGGGTGGGATGCCGCAACGCACGCGTTCCCGCAGCAGTACGTTCCTGAAGGGCATGACACGGGCGGAGTGTACGACACTAAAGGGTAAGGGCGAAAAAGAGTACTTGTGAGAAAAAACAAAAAAAAAGGCACGGTCGCCGCTTCGAATACTCACGGCCTCCTTTGCAGATCGTGTACTGAGTGTCACTGGTGCAGGAAATCGTGTTGTCTTTGCATCCGGCGCACGACTGGCAGAGGGCGCTTTTCGGGTCCACGCAGCTGTTGCCACAGCAAACCTGACCGGCAGGGCAGGCCTTCAGTCCGACAACAGGCAAGCCGCTCTTGCAGAACGCGTAGTACGTCGGGTTGACGCACGCCATTTTTCCGTCGGCTACGCCATCGCAGTAGTCAGTCGGAACGTTCGCGATGGGAAGAAGTTGAACTCCGTTCGGATCCACAGAGGGCTTTGGAAGCTGCGAAAGGCACTGAGACTGAGGCAAGCACTTGTTCGAGTCAGCACAGCAGACGGTGCCAAACGCACAGCTCTGAGGGACGGCCGTCGTAAACTCTGCAGCCAGAGAGGAAGAATATCAGTCTGTGTCGGTAGAGTAGCCATTTGCAACATACGTCCTTTCCAGCAAAGGTTGAACTGTGTGGCCGAAACGCAAAGTTGGGCATTGTCGGGGAGTCCATTGCAAGGCTCAGGCAGATACGGGACGTTCGGCTTCACCGGACACTCTCCGTACCACGTGCACCGCTGTAACGACTGGCAGCAGTAGGTGCCAGCAGGACAGTACTGATCCGCGGTTTTGGGGAGAATGCCTAACGAGTACAAAAAGTGGATGAGCGGAGGACGCAAGAACACAAAAACAGGAACTCACTCTGGCCAAGGCAGAAATTAAACGACTTAGCCGAGGTACAGACAATGTTGTTGTCCGGGACTCCAGTGCAGATCCCCGCTGGGGTCGTAGGAACAACCGAAGGAGGATTGTAGACAGGGGGTGGCAGGTAGGTGTTTGGCGCACAGTTCGGTCCGGGAGTGGTTGCGCACATTGGATCCGTGCTGAAGACGCAGGCGTTTCCGCAGCAGACCGTTCCAGGAGCGCAAGGCATTGAGGGAGTGATAGGGGACTTGTTCTGGCACAGGACGTATTTCGCCACGTCGGAGCATGCCATCTGTCCGTCTGGGATTTGCGCGCATGGGTTCAACGGGTTTCCGCCGCACGCGGGGTCATCCGGGTACACACAGGCGTTGCCGCAGCAGACCGTACCAGCAGCACAATTCTGCACACCAGTGGAAGGCACTAGCAATAGAAAAAGTCGTCTCAGAACATTGTCACCATCGACGAAATGCACTGAAACTTACTCTGGTTCAGACAAAGAGAGAAGGAATTGGTGTTGACGCAAGCGACGTGATTGTCGGGTAGCCCGGCGCAAATGTTCGACGGCAAGGTGTACTGCGGAACAGTCACTGGGGGGGCCACCGGATATACAGACTTGCAGTTGGAAAGGTAGTCACACTTGTTCGAGTTGGCGCAGCAAACCGTTCCGGGAGCACAAGACTGCGTGGATGACGGAATGAACGCACCCTTGCTGCAGTAGCGGAACTGGTACAGGGAGATGCACGCGATGCCGCCGTCAGCAATCTTTGAACATGAAGGTGCCGGAAGCGAGGGGATGGTTGGTGCAGGGAGAGCATATCCACAGTTTGCGGCGTAATCGCAAAGGTTCGTCTCAGCACAGCATACAGTGCCGTAGGGACAGTACTGGTCGGCCGCATCGATAAAGGTGCCACCCGAGCAGAAGTTGAACGTGGTCTTGGAGCGACAAACAATCGATCCGTCGAGTGCACCACTGCAAGTGGGTGTGTATGGCGCAGGCGGGATGTAAGAGGGCGGCGTGGGAGGCGTATACTTCGGAGTCGACCCTGGGCAGCCGTCGACGTCGCACCGGTTGAGACCGTCGCAGCAAACAAGTCCAGCTGGACAAGTAATGTCGGTCGATGTGTAGATTTCTGGGGCGGAACGAGTGTTAGAGCGCTAAAGCAAGCAAGCAAGCTTTAATCCTTACGTTGGTTTACGCAGTACTTGAACGTGTTGCTTCCCGTGCAGAAAATCTGATTGTCCTTCTTGCCCTTGCAGGACGGTGGGGGGACGTAGGTCGTGACAGTGGACGGGCACGATGAATCATCGCAACGGCCCGTGTTGGAGCAACAAACTTGGCCGTAGGGGCAGGACTGGTCTACCGCCGAGGCCATCGCTAAAAAAGCCGAGGTCAGTCTTGAGCCGCAGAGATTTAAAGATGCAAAACATCACGTACTTTGATTCCAGCAAATGTTGAACGTGCTTTGCCCCGTGCAAACGACAGCATTGTTTGCTTGGCCCGTGCAGAGACTGACAGACGGAGTGTAAGGCGGTGGGGGGTCGACGTACGCCGGTGGAGCACTGTAACAGGAGGTGTCGCATCTTTGGGTAGCTTCACAGCAAGTAAGACCTGCAGGGCAAGACTGGTCGTACGCGGCAACAGGGCCTGAGCACAGAAAAAGAGGTGACAGGTTAGCGCTTGACAAAGAGATTTAGGCCGTAAACTCACTCTGTCCGTAGCAAAAGTTGAAAGTGGTCGGGGATGTGCACTTCAGCCGGTTGTCCGGTTGGCCAGAGCAGTCGCATTTTGTGATCGACTGTCCAGTAGCGACCTTCAGTCCAGTCACAACGGGAGCGTGGATGAGGTAGCCTCCAGAAGACGACGCTGGCACAACAGAGCCGTAGGTCGCAGGGCATCCTGCGACGTCACATCGGTTGGTGGACGCGCAGCAAACAAGGCCAGGAGGACACTTTTGCGAGGACGAAGATACCGGTACTGCAAGGGAGGGAGATTTAGTTCAGGAAGTGGGATGGAACAGCAAAGGTCGGATAACTCACGTCCGTTTTGGCAAATGTTGAAGGTGGTTTGACTGGTACAGTAAATGTTGCCATCCTTGACGTTTTGACAGTCCGAGGGGTTGTACGGAATCGGGGTTGAAGGAATGTAGGAGCTAGACTGACACCCAGCAACGTCGCACGCGTTCAGGTTCTCGCAGCAGAACAATCCAGGCTGACACGTTAAGTCCACAGAGCTAGCAGGCTTTCCGCTCTGGCAAATGCGGAAAGACGTCGCTGAAGTGCACCGAATCATGCCGTCTTTGACGCCCGAGCAATTGATCGTGGGGGGAACGTAGACAGGAATGTTCGGGTTCGGGGGGACGTACGGTGTCGTCGAGCAGCCCGGGTAGTCGCACTTGCCTTTCTCGCCACAGCAAACGAGACCTGAAGGACACACTTGCGACGGAGTAGTGAGCCCGCTCTGGCACAACGTAAACGAGTTTCCTCCAAGGCAGAGCATTTTTCCGTCGGGTTGGCCGTTGCAGTTGACGGGGGGCGGGGTCGGAGGAACGTAGGCGGGGCAGTTTGACTCGCAGGATTGAGTCGTCTCGCAGCAAGTAAGACCCGAAGGGCAGTATTGGTCGAACGTACTGGCTTTCGCGCCATTCGAGCAGATGTTGAACGTGTTCGGGGAAGTGCACGTTACGTAGCCGTCGTTTTTGCCATCGCATGAGCCACCAGTGTTCTGAACGGGAGGTGTTGGGTTGTAAGGTCCCGAAGTTGGTGGATCTTTTGGGATTGGGCTTGGCGTCCCCTTGCAACCGTTCCAGTCGCATCGGTTCAAATTGTCGCAGCAAACAAGGTTCGCGGGGCAATTTTGGTCCAGACCAGAAAATCCTCCACCGTGACAAATGTTGAACGTGGTGGCTGAACGGCAGACAATCTGGTTGTCGACTTTGCCCGTGCAACCCGCTGGGTTCGGGTTGGGGTTGTAGGGTGGCGAAGGTGGAGGGCTGATGGGTGGGACCGGAGACGCCGTTCCAGAGCAGCCAACAACATCGCAGCGGTTCAGGTTGGCGCAACAGACGGTGGTGGCGGGGCAATGTTGGGCGACCGCAGCCGCCTCCTTTCCGCCAGAGCAAATGTTGAATGTGGTAAGACTCTTGCAAACAATCTGGTTGTCCTTCACGTTGGCGCAGCTCTGCGGGGCCGGCGAGTAGTTGCATCCGGGGTAGCCGCAAGCCTGTTGGCCTTCGCAGCACTCGAGACCCGGTGGGCAAGACTGGTCCGCAGCCTTGACGAGTGCCCCCGACAGACAGTAGTTCAAGGTTGTCTTGCTTTGGCAAACCATATAGCCATCTGGCTTGGAAGCACACGCACCATTCGGGGTTGGAACGTATGCCGGCGGAACGTAGACGGGTGGAACGTAAACTGGCGGTTGAGTAACGGGAGCCGGCGGAGTGTAGTCAGCGGCACACGTCGTATCGCAGCGTTGGGATCCCTCGCAGCAAATAAGGCCGGCTTGGCAGGTCTGGTCTCCGTACGGCTTGATTCCGTTCTTGCAAATGTTGAAAGTCGTCGCAGAGGTGCAAAGGACGTAATTGTCCGGCTTGCCCGCACAAGTCCCCGTTGGCACAACCGGAACACCGGGGTTGTACGTTGGTGGCGGCGCGTACGATGGGTTCGCGCAGCCAGGGACATCGCACCGGTTTAAGCCCTGGCAACAAACAAGACCAGGCTGGCAAGATTGATCGGCAGAGTTGACTTCCGCTGTGGGACGGGAAAAATTCGGTCAGCGAAACACCGGAATGCTCCCGAACGCTTACCTCCATATTGGCACATATTGAAGGTGGTTGCAGATTTGCAGACAATGTTTCCGTCTCCAACGCCAGAGCAGCTTGACGGCGCCGTCTGCTTGCAACCGGGAACGTCACAGCGACCCAAGTTGGGACAGCAAACAAGCCCAACTGGGCAGCTTTGGTCCGAAGTGGATGCGAGACCTGTTTGAGATAGAATTAAGTCAAAAAGTCCAATGCGAGGGAAGGGGCTTAAGAAATTGTTACCTCCGCCAAGGCAGTAATTAAGGGTTGTTCCCGATGTGCACACGAGCGTGCCGTCCAACTTGCCGCTGCACGGAGCGTAGGTGCCAGAGTACGTCGGGGCCGGAATGTATGTTGTGGTCGTGGTGGTTGGCGTGGGAGTGTACGAATACCCTTGCGCGCATTCCCAAATGAAGCGGCAAGCAGAAACGCCGCCTCCGTTCGGGCAGCAGACGGTTCCTGAAGGACAGGCCATGGACACGACGAGAGGCGCTGCGTATGCGAAGGGTGTTGGTGGAGGTTAGCATGGATGGGCGGGAAGACAAGTTGGGGCGGACAGGTTCGGACATACATTGGTACGAGCATGTCACAAACATCGTTTGGCCGACGCAAACGACAGTGCCATCAACCGCGCCATTGCCGCAGACAGCGCCACACGCGGGGTCGTTCGACGCAACGATTTGGTTGTTGCAGCACTTTTGCGCGACCGGCAGAGTCGTGAGCGTGCTCCCCGCGGCTGAGGTCGTCGTCGGTTCGTGGTCGTATCGGTTTTCAAATCGTCGTTGGTGAAGGCGTCAGAAAAAGGGAATGCGCAAGGGGCAAATCAAAGGAGAAGCAATGGCCCCTTGGGGTCCCCCGCACAGTCCGGCAGGGGGGGGAGGGGGGGGAGAGAAACAGGATTGCGACTCACCATTGTACCCGCACGTGTAATACGACCTCAAGTTTGCGCAGACGATGGCCCCTGGGGTCTGGCCGTAGCACGCGTCCCCGGCGACGCCCGTCGCAGAGGATGCCAAGGCCAGCGCAATGGCCGCCAAGGGCCAAAGCTTCTGGGACATATGCGCTGTGGAGGATATCGCGGGGGTTGATTGTGGGATTATCGATGACGAAGGGATAAGTAAGGAACGGTTAGGAAAGGGAAACAAGGTCCAAGCGGAGGGGGAGTGCAGGGTGTTGGTGTGCGAGAGTACTCACACGCGGTCAGGTTTCTCCGACTGCTTCTGGTTCTCGCGCCTAGAAAAAAAAGCAGCCCGCAAGGGCGCATTCGGTTAGCGTGATGGGGGTCAAACGCGTGCGCACAAAAGCAGCAGAAGAATGCAAAGCCGGGGCAGCAGTACTGGACGAAAAAGGCATGGTTCCTGGTTCGCGTGCGTCGCGTCCAAGGCCGGAGGGGAAGGCACCCACGGGGTCGGCGTAGGGGGGTTGGGGGCAGGCACCGGGGAGATTGAAAGCGCGTTGTGGATTTTCATTCTGGGCGTACTCACGCTGAAGTCGGCCGACGGTAGCGAGTTTTTTGTTCGTGGTGGTGGGCGGGTGTGAAGATTTCTCTCTCTCTCTCTCTCTCGCGCTAGGTGAGAGTGAGAGGTGGATGGATGGATTGGATGAAGGAGGGTGGGGCCTCTTCTCTGGCTCTTTATAATGAAACGGCCCCGTTACTTTGGCGGGGAGAGCAGGGCACAGATGTTGGGAATGAGAGAGAAAGAGGGAGAGAGTGAAAGAGAGAGAGAGAGAGAGAGAGAGAGAGAGAGAGAGAGAGAGAGAGAGAGAGAGAGAGAGAGAGAGAGAGAGAGAGAGAGAGAGGGCAGAGAGACAGAGAGCGACGTCCGCTTCGAAGCAGAGGGACCGACAGACAGACGTGACGTTGAGTGAGCGAGAGGCGGGGTTCCAATTGGGGGGGTGTGGGGTGGTGGTAATGGGAAAAACCGAAGAGAGTCGGAGAGAGGCAGACAGGGAGAGAGAGAGAGAGAGAGAGAGAGAGAGAAAGAGAGAGCCAGAGAGGCACAAAGAGAGAAAGGCAGAGAGAGGCAGAGACAGAGAGAAGGGTGTGTGTGTGTGTGTGTGTGTGCGTGCGTGTGATGATGGATGCACACAGACGCACAGGCCCAAGCAGCAGCAGGCAGGAGCAGCAGCAGACTCACACATGCCAACCACAACAACCGCGAGCGAGACAAAAAGCAAAGAGAGCGAGAGAGAGTGGGAGAGATAGTCTGTCGTTGGATTGGTTCGATAGATGGATGAGTGAGTGAATGATGAGAGGGCAAAGCATTCGTGACAAGGCAAGCCGGTTTTTTTGTTCTCACCACACACGCACAACAGGCACACACACACACACACACACAGACGCGTTCCGCGTTGTCGCGAAAAAAAAAAAAAAAAAATTAAAAAAAAAAAATTTGGAAAAACAAAATAAAGAAAAGTAAATAAAATGAAGAAAAAAAAAAGAAAGAAAAATCCTGACCCTGAGAAACACGTGCCGACGGTCTCGTCTCTCTCTGTCTCTCTCTCTCCCTCTCTGTCTTTCTCTCGTCCCCTCTCTCGCTGAGCCTCTCTCTCCTCCCTCTCTCTCTCTCTCTCTCTCTCTCCCTTTATCCCTCGCTTCACGCACCAAGCAGCTACCCACCTGCCACCCACCCAACCCCCGAACCCGCCAACCGCAACAACAACAACAACAACAACAACAACAACAACAACAACAACACAATCGATTGGGGATAGGGGGATAGGGGGACGGTGGGTCAGTCACGGGTGGGTCGGCTCATAAAATAATATCAAATCAATCAGCGCCCCACGGGTGGGTCGCGCGTTTTGCTTCGTTGTTAGAGAAAAAGGACGGGTGGGGGGGGGGGGTGGGAGACGAAGCAGGAAAAAAAAAAGGGAACGAAATGAACTTTTCAGGTCGCTTCCGTTTGTCGTCCGTATGCATGTGTGACTGTGTGTGAGTGTGTGTGTGTGTTTCTGTGCGTGTTTGTTTGTTTCCCTCCCTTTTTTCTCTTTCTCCACCCTTTACTTCTCTTCAACTCTCTTCACACACACACACACACACACGGTTTTTTTTGGAAACGGCGTATGCGGGATCAAATGTAGAAAGAGTGACCGGGGGGAGAGACGGGGAGCAACATAACTTGAATAAACTGTTGGGGATGGCGGGGACGGAGGGCAGTCGGGCGGTAGGGTAGGTGACTTTTGCTAATTTTTTTCTTTTTGTTTGTATGTTTCGGCGCGGGGGAAGGGGCGGAGGCAAGAGAGAGTATGTGAGAGAGAGGAGGGCAATGGAGGGGGGGAAAGGCGACAAGAGAAAAAAAAAAAAGAAAGAAACAACCCATAGGACAAAAGAGGACAGGACCTGGGCGTGCGTTGGTAGAGGGGGGAAAGCTTGGAGCCGGCGATGGGCGGGTTTATGAATTGCCTGGGTCTTTGTTTTATCGGGGGGAACTGGAGAAAGAAAAGAGGAAACACAAGGAGAAGGATGCGTGGACGAGGACGGGGCGGTGTTTCCAAAACAAGAAGAACGAAAACAAGAAAGGGGTTGAGGGTTGAATTTCAAGAAAGAAGACTTCATCAGGCCCAAGCATCACATACACACACAAACACACACACACACACATCCTACAACCCCCTCACAGACAATAACCGCAAAACAGAACCCACCCTTCCGCAAAAAAACACACGAAATTCCACGATAGTTTCACGAAAACACGGCATTGTCGTCGCCAAACGGATCGGCAAAAGGGTCGCCGCCGTCTTTCGCCCCGTTGCCAAATGGCCCGTCGCCGAACCCGTCCTCGGACGACGCCGTCGTCGCCGTCTCCGCGTCGCGCGGCTCCATGATGGCCGACACCTTGGCAAGGTACGCCGCCTGCCGCTGCGACGGGCCGCTCGCGCCGGAACTGCTCGCCGCGGCAGCCGTCGGCGCCGAAAAGTCGAAGTACGACGCGGACGTCAGCGAGAAAGGCTCGTTCAGGAGCGCCGGATTGTAAACGAACGCGTCGTCCGTCTGGCCGGCGTCGAGGCCGGGCTCAGCCCCTCGCGGCGGCAGCGGTGGCGCGGCACCCCCCGCCGCGGAGGACCGCTGCGACGTCCGCGGCGGCTCGGACGCCACGAACGGCGCCGCGACAAAGACGGGGTGAGCCGTGTCGGCGTTCTCGTCGCCGATGGCCGCGAGGTCCGCCGGGAGCAGACCGCTGAGCTGCAGCTGCTCCACCGACGCGAAACCCTCCGTGTTGACCGGGGTGGACGGCCTCGGGTGCGCGCTGCCGCCGCCGCCGCCGCCGCCGCCGCCGCTGCTGCTGCTGCCACCGCCCACCCCGCTGCTGCTGCCGCGCCCGCCGCCGGCGGCGCTCGTGCGCCGACCCATGGAGAACGGGCCGCCGCTGCTGCCGCCGCTGCCGCCCGTCCCACTCAGCGAGTTGTACCCGCCGCTGCTCAGCCGGCCTTCCCGCCCGCTTAGCGGGACGCCGCGGTCGCTCTGGCTGCCGCGGCGCGACCCCGTGGGCGACTGCGACGGCGGCGACAGAAATCCTCCCGACGTCGACGACGACGACTTGTCCCAAGGGGACCCCGACGACCCAAACATGTCTTGCAGAGCCCGCGCAGACTCTGACATGCCCATGTTTGAGTTGGAGGGGGTTTTCGACATGACGCTGCTCTTCTTTTTCCCAAACAGCCTTCCTCCGCCGCTACTGCTGCTGCCGCTGCTGCTGCCGCCACCTCGATTGCTTCCGCCCGCTGATTTCGATGGCGACGTGCCGAGAAGGTCTTCCACCGCGCTGGATCCGTCCCGCATCCGAATAAGGTAGACCATGGCCTTGTCGACGTCCATGCCGTTGGCGCTGAGCGCCTCCCTGTTTGCGGCTTCGTCCGTGAAGCCCCTCGAGTTGAGCTCTTTCAGAGCCCGCTTCAAGGGGCCGGAAACGGGCACCTGGGTTGCCAGTGATGTATCTTCGGCGGAGCGATCGGGAATGTTGCCGGAAACGATGTACTCGATAGACTCTTGGACCTTGCCGCCAGATGCCGCGAGCGCTGTGCGGGTGTGTGCATGTGTGTGTGTGTGTGTGTGTGTGTGTGTGTGTGTGCGTGTGTTTGTTCAGAACGAAGTGTGTTATTTACATAATGAAAGAGTTAGGACGGGTGCAAGGTGAGGTTGGATGCGATCAAGGAGAGAGGAGAGGTTTTGAGTCAGACGGGGGCTGAAACCTTCCCTGCATCGCTGGCGCCCAACCTCGCCACCGCACCTTCCCATCGCCCGGCCAGCAACCCCAGCGCCACCACCCCACTTTTCCCACCCACACACCACGCACCAAACACAATACACAACCACCCACGCAACAACGTTTTATTCTTCTAACCTCTTCTATTTGTGTCGAGGTCGGTGAAGCCCATGCCGTGGAGGAACTTGAGCTGGCCGGAGAAGGACTCGTTGGGGTCGATGCCCGTGCCTTCAAAGAGCCGCGGATCCATGGCGGCGGTGGTGCGGTTGGGTGGGTGGGTGCGACGAGATTACAGAGTTGGCCTGATCTTTTCCCAAGGAAGGAGGGGAGGAAGGAGGGAGGAAGGAGGGGACAGAGAGGAAAGGGAATGCAGCGCGCGCCTCGGGACGGAGTGTGGCGAGATGGGGAGGTGAAGGTGAGGGCGAAGCGGAATGCGGGAGTTGGCTTTCGATGATTTTTCTGATTGAGGCGACAGCTGGGCGAAGGGGAAAGAAACACAGACAGAGACAGAGACAGAGAGAGAGACGGAGACAGAGGCAGAGACAGGCGGAGACAGAGACAGAGATAGCAAGATAAAATGATGACAAGACAAGAGACAAGGCGAGAGACAGCGAGACTGAGAGAGAGAGAGAGAGAGAGAGAGATAGAGCCGGAGCTTGGAACCAAAGAGAGTGGAGAGCGCAGCGCGCCGATTATTCATCAAAGAGAGCGGCGAGATATGCGCGCGCGCGTGAGAGAAGAGACCACGAGAGAAGCTTGAAGGATAGAAAAGAAATAATACACAGGCGCACACGCAACACGCACGCACGCGCACACGCACACGCACACGCACACACACACACACACACACACACACACACACACACACACCCCTCTTCCCCCCATTCCACCTCCCGCCCGCCGCGCCCCCTCAAGGCCTCAGCTGATTCCACAGGCTGCTGCGTAACCGCATCGGCGGCGCGCCCGGGCCGACCTCGAGCCCGGCGTCGACGCGCGCCACAAACCGGCGGCACGAGCGCAGCAGCGTCACGGCGTTAAACTCTCTCAGATCAACCAGCCTTCCGACCGACCGCCTGTCCGCGACCGCGCGCAGGAACACGGCAAACTCCTCGCGCGACATGCACCGCCGCCTGTCTTCGCCGCCGTCTTCGTTGTTGTCGTCCTCGTCCGCACCACCGCCGCCGCCGCCCCCCTTTGGCACGCCGGCCTCCCACAACATCTCGACCACGTGCGCCGCCGCGTCCCACGGCAGCCGCGCGTGCCGCCCGAGCAGCACGACCCTTGCGACCCGCAGCAGCTCGCGGCAAGCCGCGTCGCGCGCCCGCGCCGCCTCGCGGTTCGCCTCGACCGCCGCCGCAAGCCCCGGCCCGCGCGGCTCGACCACCACCAGCGTGCGCGCCCGCGCCGCCGCGGTCGCAAGCGGGCTCGACGCGGACCCCGACGCTGACGCCGCCGCCGCCGTCGCCGCGGCTGACTCGCTGGTGCTGGCCATCGGGTTCCGTCCGAGCCGCAGCTCGCGCAGGCGGCCGCGCGGCAGCGCCGCTGCGAGCGCCCACGCGCCCGCGTCCGTGATAAAGTTGGACTCGAGCGACAGCTCGGTCAGCACCGCGCGCGGGTTGGTTCGCGGCGGCCGGCGAGGCGATGGCGCAGCCGACGTCGCAGACGTCGCAGTCGACGACAACGAATCCACCGTCGCCGCCGCGGCCGCCGCCGATCCGTCTTCCCTTGCGCCGCCGCCGGCGGCGGCGGCGGCGGCGGCGGCATCACCCTCTCCCCCGCCGTCGTCGTCGTCGTCCGAGCCCCAAAAGTACGCGGCCAGCGCGGTGGCGGTGCCGTCCTTGAGCTGGTTCGCGGACAGCCCGAGCACCTCGACCGCGCGGTTCTCGGCGAGCGCGGCGGCGATGCGCTGTCCGCTCGCGTCGCCGAGCTTGTTGTGGCTCAAGTTGAGCACGTTCAACGTCTTGTTCATCGTCAGCGCGCGGGCGACGGCGGCGCCGGCGGCGGGGCCGAGCGAGTTAAAGTCGAGGTCGATCGCGGCGAGCCCCCTGTTTCGCGCGAGCGCCTCCTCGAGGGCGTCCGCGCACTCGTCAAACAGCGCGCACATTTGCAGCGCGAGCTCGGCGAGCGTCGTGTTTGCGACGAGCGCGCGGAACAGCGCGGTCGCGCCGGCGCTGGCGATGCGGTTGTTGCTGAGGTTCAGCGCCGCCAGCGTCGTGTTGCCGCGGAGCGCGGCCGCGAGATGCGCCGCGCCGGCGGACGTGATGTTGTTGAGGTACAGCGACAGCACGGCCAGCTTGGAGCCCGGCCGCGCGACCGCCGCCGCCAGCTGCGCCGCGTGGGCGTCCGACAGCCCGCAGCAGTCCAGCTGAAGCGTCGACAGCTGCGACGCCCGGTCGTGGAGGGCGGGCCCGCGGAGCAGCGCGTCGTAGCCGCCGCCGACGCCGTCCGGGGCAAAAAAGTACACCTCGCGCAGCTTGATGGCGGTCCAGGAGGTCTTTGCAAAGATCGGAGCCCAGGGGGCGGCGAGCATGGCGGTTTCGACGCCTTCGCGGTTCGTGTACTCGAGCTCGCGGACGGTGGCGCTGGCGGCGAGGGCGGCGGCCAGGGCGGCGGCCGAGTCGTGCTCCATGATCACGCGGATGAGGCGCACCTGGCGCAAGGCGGGGCTGCGGGCAAAGGCTTCTGCGAGCTGGTCGGCGACCCGGCGCGGCAGGCCCGTGACGTGCCACAGCTCGAACGTGCGCAGGCCGGCGGAGCCGCCGATGGCGGCGGCGAGCCGGGCGACGGCGTCGCCGCCAAACGTGCCCTCGGCCACGCTCGAGGCGGTCAGGCCGAGGGTTGCGAGCGTCGCGTTGGCCTCGAGGCCGGCGGCGAGCGCGTCGAGCGCGGCGACGCCGTCCTGCGCCAGGTTGATGTGGATCTCCTTCAGGCCCTTGTTGACGGCGAGCGCATCGCCGACGCCGCGGACGAGCTGCTCGCCCCAGCGGATGTTGTTGCGGGTCCAGCAGGCGATCGAGCTGTTTGTCCGCAGCAGCGGCGGCAGGACGTCGAGCAGGACGGGGGGCACCTCGCGCGATGTCTGGAGGTAGGTGGCGAGGTGGGTGACCGAGTTGTTGCGGAGAAGGGCGGTGAGGAGGGCGGCGGGCAGAGGGTCCGCGGGCGTGGGCCAGTTGAGGTTGACCCGCTTGACGCGGCAGGCCGGGTCCTCGAGCGCGTCGGCCATGACGCGGATGGCCTCGGGGTCGCGCAGGCGCGCGGCGATCGGGTCCCACGACGTGCTGATAGAGGCGACGATGCGGCGGGCGGCGGCGACGGGATCGTGCGGCGGCGGCGACGGGGCGGCGTTGCCGGCGGCCGCATCCGCGATGGCGGCCAGGAGCAGCGGGCTGACTTGGGGGTGGACGGCCGGGGTGGTGGCGTTGGCGGCGGTGGCCGCCGCGCCTGGAGGATGGGCGGAGGCGGCGGTGGTGGCGGCGGCGACGGCGAGCCCTCCTGCGGCTCCGGTTGCGGCCGCCGCATCCGCCGCCCCTCCTCCGCCTACGCCTACGCCTGCACCTACGCCTGCACCTACGCCTGCACTTACGCTTACGCTGCCGGCGCCCACGCGGATGGCGGCGGCCATGCTCTCGATCTCGCGGCGGCGGGCGGCGAGTATGTCGCCAAAGTGGTCGCCCATGATGATGATGCTGATGATGATGATGACGATGACTTCTTTGGCGTAGTCGTCCTCGTCGTTTCTATGAAAGAAGTCGGAAAGTGAGTTGCTGGGCGTTTCGAACTGGCTGATCTATTGTCTGTCTGTCTGTCTCTCATGCAGTGTGATCAATCTGGTGATCCCAAAGGGGATGGATTTTTTTCTTTCTTTTTTCAGGAGAGAGACAAAGTTGGGGCGAAAGAGAGTGAGCGAGTGAGCGACTGGGGGTGGATGGATGTTCGAGTCCAGCTGATTGGCTTGCGTTTGTCTCGGAGCATTTTCGCGTGGTGGCACACCGACTCGACCAGAGCTGAACAGCAACCAAAACCGCGCCCCTCAAGGCTGCTCCGAATTTTTATTGGATGGGGGGAAAGACAAGAGAAAGAGAGAGTCGCGTGTGAGGGGCAAGTCACTAATTCCACGCCGCGCGAAAGAAGAAAAAGAACAACAAGAGAAAAGGGGAAAAAAAAAAAAGGCTGAGGGTTCAAATGCTTTTAGTTCTCCCGTTTTTTTTCTTTTTTTTTTTGGGGGGGGTGGGGACGGGGGATAGTTATTAAGGCTGTCACTCGCGGTCCTTCTTCTGCGCGCTCCTCGCAATCTCATAAAGCTCGTCGAATTCGCCCGTCTCCTCGCACCTGCAAAAGGGAAAAAAAAAAATAGCAAATGAGCGGAGAGGAAACTAAACCAAAAAAAACAACCAAAAACAAACGAACATTCGCTTGAATTCGCCGACCGCCGACGTTTCAATGAGTTCCAGCGGCGACCCGTTCTCGATAATGCGCCCTTGGTCCAAGACGATGATCCGGTCGTCTGTCAGGGCGAAGAGGTTTGATTCATGTGTTGGTGAGGAAACGGTATAAAGAGATGCGCGATATTTTTTTGGAAACAATCGAAAACGTACAGTCTGCAATCGTCTTGAGTCGGTGAGCGATCGTAAACACTGTACAAGTGGAAAACTCGGTGCGGATGGTTTCTTGGATCCTTGCGTCCGTTTCCGTGTCGACCGACGCCGTGGCTAGTGTGTGTGTGTGTGTTTTTTGTTTTTTGTTTTGTTTTGTTTTTTTTTTTTTGGTTGATGAGTCAAAGGACGTGCCACCTCAGACACAAGAGTCATCCCTCGATCCCACACGCAAAACTCTACCTTCATCAAGAACAATGATTTTCGACGTCTTTGCGAGTGCGCGCGCAAGGCACAGCAGCTGGCGCTGTCCCGCCGAGAGGTTCGACCCGCCTTCGGCAATGGGCGTGTCCAGGGTAATCACAAACTCGTTTTTGGGCTTGCTCGAGGGGGACGCAGTGACGATCGACGAGGTGTCAGACACGGACGGCTCGACTCCTGCGCGTGGGGAGTGGGGAGCACCCAAATGCGTTGGTAAGAGGGGGTCAGTTGAATCGACACAATAATGAAAACGAAAGAACTGGAACCAGAGCAACGGACCTGGAGCTGGTGCCTCCGACGATTCAGCGGCAACTGCAGCAGACTCGCTGCTACCCCCGCCGCCGCCGCCGCTGCCGCTGCTGCTGCTGCTGCTACCGCCACCGTTGGGCACCAAATGCGCCCTCCTCAAAGCGTTCCACAAGTCGGCGTCCGCGACCTTCCCGAACGGATCCAAGTTGGAGCGCACGGTGCCGGCAAACAACACGGGGTCCTGCGGAATGATCGTTAAGTGTGACCGCAAGTCCTCGACGCCCAGTTCGCGAATGTCGACGCCGTCGATGACGACGGTCCCGCCGGCGGGCTCCATGATCCTGAAAAAGGCCAGCGCGAGGGTCGACTTGCCTGCGCCGGTCCGGCCGACGACGCCGACCTTTTCGCGTGGGGCGATCTCGGCCGAGACGCCGTGGAGGACGAGCGGCGTGTCGGCGCTGTAGCGCATCTCGAGGTTCTGGATCGAGATGCGGCCGGCGTGCGGCCAGTCGGCGGGCGCGCGGTGGTCGGCGATCACGGCGGGCGCCTCCGGCTCGAGCTTGAGGTACTCGTCGACCCGCTCGATCGAGTTCATGGACATTTCCATCCAGCTCTGCATGCGGACGAGGCTGATCAGCAGGTCCGAAACAGTCAATGTGAAGTTGAGGCAGAGGCCCGCCATGCTCGCGCCGAGGCCAGAGAGCAGAATTAGGCAGCCGGCACCCAACATGACGGTCGCACCGACAGCCTGTATGCGGACAGATAGCCACAGGTTGCTGACGTTGAGAAAGTAGTTCGCGCGGTTCGAGTCGTCAAAGCGCCGGGATGATTCTGCGACGAAGCGGCGGGTGTGGTGGAATGCGCGGATGATGGAGACGCCGTTCAGGGTTTCCGTAAAATGCGAGAAAATGGGTGATCTCACAACAGAGCTGATCCGCTTGAGGGACCTTGAGGTGCGGATATAAAAGAGGCCGATTCGGAGGTACAGGTACCCCAAAGGAATCAACAGGATTGTGAGTCCTGGAAGAATTACTGTAACGACACTGACAACAACCAAGATGGCGATAATAAAGTATGTGCTGTTTCCGGTCGAAATCGGAACTTCAAAATCGACAGCCATCATGTCCTTTGAAAATCGATTGATGATGCGGCCCATCGGAGTCACCTCAAAGAACCGCAGCGGGCTTCTCAGGATGGTTTTCAACATCCTCTGATGCATCTCCCGGGCCGCTCGAACTTCGCCAAGGAGTAAGATGATGAGGCGACCGGCGATTGACAGGATAGTCAAGAAGCCAAAGAACGCGTACAGCTTCAGATAGAACGCGGTCGGATCATCGCTGGGTGGCTCTTCCATTGTCGTCACGGTCGAGCCGTTCCCAGCAATGGTCAGAGAGTGTCCAATACCAGAAAGGGTGTCCACACCGGCACCATGATAGATGGCCGGAGCCTGCACCACAGCAGGGATCAGGCTCGCAATCGTTGCGCCAAGGACAGCCCTCGCAACTTCATAGGATTTCGTCCATTGCGCAATGATAATATCCAGGAAAGAGTTCAGCAACAGGTTGATACTATACCCAGCAAACAAGACGATAAAGTACGGCACACCGCCCATCGCGGAAAAGAAGAGCCAGTACACCTCAAACTTGACGCTGCCCTTGGCCATTTCCTCGTCCTCCACGAGCTTGGCTTTCTTTTTCCGTTCAGCCTCCTCCGCAGTCAGGCCGTCCTTGCCGTCCTCGTGAGGAGCGCCCTCAGCAGCGACAAGAGACGTACCTGCAACAGATTCGGCGTCGCTGGCAGCGTACTTTTGCCGCTCCGCCTGAATGAGCTCAGAAGACTGCAGGATTGATTCGCCAAAGGCAGTGATCGGAACGCGTCCGCATGAAAGATCATCTAGAACAGCTTCGACGCTGCCTTGAGCGATCACACGCCCGTTCTCTACAAGCGTGACAAAGTCCGCCCGTGGGAGAGCTAGTCCAACAGCGTTTGTTACAAGAATTCGTGTTCGCCCAGCCATCAGACCAAGGATGCAGCGCTCGTAGAGGTGGCGAGCTGTGGGGGCATCCACAGCCCTTTAAAAAGAGAAATAATTGCAAAGATTAATGGTTCGTCGGGCCATTCTCGCCAAGCGCGCGCGCATACAACAAACACACACACACACATGCCCAATACCCAGGGGAAAAAAAAAAAAAAAAGGAGTACTCACGACAGCGGGTCGTCCATCAGCACCCATGGAGAGTACGAGTATGCCGCCCGAGCCAGTGACAGACGCTGCTTCTGCCCACCGCTCAGGTTGATTCCTTTCTCACCGACCTCGGTTTGGTCGCCGCCCTCCAAAGTCTCGAAATCTTTCGCCAGCGCGCACGCCTCGATGACCTGCTTGTACCTCGACTCGTCGTACTTTTCGCCAAACAGAATGTTATCACGGATGGTCGCGTTTGTGAGCCAGGGTACTTGAGGGACGTACGCAACGCCCAACGGGTGGACCGACGAAAAGGGACTTGCGGAGGGAGCCAACGTGAAAGGGTCGACGGGGCACGAACGGCGGCCGTGCGTCCGACGCATTTCGCCGAGAAGCGCGAGGATGAGGGACGACTTGCCCGCTCCAGTTGCGCCAATCACGACAGAAAGCTTTTCGGGAAGGAATTGACCGTCGAGATCGGTGAGGCGGAAAACGTTCTCTTCTTCTTGCGCCGCTGGCGCTGCCGGCTGCAAAGATGCGGCAGGCTTCTTGACGAAGGGAATCCAATCGCGCCAGGTTTTCTTTGCAGGTGCAGCGGCTTTCGCGTTGGTAGACCATTCAAATGAGGCGTTGTCAAATGCCAAAAGAACGCCGGGGGAAGAGTCTTTGGCAATGTTGCTTGACGGGTCCGTAAACTGCTCCAGATCTTCTTCTTTCAAAAACGCGTCGATGCGTTTGAATGAAACCCACGTCTCCAAGAGGGACGAAATCGTGTCCGCAAATGTCTGAAATTCCATAACCGGCAGCACAACAAATGAAAGGGTAAGAAACAAATCTTGGCAGGCGGCTTCCAAAATCTCGAAAATGTTACCTGGAGTGGGCCTCTGAGCAAGTTGAATAAGGAAAGAGATGTGAAGGCGACAGTCGCGTCCAGTTCTTTCCCGGCGACAAGCGTGTACGTCGCGAGGGTGACAAAGGTGGTGAGAAGCGGTGCAGAGAACCAGAGAACCCGGTTCATGGATCCGGCAAACAATGCTCGAAACATGCTGGTGAGCTCCTTTTCTCGCAGGCCGTCAACTTTTTTCTCAAATTCCTTTTCCCAGGCTAGCAGCTTGATAATTTTGATTCCTTGCAAGACTTCGTTCATCGCATTAACACGTTGATCGCGGAGCTTTTTAATTTCGAAGAACTTCTTATTCAAGTAGCCTGCAGTGACCGGGGATGAGGGGCAACGCAATTAATTTCAGGAATGCCCTTTCAAACAAGTAAATCGAATAAGATTACCAGCAAGTGGTGCACCAGAACCCAATAGAAGAACCATCAGAACGATTCCAGTCAGCGCAGCGTAACCCAATACGTAGCATAACGCTGCAATACAGGTAATTATTTGAATTAAGGTGATGAGGGGAGAGTAGGCGACGCCGATCCACTGCCCGACGGTTTGAGCATCAACTGAATCATCGCCGGCATGTTAGGTGTTGTTACCGGGGAAGACGGTCGACATGGTCCCTCACCTGACATTAAGCTGACGATTTTTCCCACCGTCGCGCCTTGGTCGTCGCCCTTAACCGCCACATGAGGGCTGCGTCGCAAAGATTTGCGGTAGATAAGCCCGGAGAGAGCGTTGGCGCTCCGGATTCCAAGTTTCTGACCCAGCAGACTGACCTGCCCCTCGACGCCGTAGCGCAGAAGTGCTGTGAAGAACAGTCCAAAAACAAATGCGTAGGCGATCCACTCGGGCGGTGCGTCGGGCTCGTGGCGGTGCGAGAGAAAATTGAGGACTCGGTTCAAAAAGAAAGGACCCGAGAAGAACAAGGCTGTCGAAACTAGTACGAGGGCGAACTGACTGATGAAAGCAGTCCTGCTGATCATAAAGATGATGAAGAGAAGGGATGCGTTCGGATGCTGTGACCGAAGTGTGTTGTACTGCTGCACATTGACTTCAATTCTCTCTTGGGGGTTGAGCTGCCACAAGTCATTAAGCGTGAGGTCGTTTTTATAACCGTACGACATGACCGAGTCGAACCAAGAGAACGACAGGCGGGAAAGAATAGACGCATCAAGTTCAGGGCTTGGGGGCTTCTGTGGGTTTGATTAGGTAATGCGATATTGTTGTCAGTCGTGGTTGGCTTCGAAAACACTTTCAATCAATACTAACTCCATCAACTAATTTTCTCCTGATGGGAATGACGGGAACGCTATTGCGGACGACAGCGCAAATAATTCCCATTAAAAGGGTGAGAGTGGCATGCGCTGCAATAATGAAAAGAAAATAGGCGGATATGCGTCCGTCGTTCAACAGGGACACGCCCAACGCAGTTGCCACCAGCCATCCCAGTGAGAAGACGCCGTAATAGACGGAGAGGTTTGTGAGGATGCCCGAGTAGAAGCGCCTATCCAATTCCGACTTGATCAGCAATTCGTTTTCGCCTTCCACAGGGGCGTATCCGATGACCCTGACCGACGCAAAGAAGGCCAAAGGGGCAATGATCTTGGATGAAGACGAAAAGGGAAGAGCAAGAATGCGTCCAAAGCGTTACCTAATCGTGCGAGCCCCACACGAGAAACAGGCAATGGACAAAATCTAACCCCCTCACCAGTTGCGCAAGGAAAAGCCACGGATAAAGTTTTCTCGCTCCTGACGTTTGGTTCGCAAACTCCCACTGCACGGACGCGGACAGCAGGAGGAGCGACAACACCACAGCGGGGCCGACAGACCAACTGCCGCGGAATGCGATGGAGCGAGGCGGAACGCTGAGATCGACCAGAGACGTTCCCTCGACGGAAGTATCGATTTCCCACTCGGGCGGGGCCAGCACAGAGTCTTGCACTGTCGCGGCGACACTGCTTGCACCGTCGGCATCGTCATCGGTGTGCGCATACGCCGACGAGGCAGCAACGGGGACGTCGTCCGGCGCCAACGACGACGACGACGAAGACGGAGCCAGCAGGGGGGTAGTTTCCGACGGGCTGCTGCTGGTGTGATCCGACTTTGCCGCCCTGCCGCCGGCAGTCGCGATCGGCAGTGACCCAAGCCAACGGCGGACGCCTGCTGCGACGTTCGAGGCGGAGACTGCGCGGACAACGAGGGGCAGGGCGACGGAAAGGACGAGCAGAGTGAGCGAGGCGGCCGCCAGCAGCAGCGGCAGGGAGGATTCCTCGACGTGGGTGCTAATGCCGCGGGATGTCGTCGTCGTCGTCGTCGTCGTGGTGGGAGTGAAGAAGTAAAAGGCGCCTGGGCCAACGTTGCGGATGCCCGCGCGGCCGGCAATCGCTTCCATCGTTTGTCTGGTTTTTGGATGCACTTTTCGCTTTTTTCTTTTGTTTTTTATTCTTTTATTGTTCTTTTTTTTTTCCTTTCCCTTTTTGGTTGCCTTTTCTGTCTCTCCCCTCCAATATATCCACATCCGCGCTGAATCACTGTTGGATTGGGAGGGAGGGACACACCAAATGTGACAACATGCGTCCCCAAACAGGGAGAGAGAGAGAGAGAGAGAGAGAGAGAGAGAGAGAGAGAGACAGACCGAGAGAATGAGAGCGCAAGCAGACGTCTGTGTGTTTTTCTCGGCAAAGTCGCCCAGTGCTCATTGTCCTCGGCTTCTGCTGCAAATGGTGCAGTGCCAGCCCAACTGGGACCAAACATCAGAATGCCCCAATGAAATAAGCAAAAAAGGTTGGGTGATAAAAGTCCATATCTGTCAGGGGCGATTTTGTCTCAAGATAGGCGCTGTTTTGCAAGTATTTCCTCAAATTTTCATAATGTTTTGTTAGTGTTCAGTGGGACAAGTCTTCATACACCTTGTCAAATTTGCCTCCACCTGCCACCACCACTGCCAGATCCGTAGATCGCCCTGCTGCCACCATCCAGATCACCTCCAAATTCGGCATAGAGAATGTTATGAATCACCCTCTGGAAACCTCTGGAACCTTCCAGAACATTCCTTCATGGAACCTTCTGGAACCTCCTGGAACATTCTAGAACATTCCTTCATGGAACCTTGTGGAACCTTCTGGAACCTTCTTTGCTTTCCTGGCTTGTCTTGGTATCATTGGTATCATTGTATTACTAATTGCTCTTTCTGGAACTTTCTTTGAGTCTTGACAAGGAACACTCTCAAAAGGTATAAAAGGGGGATGGGGGACCTGTCCCATCCCTCAAGGGAATTATTGTTTCCAATACAATCATCCACTCCTCTCAGTTCCTTGTCTGCCTTGTCCTGTCCTGCCCTGTTCCTGACAGAGAAGCAGCATCACACAAAGCAGATGCTGCCACACGCAAGACAGTTTCTAACTTGCATGCTGTTAGGCGGAACTGACTGGTTAGCAGCAAGAGGCACAAGACGGACCCGAACCTATTGTGACTGTCAGTTATTGTTCTCACGATGCCCATGGGAGAGGGAGCCACTACCAATGCAGACCTGGGCGCTGGCTTGCGCTGATGTCAAATACTCCAAGTATTAAGTGGAACAGAAACCTGGTGTCAACAGTTTTCCTCCTCCTCTGCTCAAGCAGATAATATAGGAGAGGTTTTTACCCTGTGCTGGTCACGCTTGCCTAGCAACTATTACAGCGTTTATATCATCATCATGTACCAATAATTCATAACAGAGTTTATCTCCTTTCTCTCCAAGTTGGGGAGAAGGACCACCCACAAACACATATCTCCACTTCATTCACTCCTTCCACTCACTCACTCAGAGTAGACTGTTTACAGAAAGCATGATGAATGAGTGCTTGCAAGTCTTGTGCAAGAGTGGTCATAAATCCTTCTCGATTTGGGATTGTTTCACAGGTTTAAACCTGGGATGCTTTTTGTTGATTGGCGGCCTGCTCAAGTATCTTGACACTCTGTATATGAATAGAAAATGGACTTTTAATACAATCTGACGGTCAACTTCATCTATCTGCAAGACATTGCATCAACTCACAAAGCAGTGAAAGCGGGTCAATGGTGTTTCAGAAACGTGGATTGAAAGTTCTGGATTGGCCTGCACAAAGCCCAATTGAGAATCTCTGGGAACACCAGAAGCTAAAAGTGCAGAAAGATTGCCCGTCTGGAATCCCAGCTCTGAAAAAATCAGTTTCAAGGGCATGGACCAAAATTCCCCATTAGTACCTTCAATGTTTAGTTGAAAGTATGCCAAGGAGAATCAAGGCTGAGATCAAAAGTGAGTTCCACCAAGTACGGAGGTAGCGCTCCTTATACACCTTTTACTTTAGCTTGTTTTTTTTTTGGAATGGGTCAATAAAGGGGTTACACTGACACCATTTTTTTTGAATTTTATCCAAGTGAATGAAGACTTATTTCCCTGACTGTACACAAACGTTGCACCAAGGCCAACGTTTGGATGCCACCTAGGAACTCTCCTCCCCAAATTTGTATACAGCGCCCGGAGAACAGGCTGCTGCAGCAGTGCGAGAGGGAAACAGAAAGTGCGGGAATGCGACGGCACTCTGATGCGGCCAGAACGGCGACAGCGCCCGCGACGAGGGGAGATTACCTGGGCAAAGGGAGGAGGGAAAAAGAGAAAAGCAAGGGCGTGTTGGGAATTTCTGGTTCCGAACCTCCAAGGTGGGTTCAAGCAGCAGCAAGAAGGCAGATGAGGATGGGTGGATGTCAAGAGAGGCCCCCGACCGACCAACAGTCAGGCCCCCCATCCATGGCCACAGCCCCGCCGCGCCGCCAAAAGGGGGGCGCATCCAGCCGCGTTCCAATCGCCCGATCGTGGCTTTACTCGTTGATCGCATTCAAGCCAGCAACCCTTCGCAAAGTGGCAGCCGTCGCGTGCGCAGCCGCACTTGCCGCGTGCGGGATGGTGGTGGTGATGGTCTTGCCCTTTGGATCGCGAGTCGTGATGGAAACCACAACCCCCCCTCCCAGCTCCAAAATTTTTGAAGCATTCAATACGCTAGCGAAGACTCGTGGTCCCCTATATTCCCTGATGCGTGGAAGTAGGTGATGCGTTCTTCCCCGACTAACACGACACAGTCTTCATCAGCCACTTTGGTATTTTGAGGATAAACTTTGATACCAAGCTGCCGCTTGCTGAACCAACTTCGACTAGTGCTGATATCTACCCAAACTGCCCAGCCTGTTCTCATCCAAGGCATCATCCTCGCGCCAACTCGTTTGCCCCAATCTGATCCACGTCCTGCTTTTCTGTTTAAAGACAACAAAAACAGGTGGCGATGGCATCCTACACACGTCCCATTGTCATCGACAATGGAACCGGGTAAGTTTCGAGACATTCACTACATACGCAACAGACCCTTACCCGTCCTCACTCCAGCTACACCAAAATGGGGTACGCCGGAAACTCGGACCCCCAATTTATCATCCCCACCGCAATTGCGACACGGAAGATCGCCGGTGCTGCGGGAGACCGCACAGGTCCGGCCATCGGATCCATGTCTCGGGCGACGACCCTTTCCGGCGCGACCTCCTCCAACATTGCGTCCAGGCGTGGTGTGGATGATCTCGATTTCTACATTGGCGACGAGGCCATCGCAAATGGGCACACGTACAACGTGGCGAGCCCTATCAGGCATGGACAAGTCGACAACTGGGACTACATGGAAAAGTTCCACCAGGCGTGCATTTACCAGTACCTGCGGTGTGAACCGGAGGATCATTACTTCCTGTTGGTAAGCACGCACGTTCCCCGACTCTTGGGCCAAAGCCTTGGACTGTTTCCCATTTTGCAAACAACAACAACTAAATGATTTTTTCGTTAATCAATTTCCAGACCGAGCCGCCCCTGAACGCGCCAGAGAACCGTGAATTCACCGCCGAAATCTTCTTCGAGTCATTCGGCGCCAAGGGTATTTACATTGGTGTTCAAGCTGTACTTGCGCTTGCGGCGTCATGGTCCAGCAAGCGCGAGCAGACCCTCACCGGAACGGTCATTGACTCTGGTGACGGTGTTACACACGTTATTCCCGTCGCCGAAGGATACGTCATTGGCAGCTCGATCAAGCACATTCCTATTGCTGGAAGGGATATCACCTACTTTGTTCAGCAGCTCCTGAGGGAGCGCGAAAATTCTATACCCCCAGAAGAGACGATGGAAGTGGCGAAGCGCATCAAGGAAATGTACTCGTATGTCTGCCCGCGGATCGACAGAGAGTTTGCGAAATACGATGCCGAGCCAGGAAAGTGGTTCAAGAAGCATGAATTCATTCACTCTATCACAAAGAAGGTAAACCAACCGTTTCACCAATCCCGGAAGCCGAAAGGGTCTCTCACCAGTGCGCTTGTAATCCCCACAGCCTTACACGGTCGACATTGGATACGAGCGCTTTTTGGGGCCAGAAATCTTCTTCAACCCCGAAATGTTGAGCTCGGACTTCTTGACTCCGCTCCCGGAGGTCGTAGATCAGGTCATCCAGAGCTGCCCTATCGACACTCGAAAGGGTCTTTACAGAGTGAGTGAGCCAGAATTGGAGCACGATTCTTTTTTTTTTTTTTTTTTTTGTTCTTTGTCGTGAAGTCTGTCTCTGACAAGCCATTCAATAATGCACAAAGAACATTGTACTCTCTGGAGGCTCCACAATGTTTAAAGATTTCAAGCGACGGCTGGAAAATGACATCAAGAAGCTCACCACAGCCCGTCTGGACGCCTCTGTCGCCGTCGCGAACATGACGCTGAGCGCCTCCCAGGCCGTCAAGATGAACGAGCTGGAAGTCAATGTGATTCAGCACAAGCGCCAGCGGTACGCTGTGTGGTTCGGTGGCAGCTTGCTTGCTGGAACGGTTAGTGTTCTTCCTTTTTTTGTGGGCGCCCCGCTTTGCATGCTCGCACGCCTTTCTTTGGTTTTTCGGTCTCTAGCTCACACACGCACACGTACTTGCGAACACACACCCACTCCCTCTGACTTCTTCCCACGCGTTTCAAGCCCGACTTTTACAGCTACTGCCACACGAAGGCCCAGTACGAGGAGTACGGACCGAGCATCGCGCGGTACAACAAGATCTTTGGGTCTGTTGTGTAAAGGGTGCTTTATGTGTGCGTCCGTCTTGTGGTTGTGTTCTTGTATTTTTCTTTTTTTCTTCTTCCTCTTTTTTGCTGCTCCCTTGCTATTCTTGCTCTTTTTGGTGGTGCTTTCGTTGCGCAAGCCGCCTTCAACGAGACTGAATAGACGGAAGGAAGGGGCTGGAAGAGTTCTGTGCGTTGTCGATGCAGTTGGAGTGCTTTGTATTTTGTTTGACCTGAACTCGCACATGCGTGGGTGGGAGCGTCCTTGTCTTCTCTGTCGTTTCTTTCGCTCTTTTTCGACTTCTGCGCTAAACACGCACATGAGCGGTGCGGATGGCAGGAGGACAAAGACGAAAGGGAAAGCGCTCCGGCAGCGGCATCGGCGGTGTCGGCGGTAACAGCAGCACCAGCGGCACCAGCAGCAGCAGGCAGCAGCAACACGATGACGACGTGAGCAGCCGCGGTGGCGGAGACGGAGCGTCCTCCCGCTTCGCGGCTCTGCAGACGCTAGAACTGTCTCAGGCGATCCTGGACATTTACAAGTCGGCCGCCTGGCTGGGTGCCGGAGCCCCCCGGACCGATAACGGCGACGGCGACGACAACCACAACAACAACGACCTCCCGACCCCCCTCTCCTCCTCCGACCCCCGCGACTTTCATGCGCGCCTGCGCCGCATCAAAGACCTCTTCCTCGCTCGCGACTACCTCGCCATCTTCCGCGACCCGTCGCTGCTGCCCGTATACGTCAGCGAGTACTCGCCGTCCCGCTCGCTCTGCTACTGCAACCTGTTCCTCGCCTCACCGACGCTGCGCGCACTGCTGCGCGCGCCCGCCGGATGCAGCATCTACGCCGTCGGCGCGGGGTCCGGCGGCGAGCTTGTCGGCGTCGCGGCGGCGATCGCGGCGCTGGAGGCCGACACGTCGGCGGCGGCGGCGGCGGCGGGGGGCGACGATGGAGACGGCGACGACCACGCGGGAGGAAGCACATTGCGAAGTGGAACGGCTAATAGTGCTTCCACCACCACCACCTTGCTCGTCCAGGACATTGCAGACTACTCGCGCGTCCTCGTCGGGCTGGAGGACGCCGTGCGGGCACACCTTGGCGGAGCAGGAGGAGGAGGAGCAGGCGGCGGCCGGGGCGGCGGGGTGCCGCGGCTGCGCGAGGGGGCGCTGCGGGTCGAGCGGTCGATGCCGCAGGACGTTCTCGGCGGGCTGCTGGAGGATGAGGCGGACGCCGGCGGCGGCGGCGGTGGCGGTGACGACGAGGGCGGAACCGCCGCCGGCGTCGTCCCCGTCGCGACCGCCGTGTCCCGCGCGGACCTCGTGACGGCCATGTTCCTGACCAACGAGCTGCTCGCGACCAGCAAGCGGGCGTTCGTGGCGCTGGTGCGGCTGCTGGTCGCGCGGATGCGGCCGGGGGCGTGTCTGCTCGTGGTTGACTCGGCCGGCTCGTTTTCCGAGGTCGCCGTCGGCGCGGGCGGCGGGGGCGGCTCTGGCGGAGGCGGAGGCGGCGCCGAGGCGCCGCGCAAGTACATGGTGTACACGCTGCTGGACGCCGTCGGGGCGTTCGAGGTGCTGGAGCAGACCGACTCGCGGTGGTACCGCTTCCCCGACGGCCTGGCGTACCCGCTCAAGCTGAACAACATGCGGTACTTTATGCGGCTGTACCGGAGGCGGTGAAAAGGGGGCGTTGTGTGTGAGTGGCGGAGACAGGGTTCTTCATAGGGATAATACACAAACAATATTCTTTGCACGGCCAGCGAATGTGAACGTCAAACGCAGGGCTGCGGGGGCTCGTTTTTATTGTCGTGCAACGACACACACACGCAAACACACACACTCCCATTTAATTCTTGCCGTGGTCGGCTTGGACGGCCTCAGCTCGCCCTTTGCCGCTCTTCTTCTTTTTCTTTTGACCGCCGTCCTTCTTCGTTTGATCGCTGTTCCAGCATTTGGGGTGCCTGTACCTCTTCATTTCGAGGCTCCTCCCGTTTTCTCTGAGCACGTCCAAGAAGGAGTCCAAGAGCTGTTCAAAGAGCTGGCCCTTGGGCGGCTGCGTGACGCCCTTCCGCAGCCGCGCGACGTAGCGGACGCAGCCCCTCGGCGGCGCCGGCTTCCAGTACAAGGCCGAAATGGACGTGCTCTTGGGGATGTCGGGGGCGGACAGCCACAAGCGGGTGGCGGCCGCCGCCTTCTTCCTCCTGCTTTGCAGAGATCCCGGTTGTTGGCCGTTCTGCTGCGTCTTGAGGCCGAGGAGCGGGGAGGTATAGGTTGAGCCGGGGAGGACGACCTTGGGATCTGGTCGAAGCGTGCCCATGAATTGGTTTGCCTCGGCTGGGTTTATCCGGAAAGCGGCTTTTCGTTTTATCGCCTTTTGCAAGAAAAAAAAAAAAAGAGAGAGAGAGAGAGAGAGAGAGAGAGAGAGAGAGAGAGAGAGAGAGAGAGAGAGAGAGAGAGAGAGAGGCAAGGACTTCGGTCAAAAACATGCCGGTCGTGCTACAAGTAAACATAAAAAATAAAATAAAAAAAGTGGCAGCCGACCTTGTCGCCCTTTTGTTTCTGATGGAGTGCGCGAACCGCCTTGAACAGAGTATCCTGCTCTGACACAAAAAGCACTTCATTCCCGTGCGCGTTCCGCAATTTCTCCTCCTCGGTCAGCTCCGAGTACAGCGGCGTCATGGCGTCGATCACCCGTTTTTCGTCAACAAAGGGCAACAGGTTCACCCCTGTTATCTCTGAAGTTCAGACCCAAAAAAAAAGGCCAAACGGAGAGGAGAGGATTACCAAAACTTACCATTCATGATTTGTCTGTTCGTCCCAGTCTCGTCAAATTTGAATTCGACCGGGAAGAAACTTTTGAGAGGACTGTCGTCATCCAGCATCAACTTGTGAAACGCAGTCGGGATTAGGCTCCTACTTCCAGGAGGAAGCACACACATGAGCTGCTCGACAGGTTTGAACGGCTCGCCAAGCTCAAAACGGATGTCATCAATGTCCCCAATAAACGAGAGAAGGTCGGAAGGAAGTGGGGAGTGGTAGTATGGATAGAACCATCTCCAGGACGGGACACCTTGGTAGTAGCACTTCATCACCCAACTTAGACTTTCAAGGTACTTCGTAACGACACTGCAGCATTGAAATAATGTAAGTGCGGGGGCTAGTTTGCTTGAAAAAAAAGAGAAAAAAAAAACGAGTTGGCGAAGCAGCATGAACTCAACTCTTTCACGGATTCCACATCCCCCCGTTCGAAGCCAAACTTTTGATCGTAGTACACCTTCTTGTTATGCACGTTCCACAAGCTGGATTCGAACAGAAACAAGTCTGCGGCTTCATCTTCCGAATCCGCCAATGTGCCCTCCGTGATCATTAAATCGCCATCTGCAGGTTTTCCCCCAGTTTCAGCCGGAACTCCGCAATCTCGCGCTGTTTTCAACTTCTTGGCGTTGTGGGCGGTCCCATTGGCGTGTGCCTCCTTCGTCTCGCCATCGGCTTCGGCCTTCCTTTTCAGTGAATCGTTTGTACCAGTAACGCCGTGGCCGCTGGGGCATAGCACCTGTTTCTTTTTTTCGAGTGCGTCAACAAACTCCTTCTTTTTTTCCAGTGAAGGCTCCCGGTTGTTCATCTCCACGTGAAACACGCAATAATCGAATTTCATCAAATGCACAAGCAGGAGCTTTACGGCCTCAAAGTCGATATCTCCGCTGTCCGTTAGATACCTTCCGTCCCCGAGCTGCGGCTTGATACTTTTCCACGCCCTGACGAGTCGATCCATGAGGGCAGCTTCCCACCGTCGGTTAGTGGGCAGTCTCGGTATGAAGTCGTTCCCGAGAAAGCAAATAAGGAAAACCCAGTCGTCGATCGCGCGCTCGAGGTCAAAGCTGCCGGTACAGGGACGCAGCTCCGCATCCAAGTATTCGCGAAGAATTGCCACGTGCAGGAACCCGAATTGAACTCCATTTTTTGGTCTATACCTTCTAAAATATATTTTATCATCTGGACTTAGCTGTCGTAGAACCTTTATATGAGGCTCGTGGACCGTGAGAGCCAGTATTATCATATCCGCGTCCTGGCTGTACACAACATGCCGTGTGGTGGGGTCATACTCCGGCTGCACCCTCTGCCGACGAATATAGTCCATAATCTTGTGCTCGCCTTCTCCTGGCACGCTCGCATCAGAAAGAATAACCTTGACGCCTTGCCACGCGGGATTGAAGTTGAGCCTGGAAGCAATGTAGTACTTGAGCGCCTCTGTAAGGCGCGACATAAACGGCGTACCGGGGGTGATACAGTTCGAATCAAAGAGCTTGTTGGGAGTAAAGGGCGGCGGATTTGAATACTCCTCTTCGTCACGATCTTCTGCGGTTTCCTCGATGTCGTCTTCGCTCGCCGCCTGTTCTATCTGTTCCTCACTCGTCGCCTCTTCCACCTGTTCCTTGCTCGCCGCCGGTTCCATCGCTTCTTCCCGCCTCTTCGTTTTTTTGGCGTCTTCCTGTGCCCGTCGGAACCGTTTGGCCCGCTGATGATTCATTTTCGCGCGTGGAGCGACACCATCGACGGACAAGTAAAGAACCTTTCGAGGTCGGACGATATTCACGATGCGGTCGACGTACGTGAAGATTGCTGTCATCATTTCATCTTCGGTCTGTGGTGCTTGCTTTTTCTGTCATGCCAACACGAGTGCAACAAGGGGAAAGAAAACGAGAAAACGTCAGAGGCACGGTCCGCGGGGGGATCATCGCGAAAAGCTCGTCGTCTCTCGATCAATACCTTCGAGAGAGGTTTGCAGCACGGGTGGACGAGGCAGTTCACGTCGATGTACAGGTTGTCGAACTCGACACCGTTCGGATTCGGTCGTGTTGCGTCGACCGGAGGTGAGGCACCGTTCTTAAATTGGGACTTTTCCTCACGGACTGGCATCCAAATGTTTGGGTATGACCTTACTAGCCACCTGCAGTTTGTGTGATACATGGGCGGGGCAGAGAAAGAAGAGGGAGGGTAGGGTTTGAGTGAAACGGTGCCCGCACTCTTCGTCTACCCCCCCGTCATGATGGTCGTACTTGAAGAAGGTTGGGATGCCCATCCTTTCTCTCTTTCTTTCTTTCTTTTCTTTCCTTTTTTTTTTTTCTTTTTCTTGCTTCTCACTTTCTTCCTTTCTTTTTTTTTTTTTTTTTTTTTGAGACTTTCTTTCGATCTTGGAAACAAGAAATGATGGAAGTTCTCCCCTCACAGTAGCACATTCTGTCCGACGTGAACGACGCCTTCGACAGCATAGAACACAACGTCTGTGTCGTTCGGGTGGATTCGCGACGGCAGCGCGGCTGGCCCTCGGGGCTGCGAGTGGCGCGGTTGGTGCTGCTTGGCGTTGTGCGTGACCCGCGTGCGGCTGTCATCGATGGTGAGCTGGTTGTGCTCGATTTTTGTGTAGGGGCCGCCGAGGAGCGGCGCAAAGCACTGCAAGGAAAGATTCATGTGGTAGTTCGATGGTTGGAAAGGATGATGATGAATGATGGGTGACAGCGTTTGCAGCCTTAGGCTGCAGGTTTTAAGAGAGTCGAACGCGAACCTCGCACGCCGGCGTATCCCATTTGTTGCCCCAGAGATAAATGGAAGTCAAAGTCGTGTTTCGCGTAGCAAGGCTTTGCGCGATGTCACGAAGGCCCTTTCCGCTGATGCCGTTGTGGTCCAAGCGAAGCCTGTGACACAGTTCAAGGAAAGAAGATTTAACGGACACGCCATTGATGGTTACGACAGGAAAAACGGTGAAGAGGCGACCATGGGGAATACAAATTGAAAGTCAACTCAACTCCTTTATGGCCTTATTGTGGCACAACATCATTGCAATTGCTTCTGCACCTTCATCCTGAATGTTACAGCAGCTCAGGTTTAAAACGCGCAGGTGTGGATGCTTGTAAAGAGCTTGGCTAAGGGCAACTCCGCCGTCTCGAGAAATGCGGTTCCTGCACCGTGGGTTGGTTCACTCAGCGCGTCAAAAACAAAGCAAATACAGCGGCAACTCACGCCCTCAAATTCAGCACTTGCAGCCCCAAGCTCGATTTTACTGCCCCGGCGATCACCTCGACGCAAATCCAATCTGTGATGCCCATCTTTCCAATTCCTAAAGTCTCCAAGGCATTCTCTTCGCTTCGCATGGCCCGAGCCACATGGAGCATCACGTCGCGGTCGAGCGTTTGCGTGAGGCGGTGAGTTTGCGACGCGTTGTCAGAGACGTCAATGTCACGGAGGGTGGGGTGGTTCAGAAGCACTATGAACAGGGCGGTGAGGGACGTGGCCGTTTGAGATGTGCTCGTCAAGTTGAGGGTATGGAGGGCCGTGTTGACCTTTCAGCGTTTTTTTGCGGATTAGGAGGGAGAGGCAGGGTAAGCAAGATGCGTGAGTGTCGGTGAGAGTGCGTCGTGGAGGAGCAAAGAACCTGAAGCATATTGGCGATTGCAATGCCACCATCAGTTCCCAGCTCGTTGTGTGCGAGATTCAAGTTTGCAACAGATTCATCGTGTATAAGAACGTCTGCCAGCGCCTTCGCACCGGCGCTTTTGATGTTGTTGGAGCTCAGATTGAGGGTATGAACGTGGCGGTTACTCTTCGCGAGTACCATGGAACGGCGTCAATAAGTTTTTTATGATTTCTCCGGGTCATTACTTTGAGAAATGAAGCAATCCGAGCGGCTCCGGCATCGCTTATCTCATTAAACGAGAGATCAATCGATTTTAGGAACGACACGCCGCCCAAGGGCACGCTAAGAGCCTCAACATGCGCGTCGTCAAGTCGACGATGTCGGAGGTCGTCTTGAGTTCCCGACAGAGACAGTGAATCTGGGATGCGGCTATGAGAGTCCTTTAGTTGCATGCAACGGTGGAAACATTATTTTCTGTAAACTTTCGTCACCCTTCGTCGATCGCTTCTTGCATGGACTTTTTGAGCGAAGGGACAGCTGAGGAGCATTTCAAACGAAAGAGAGCGTGAGCAGGAAAGAGTGGTTGTGAAAGTTGTAGGTTGTAGGGAGTAGAAAGGAGGCGTGAAACCGTACCAGTGACGTGACTGAGACGGCACATGTTCAAGTATCCTTCGAGAAAGTCGACAACCTCCATAGCGAGGGCAGACGATTCGGAGGGCGCCTCACCCGGACCATCCATATTACCGAGGCTGCCGCTGCTTCCGGCAGCACCTCCTAGATCTGGGTCTCCTTCAAACTCCTGGACATTTGGAGAAGCCAAGTCGGCGGCGGCCATTTTCGCGTCCTAGTGTTGTTGTTCACCTGCAGTATTGGTTGGTCACTTTCCCTTGCAACGCAAGATCGCAATGTATTCGAATAAGGCGACAAATACTCTGTGAAGCCGGAGCCTTAAGGCGATCCGCCGCAGGAGAAAGCACGGCGATGTCTGGAACGCGGGCGTGGGTTGGGACGGAATGATGTGGCAGATTTGGGATGGCGATCTGTGCAGTTTGTCCCCTGTCCGTTTTGTGGAGGAAACACGTGTTCACGTGGCCGATCGAAGAAAGGGAGGCTTGGACCGATTTTGCACCACAGGCCTTCCCGCGCTTCACCTCCCAGTCGACGTTGCCACCGCCACCATCGCCCTTCCCACCACTACTAGCCGTAGTGCGTCCGCGGCGCTAGTCATTGCGCGATCTCAAATCCTTTCGCTCTTCCTGAATTCGTTTTGAGCTGTCAATCTTGCACATACAAGGGTCGCAAAACGCATGGATCACATCGCCACTGGGAGCTTTCCCGGCGAGGGAGTTTCCCACCGCCTTCCGCAGAGGCGTTCCGCAACGCAGAGTGCACAGAGTGCTGCTGGACGAGATGAAGACGGAAGATGGACCAGATCATCGTTCGACAACCAAAGAGTTGGCGATCCCAAACTCGTTGGAGTCCCCGCTCTCGTGTCGCCGAACTATCCGCCATTGTTTCTCCGCGACGATCGCCCAGAAGAGTGTCCTCCATGCTTTGACTGTGAGCTTTGGAAATCTTGTCCAGGGCGATTCCAACGTGCTTCTTACCTCCATTTCCACCCGAATTCCGACCGGCAGGTCACCTTCAAGCCTTTCCGTGTGTACATTTTTCGACGTGCAGCGATTTGAACGGCAAATGCGTTTGCGGCGCCGGGTTTGGCGGCGACGATTGCTCCACTCCGCGTTAGTTCTCCTCCCCCTAGTTGGACTGCAAACTGGACAACCCTAACTTTTCTTCACTCATTCAATGAAATAGTCTGCGATTCACTTGCCGACGGAAACAACCGCCACCAGAAACCAGGCAACGAGCAGTACTGCAGTTGCAAAGACGGATGGATTGGGAATAATTGCAATGGTAACTATCTTCATAGGATGGTCTCCCTGGCAGCTGACAAGCAAATGCTAGTTTGCAGGGCGGACCACGTTTGCGATTCGATGATTATCGGAGGTCAAAACGGCACCTGCTACTCGAGTTCACTCCTCGTCAGTCAGAACTACATGCAGTGTCAAGTCACGAACGAGGGTGTCGTTAAAAACCTGAAAAGCGCCGAGCTCACTCATTCCTGCAACCGGAAGGATGGAACTTGCGAATTTCAGTTTTGGGTTCAAGGGACTGAGAGCTTCTACTGCGCGATGACAGATTGTGCATTCTCCGGAGGTAATTTCAAAATTGCTTGGGTTTTTTTTAACTCGTTTTTCCCCGCCATGATGCAGAGCAATTCGTTGACAAGAATGTCACGCTTATGGCATGCGAGCACGCTCGCTGTCAGTGTATTCCTGGTCGCATTCTGTGTGGCCAGCCTGGCTCCATCGATCTTACAGATTGGATGACAGACCCGGAGGACGGCCCGACTGGTCCAACAACATACACGTGCACGGAAGTCGACGGCGACGGAGGAAATTACACTTGCAAATTCGAAGGTTAGCTTCAATCCTTATGACGTGTGGTTTCGCAAAAAAACCTGACCGGTCCTTCTCATTCAGAACCCCACATGAACGACCTCATCTCCCTCATTTCAACCGAGCCGTACTTTACACTTTCTTGTGTTTCTGGAGAATGCCTCCATGTCACCCAAGTTCCAGGCTACACCAGACCTGCGGCGCCAACCGCGTTTACCCCTCTCTTGATAACCATCATGATCGTCATCGGTCTGGGAATCGTCGGCGCCATCGTTTTTACAATTCGATTTTTCAAGAGTAGAAGCGAAATGGAAATGTTTGATGACGGTAGAGTTGTGGTTGGAGACGGAGGCGACGAAGAAATTCGCCTTGTAGACGAGGATGCCGGTCGGCGTGCCCTGATGGCCGGTTTCATTCCACGCGCGCTCATGTTCAGAGACATCAGCTATACAATCTACTCCAAAAAGTCCGCGGCAAACGAGCCTTCATCGCTGGCGTCTGTGCTTCCGACTTCGCTGTTTGGCCGAGCGCGCACAGCGCCGGAAGCAGACACAGAAAACGCCCCATTATTGGAAGGTGGCGGCGCCACTGAGGTCGATGCGGCATCAGAGGCGACGCCGGCGCGCGAAACGGACCGGCGAAAGCGAATCAAAGTACTGGAAAGTGTTCACGGGTATGTCAAGCCGGGACAAGTCATGGCGATCATGGGCGGATCGGGTACGTTTAGGGTTCTCGTTTCTTTGCGTAGTAGCGATATATCCAAATACGTTTCCTGACGAAGCGTTGCTACGAAGGGGCTGGAAAGACAACATTTTTGGATATTTTGGCGAGGAAAAGCAAAACCGGCAAAATCCGAGGAGAAATACTTGTAAATGGTCGTACGATGAGTGCCGACGAGTACAAATCTATCATCGGGTACAGCGTGATGAATTAATTGGGGAGGGGGGGTGTTCAGAATCGCAACTACTTATATCTTGATAACGCGTAAAATCCAGGTACGTTGACCAAGAGGACACTTTGATGGGAACATTGACCGTTTACGAAACGGTCATGTATTCGGCGCTGCTGCGGCTTCCTCGGTCCATGTCTTACGAGGCCAAGAAGCGGCGTGTTCAGGAAACGATGCAGGAGTTAGGCATTGTGCATATCGCAAACAGGAGAATCGGTGTTGCAGGTACGGACGCCCGCCCTCTTGCATTTCATCAAAAAATATTCTCTCATGACTATGAATTAGGATCAAGGGGCATTAGCGGGGGTGAAAAGCGCAGAGTTTCCATCGCTTGTGAACTGGTCACAAGCCCCAGTATTCTGTTCTTGGACGAGCCAACCTCTGGTAGGATGTTCAGGAGGACCTCGTTGGATCTAAAGCACTTTTTTTCTTTTGTTTGTTCGACAGGACTTGACTCATACAATGCATTCAACGTGATCGAGTGTTTGGTTTCATTGGCACGGCAGTACAAGCGCACTGTGATTTTCACCATTCATCAACCAAGATCAAACATCTACGCCCTGTTTGACCAGCTTGTCCTTCTTGCGAAAGGCAAGATGATATACTCCGGACCAGCTCAGGACGCCGCTATTGACCACTTTTCTTCCATGGGGTACAATTGCCCGCTGGGCTTCAATTTGGCCGACTACCTTGGTGAGTCCGCAACATTATAGTTTTGGTCTAACGTGGGAGGGAAGTCGACCTTACAATGCACGTAACGGGAACATCCGACACCCCTTCTTCTGGGGATGGTGGAACGCCTGAGCGCGGAGCTCTGGGAAGCATAAGATCCGAACAAGAAGAACGGCTTTACACTCCGCACGTTGCGGCGTCTCGACTACGCCCAGCCCCGTCCCCTCTAATGGATCCTCTTGGAGCAACTCAGTTTGAAAACGATGGAGAAACAGACGACACCGCTACAGCGCCTCCAAGGGACGCACCGAATTCACCGTCCTCGTCGCGACCTTCCGGATTTGGAGGACGCAGCCCGACCGGCGGTCAGTCCCAGTCTCGAGTTCGCTCTCCACCAAAACCATCACCGAACGGCTCCCTCAGCCGTGCTACTGGCGCGGAGAGCCCCTCGGACGGAGCAGCCTCCTCGTCAGCACAACCTCCTCCGTTCACAACCGACTCAGAACCCGATCTCTCGCAAATGTCAGACGTCGACCACCTTGAAACGCTCGCGGGTGGTTATGACAGATCGAGCGCCGCTGCCGAGATACGTCAGGAGATTACTGCAGCGATAGAAGCTGCGGAGGAGGAAGACGAGCGGGAATTCAACGCGCGCCAAAACCTACCCCGCGGTTCCGCGTCGCGCCGCTCCCTTTCCGTGTCCTCCTTTGCCTCGACCCGCTCCAACCGCGGCGGCAGCGGGACCGCCGGGTCCGTGGGCGACGTGTCAGACACCCGTCGCGCGACGCCGTGGACGCAGTTTCAGATCCTCAGCGGCCGCACGTTCAAGAACCTGTACCGCAACCCGAGCCTCCTCCTCACGCACTACCTCATCAGCGTTATCGTCGCGGTCATGTGTGGCCTGCTGTTTTGGAAAGTCAACAACGACATTGGAGGCTTCCAGAATCGGATGGGGCTCTTTTTTTTATATGCTCGCTGTTTGGGTTTGGATGCTTGAGCAGCATGCAGGTACCCGGATATGCTTTTTTTTGCGAGGTTTTTTTTAAAGTTTTTGGGTTTTTGGCTAATGGTTTGCGATCACAAATGTGTGTGTGTGGGTGTTAGGCGTTCGCGTCGGAAAGGCTAATTTTTATTCGGGAACGAGCCAACCGGTACTACCATCCAATCACTTATTTCACTTCAAAGGTTTGTTCAGGATGGTCTTTGAGGACTTGGGCGCTCCAGGAATTGGTTAACTCTGTACCGCCTTTGTCGGCAACTATCTCTCTCTCTCTCTCTCTCTATCTCTCTCTCTCTCTCTCTCTCTCTCTCTCTCTCTCTCTCTCTCTCTCTCTCTCTCTCTCTCTCTCTCGTCTACACAGATTCTCTTTGACATGATTCCGCTGCGCGTCGTGCCGCCCGTGATCCTGGGCCTGATCCTGTACCCGCTGGTGGGGTTGCGATCCGAGTCGTTCCAGTTCCTCTTCAAGTTTTTGTACGTGCTGGTTCTGTTCAACATGACGGCGGCGTCGTGCTGCATGGCGCTGTCTCTGGTGCTCAGCGACGCGTCTGTGGCGACGCTGGTAGCGACGCTCGTGATGCTGTTTGAGATGCTGTTTGGCGGCCTGCTGCTGAACAAGGGCAGCGTGCCGCCGGCGTTCCGGTGGATGCAAGACACGAGCTTTTTCAACTGCGCGCTCGAGGCGCTTGTGGTGAACGAGGTGTACGGGCTGTCGCTGTACGAGAACAAATTTGGGTTGCAGATTGATGTACGTTGTTTTTTTTTGTTTTTTTTTGTGTGTGAGTGTGAGTGTGTGTGTGTGTGTGTGTGTGTGTGTGTGTGTGTGTGTTTGTGCGCACAGTCTTCTCACATACACGCGCGACACGCGCGACAAAAAAAAGGTTCCCGGCGCGGTGATTCTGCAGACATTTGGATTCGAGTACCGCAACTACTGGGTCGACGCGCGCATGCTGTGGATCATGTGCACGCTGTTCTTGACGATCGGGTTCCTGTGGCTGCAGTTTAGGGTGAAGGAGAGGCGTTGATTCGGGGCGTATGTGTGTGTGTGTTTGATTTTGCGTGAACGTGCTTTGCTTGCTTCTTTTTTTTTTTTTTTGTTTTTTTTTTGTTTCTTGGTGTTTCGGTTTTGGGTTTGATTTCAGTGTGAGAGAGGGGGGGGCTGCTATTCTTCTCACTTTTTTTTTTTTTTTTTTTTTTTGGGGTGACTGCACGGGTACCAACCGGGCTTGTCTGGTTAGGTTTTTTTTTGTGAAAAGCGAAAGAAACGAGATTCAGGAGGTCACTTTTTTGTCTTTGTGAAAGACGCTAGCGGTTCTCGTGTTTTTTTTTTTCCCTTCGTTTTTTTTTTTTATTATCTCTTTTGACCACATTTGGTCGCTTGATGATCGTCGGATTGCCGGAACCGACACCACGGGCCGGGGGTCAGAGGTCTGCAGTCCAGCGGAGAAGACAAAAAGACAAGAGCCAAACAAACAGCAAGGCAATAAACTGTGGTGGCGGAGTGAGTGAGTGAGTGAGTACTTCTTTATATTGCGTTCTTGTTATGAACAGTCAAGGAACGCCGCTGCCGTTGGTGGTTGCTGTTTGGTTTGCTGTTTCTTGCAAGCAGCAGCAGCATGTGCACACACTCGCGCGGACTTCACGTGATATCCAGAGGCGCGGGCGGGGTAAATAACAAACAAACAAACAAACAAATAACAACAACATCCCGGCTTTGCGGCCTGCGCTGGATGTAAAAACAGTATGCTTATTTGGGACGGGGGGGTTATGCTCAGCCAGGGCGGCAAAGTTTTCTTTTTTTTTTCTTTTTTTTTTTTGTTTTTTTTTTCTTCGTTCCCGAGCTTGTTTGTGCATTGCAAGTGCCGCCCAGCCAGCCAGCATCGATCGGCCCTGAAAGTGATCAAAATCACCATGCATGCAAAAAAAAATAAAAATAAAAGGAAACAAGCGTCTTTCTGCCTCTGTCTGTCACAGGCCACATTTGAGCTTGATCGAGAGAGAGAGAGAGAGAGAGAGAGTGAGAGCGGGACAAACAACAAAAAAAAAAAAACAAAAAAAAAAACAATCGATGCCCGCCCGAAAAATGTCCTCGACAGGAGGCACCGTCGCCGCCGAGGGCGTCGAGAGCGCCGCGCCGATCGCATCCCCTCTCTCGTCGTCAACGTTGCAGTACCTGACGAGCAGCTGGTCGCGGCTACCGTCGTCGTCGACGGCAACAACAACAACAACAACAACCACATCGTCGTCTGCAGGCAAGGCTGAGAGTGTGCACAGCAAGAGCAGCGGCAGCGGCGGCAGCGAGGCCACGCATGCCGCGGCTGCCACCACCACCAGCACCGCTGCGGTGGTGGCGGCGGCGGTCGCCGTCGCTCCTCTGACGGAGCAGCAGCAGCCGCAGCCGCAGCAGCATCCGCCGCCGCGGGACCGCGGCGACACCAAGAAGGGCGGCGCATTCGGCGGGTTCGTCGTCGACAACAAGACCGCCGCCGATCGGCGAGCGTCGTCGGAGTCGTCGTCCACGGCGTCTACCAAAAACGGCGGCAGCAGCGGCGGAGGCCACGGCAGCGGCGACGAGGAGGACCTTGCGTCGATCGTGTCCAAGCTGCCTCCGACGGTGCCGTGGAACAGCCGCCGCCGCATCCGGCACTTTATCAGCCGCGAGTCGTTCCACCACACGATTATCGGCCTCGTGCTTTTCGAGTTGAGTGCTTGTGTGCGACTGTGTGTGTGTGTGTGTGTGTGTGTGTTACTGTTTAGCGCGCTGTGGTGTGCGTTTGAAGTTGAGCGTGTACTGTGAAGGGGTTCGAGTGTTGGGGTGATGGATCTTGGTGCGGGGCGGAGTCAACTCTGTCTCTCTCTGTCTCTCCTCATCTCTGTCGCCCTCTCTGTCTCTCTGTCTCTCTCTCTTGCTGTCTCTCGCTCTCTCTGTCTCTGTCTCTGTCTCTTTCTCTCGGGTTGCTTTTTGTTTCCTTTCCTTTCCTTTCCTTTCCTTTCCGGTCTTGTCTCTGCTCCCTCAGTCTCTCTCTCTCCAACCTCAAAAACTCTAACCATCCAAACCGAACCAAAAAAAAAAAAAAAAAAAAAAACGAAACCAAACCAAACCACACAACACAAAAGCCTGCTCCTTGTGTTTGTCGACTTGATTCTTGGTTCGTATTTATTTGATTGATGTTCAAGTCTCTGTCGCTTGTCGCTCTTTTCTTATCTCCGATTCCCCTCCGTTGTGAAGCCATCAGCGCCGCTTGCACTCCGGCCGCGCCAGAGGCCGACTCCGGTTCGACCGCGTCAAACTCGACGACTGCTGCGGCGGCGGCCGCCGGCGGCGCGGGGAAAAGCTTTGCCGCTCGCGCCATCGGCATCTTTGTCGAGACGGTCGCCAACGCCACGTCGGGCGAGGCCCTCACAGCCACCTGCACCCCAAAGCTCCAAAAGAGCCACTCGCTCGAGATCGCCACCGCCTTCCTCTTCTGGCTCTCGGTCACCCTCCTCGTCGTCTTTGCGCTCGAAGTGCTCGTTTCCGTCTACGCAAAGGGCCTTCGTTACCTCAAGGCGCCCATCACCTTCATCGATGCCGTCATCGTCTACGCGTCGCTGTTCATGGAGCTCTACTTCCACTTTAGCGGCATGGAGGAATCGTCCGCCGGCGCCGTCGTCGTCCTCCGTATCTGGAAGATCGTCCGCGCCATGCACGCCATCGCCCACTCGGTCGCGATGAAGAACCAGGCCATCATCAAATCGGTCCAAAAATCGAACCGCATCATCACCAACCAGACCGAAGAGATGATCGTGCTCTTTGAGCGACAGCGCCGCGTCTTTGTCGGCCTGAAAAAGGCGCTCCTCAGCGCCTCGTCGAATTCGTCGTCCTCCTCCTTTGTCACGGAAAAGGCCGGCGGTGCCGAGAAACCCGCGATGGTGACCGTCGGCGACCTCCGCGCCGCCGAGACCGCCGCCGCCACCCTCGCGCTCACCCCGTCGACCCTCGCGGCGACGCTCCGGCAGGTCTTTGCGACGCTCGAGTCCCAGATGAGCCAGATGCGCCGCGCGGTCGACCACGCCAACCAGGAGGAGCTGCACGAGGCGCTCGCGCTCACCGACGAGGCGTTCGGCCTCGTCGAGGGCATTGGCGACAACGACGACAACGACAACGACGCCGTCGAGGATGCCCGCAGCCAGCGCCGAGGCAGTAGCAGCGGTACCACCCGCACCAGCACCAGCAGCGGCCGGGGCTCCGCCGGCGACGCCATCGACGTTGTGCCGTCTGACTCGTCGGTCGGGTCCGCCGCGACGCCGTCGGCTCACACCCCGCCGCCGCCGCCGCCGACGCAGCCGGGCCACTTTCACCACCACACGCGTCCGGGCGGTGCGTCTTGAGAAGGGATGATAGCTTGGTTGTTGCACCCTTTTTTTTTTTTTTTTTTTTTTTTTTTTTTTGTGACGGGATGCGTCTTCGTGTCTTCTTTTTTTATTTCTTCTTTTATGTGGCTCTTATTAGTGTCCTTTTATTGTTCCTTTTTTTCTTTCGCTTTTTACCCTTTTTTTTCTTTCGCTTTCCTCCTTTCTCTTTCGCTTTTTCGTTTTACCCTGCTCCCCTCTCCTTCTCTCCTCCCACCCGCCCCCGCCCAATCCATTTCTCCTTTCCTT
>JAIVFJ010000114.1:0-211094 GCA_025765615.1 Zopfochytrium polystomum
TCTTGCGAAGCATATCCAGCTTGTACTCTTCGGCCTCCTTCCACTGCTCTGCATGAGGCGATGCCATGGCCTCCTCGTGCGTCAGTGGATCCTTGTTTGTGTCTGGGGAGGACTCCTCATCTATGGTGCCGACAGTAGAGTCTTTCTCTTCATATGAGTTGAACAGGTGGAGGTCTTTGAGAATGGTCCTTGGACCAGCCAGTGTCAACAATGATTGGGAACTCTCTGAAGACAGCTGAGTGCGATGAGAGGAGGGCAACAGATTTTGGAACATGGGGTGCAGAGCAGAAGTTAGAGGTTCTCTTTTGGTGCGCCTGAGGTGGAGGCCTCGGGCCAACTGAAAATTTGACTTCCCTGAATCACTGTAGTCAGACTCAGTCTCATACTCGCTGAGAGACTGTGAGGCGTCCAGGGCTGCAACAAGGGCTACTGGGGCATCTGCTTTCTTTGCAAGGCAGTCTCTGGCATAGTGGTTCTTGAGGCCACACTGGTGACAGACGACAACACTGTCAACTACTGAAGCATCTCGTTGCTGTTGGTCAACAGTTCCTGATGCTGCAGATGGGTTGTTGTTGCTGTTCCTCTCTCTCTCTGGCTGCGGCTATGCTCAGACTGCTCCCGGTTCTGGCGACCACCTCGGTCAACAAGGCCTCTCACGACGGTTGCTGCGTTGCTTCTCATGAGAGTCAAAGCGAGCATGACACCGCTCTGACCTGTCTGCCCGTCGGGAGTGGCCATTGTTCCGTCGACCTTGGGGACCACTGAGCTGCCTCGTTCACTGGGTCGGCAGGTAGCTCCACAAAGTCTTCAGGGTGCGGTTTGCAGGCCTCCATAATCTTCAGGTAATCGAACAGACCAGTGATGTCTGTGATGGTGCTGTCATCAATCTTGCTCATGTAGTGGTTGACTTGGGGAAACCAGTATTTGTTGTTCTTGAAACTTTGGTTTAGTACATGGACAGCAGAACGAAAGCTTTGGGTTATGTCAATCTGCGCATGTCGATTGGAGTGAGTTCCCGTGCACGCTGTAGGGATGCATAGTGCGTCTCAAATTTCTGCTGGAAGTCCACGATTCTTTCTTTCTCTCCAATGCAGAGTTTCTTGAACTCATCAATAAGGTTCATAACCTGTGCAGGGTCGACACAGCTGACTTTGCACTTGAGTTTGGCAAGGGCCTTGAAGACAAAGTAGATGCCACTAATCTTTTGCTTCAGGTTTTTGCCAACATGATTCCGAATGTGCATCATAGCCAGCTTGTTTTGCACATAGGTTCCAGGAAAGACACTTCCATCACTGAAGGTCCAGTAGCTGACATACTGTGGGTGGTTGGGTACATGTACTGGGAGGATACGCATGACATCTGATCGCTCCACATCGGGGGGTGCTGCAGCATTCCAGTTGACGAATCCTGCACCGGCAGCAGCAGGGCCAGCTCCACAGCAGCTCCAGCAGCAGCAGCGTCAGCACCAGCTCCAGCTCTGGCGGCTGCGCCGACGGCGGCGCTGGCACGTCGTGCTGCTTGAAGGCTAACAGTAGCAAGTGCATCCTTGCCAGCGAGATAGCCAAGTACGTCTTCATACCATGTGTCAAAGTAGATGGGGTTATTGAGGGCCTGATGGACTAGTTTGACGCTCATATTGTGTCAGGGAAAAGGTTTGTTGAGGGGGTTCCAAAGGATGGGGTAAAGTGATGAGAACGAAATGGAATTGAGATACTAAGCGATTGGATTCTTGACTTGTAGGTTGTTGCTTCAAAGAAAAAGAATAGATCCCGTGATTGGTGGTGGCCAAGGAGGGTTGGGAGCTAATTGTGATTGTGTAGCTTGTCTCGTGATCGGTGGGTGAGGGGTTGAAAACAGTGGCTGTATAGCTGACTGGTGAAGACGATCACTTTGTTAAAGCGATGGACAGCTTCAGTTTGATTCCCCGATGGACGATGGCGGCCTGTGATGATAGATCGCTGAACCGCTCGATCAGTCACTTGATCGGTTGCTTGGTTGGTCTCTTCTCGCTCTGGAGAGCTCTCCCTGGTAAGGTGTTGGAATCTGGCAGTCGAGGATGGTGGAAGGCGGCTGACGGAGGTGGTGACAAGTCAAGTCTGTGATCAACTTTTTTTTCTTTTCTTTTTTTCACACAGGGGCATATTCCAACAGTTTCGTTATGAAAAAGTGAATTTGCAGTGGACCACTTCCACAAATCAATGCATTTCACAAAATGTGTTAGACGCATTTGTTGTCGCAAATGTCATCACTGTTCTGTCTGCACCCCTTCCGTGTTAGTGCAATTGCTCCAGCAAATGTGTCTGACACATATTGTGATGATTTTTGGAAGTGGTCCAGTGGTGAGAAAAAAAAAAAAAAGGGTTTCTGCGTTAAAAAAAAACAAGGAAACAAGCACAATTTAAAGTGACAAAAAAAAAAAAAACGACTTAACCGAAAACAACGACAAAAAATAAGGGCAAAACAACAGCAGAAAATGGATGTGTGAGGGCGTGAACCAGACTTCTTATTTTTTCTTAGGATGGCAATGCGATGGTGTTGGCAATGCATTTGAATTGTCCCACTACAAGGAGATTACCTTAACTTCTGCGCTTTGCAATACCAATCACCCCTCTTCCGCCAAGTTTCAAAAATTTCATCACAAAATTGCTCAGTCACTTCATTTTTGTGACAAGGCAGGTCTTTGTCAGTTACTTTGCACAGAATTCTTGTCATAATTCGGGTAATCAACTCAAATGAAACTTCTGCTTATTTCATCCAAAATTTTAACAAAAAAAAAAAATCGCAAAAATTAGCGAAATGGCACTAAAGTAGAAGTCCCATAGGGCACGTGCTGCGAAGAAATTGAAAATTTTAAGAGGAAAAATTGACGAAATTAGCAAATTTCCCACAGCGAACTGGATACTTGCATTTTGTTACTTTTTTTTCCCAAAATTTTTTCTATTGAAAATTTTGCCTCCCTAACTGTGGGAGAACCAAGTTCTCTTTAAGAGGACGTTTCAAGCCCGTCTCCTTTTGGCGGATAAATTAAGTCCTCCAATCAGAAAATTCCTCGTCTCCTTTTCTGTCCCCTCTCGAAAAAAGGATACCCCCCCTCTCCTTTTTTTATTTTCGTCGCCGTTTCTGCTCCCAAAAAAATAAAGAAAAGATTCTCCGCTGTGTACGTAAGCTGAATTGGCCCATTGATGGGTGTCCAACGACGACAACTCCAACTTGTTGCGGCTGCAGCTGCTGCAACAATCGCCGCGGTGTCAGCCAGTTCTGCAATCGCATCTCGACGACGCCGACGTCGGCGGGTGGATGGCTGATCTTTCCAAAGGCCCCCTCGCCGCAAGTTTGCAATTCCGCAGTCACTACTTGAAAGAGCTGATGGCGACGCACGTTACAACGAGGGGTGGTACTACAGCGAGTTTCGTGGCCGTCGCTCCACGTTCGATGCAATTGTGAACCTAATCCAGGCGCACTGGACAGATGTTCACGCACCAATTGGCTGGAACTCGTTTTTCACCTACCGTGTTCGCACTGCAGCGTGCCTCCACTACTTGATGCACGCTGGATCGTACCAGCAAACGGCGAAGCATTTCGGTATGTCCACAAGCACAGCGTTTCGGGCAACCCAGGATGTCATGGACGTCCTCATCAAGGCGATCCTCCCAAAGCGGGTCAGACTTCCAGACACAAGCGCAGAATGGGATCTGCTTGCCACCGGGTTCGAGAAACAGTTTGGCTTCCCTGGCGCTTGCTTGGCTGTGGATGGATCGCTTTTCGAGATCGAGCGTCCTCGTGATTACGAGGGTTGGTACTGCCGGAAAAAGTTCCCTGCGATCAACGCAATGATTGTTGTGGACCACCAAATGCGCATTCGGGACTTCGCTCTGCGTCAGGGTTCGGAGAACGATTCGGGGGTCTTCTCCAGGTCTATTTTCGGTCGCACTATACATTTTGTTCTTCCACGGGGGCGGGTTATTCTCGCTGACGCAGGGTACAAGTTGTACACCCACGTTATGACGCCCTTCGCTCACGACACAATCAATGCAGATGAGCGCCGTTATAACAAGATTCACTCCAAAACACGTATGACAGTTGAACGAGCAATTGGTCTTTTGAACATGCGATTTCGAATTCTGCGTGGCATTCTGGACCAGAAAGGCAATGTCAACAACGGGTTGGACAAAACCAGAGTGGACACCTACGGCTACGAAAATGCGGCCAAGGCGCTTATGGCATGCATCGTGCTTCACAATGTGCTTATCGACTCAGACGATATCCTCGACAATTTGGGTTTGACAACACAGCCGCAGATGACGAGGCCGTTGGTGAAGCTGCAGCAGGTGATGGAGACAATGATGAAGACCTGGTTGGTGTGGTGGGTGGGAACCAGGCAAAGGCAAGGCGAGATGCAATTAAGGCGTACCTCGCGGCCATTGAGGCTATTTAAGCGTACACTCTGCTCGAAGTTTATTGTAATCCACACTGCATGAACGTTATTCCTTCTCATCTCTCTTCCGCTCACGTTCAATCATAAATGCTATCAAGTCTTTCATTCCCTTCGTTGTTTCTTTGAACGCTTCCGTCTGCTCTTTCAACATCGACTTGAGCGAGTCATCTCTGCTGTTGCTGCCGAGCGTCTTGAATGAATCAGCCATTGCAATCATACCTGCGCTGATAGCTGAGGCCAAAGCCGCCTCTCCATCGTCCCGTTCATACTTCTTGCACTTGCGGCGACCATCATCTTCGTCAGAGTCGGAGAAAGACTCCAATAGGACCCTTTCATGCTTGTCAATGACCTTGCCTGCCGTTTTCGCCTGCCCAAGGTCGGCTCCTCGGGCATGGGGAAAGTACTGACTCATGAGAATCATCTCCTCGTCTGACATGACTTTCGCTGGGTCTGGCGGGTTGTTGCCTGTCTGCACCGTCTCAGAACCGTTTGGACCATTGTCCCTCCACTTCCGTATCATTCGTTCGTACTTATTGGCGACTTGAGTCTTTGACAGATTGATGTCGTGGGCGGCATTGATGTCGAGCGCAACGTTGGCCCAACCTTTTGCTTTTGCCTTGTTGTCCGACTTTGAGGTGAAGTACCCATGGTGAACCTTTTCCTTTGATTTAAGGAGTGTTTTCACCATTGCAGTTGTCCATCGTGCAACGTCGCCTGGAGTAGCTGCCAATCCAGAACCCGATGCTTCCATATCTGACGCTTCCTTCATATCTTTTGCCTGCTAGGAGCATACTGTGTTAGTGAGGAGGACAAATTGACAGTTGTTGCACGTCCTTCACTCACGTTAGTCATCGCTGTTTCCAAGCCTTGAATGGCAGTCGGAACAGGCGATCCGATTTGCAGCAAACCAGCAGGCAGCCCTTCAGTAGTTACTGCGGTAGGCTCTGTGGTGGTGTTGTTCACGACTGGAGTATCCATCACTCGCAACTTTGGGGGACGACCTCGGCCGCGTTTGACCGTTGCTGCAGGTGTTTTTCCACCGATCATGTGACTGCGGCCAAACGGGGACGTCGTCCCCGTTTGAAAAGCCTTTTTGCGGAAATTTAATTTTGGACAAAAAGGCGACGGGCTTGAAACGACCCCTAAGGGGTTGGGCGAAGAATTTTCCAAAAAAGTGTCATGAGGTGACGGTTTACTGGTTTGTTTTTTTTCAGTTCAAACATTGTGGGTGAAAAAACTGTCCCCAAAACCTTTACTGTTTTTATAAGAGCAATCCAACGAGAACATTGCATTTTTCAAAATGAAATGAACTTTATATCAATTTGAAGGAAACTTCATGTAAAATTGAACGAAGGTTGAATTTTTTGCTTTTTCCTGTCTGAGGATTGGGACCTGTCACAGATTTGGTCTTCGCGTGGTCGGTGTGGCCAAAGGTGGTCATTAAGTGGAAAAGTCGAAGTTCAGTTTCGGTTCAAGTTGAGTTCAATTTCATTTGAAGGTGATGTCATTTTCTCATTTTGAAAATGCATTGTTCTTGGTGGGTTGCAATAATGTGGAAACGGCGGACTTCCCGTTTTATGGAAAAGAGGCTTTCACCTTCAACTAATAGATCAACCTTCCTCTTCTTTACGGTTTTCCTATATTGCTTAGAGGCCGTTTCAAGTCGAAATGGCGGAAATGTTTATGGCGGACAAAATTCGCTGATTGGCTGAAAACTTTATGGAGGAAACATTTTCCGCCATTTTTCTTCCACACCTAATCTTGCTCTATTTTTTTAATTCAGCTAATTGAGGTAATTCCAAACATCTACTTGTCAGCTTGAAGGATGAACTTGTCAGTGATCTCAGCCGTTGCAGCTGCTGCGACAGCTGCTGCAACTGCTGCTGCAACCGCAGCAGCTGCAATGGCTGATCTCATAGATCCGCTCGAACATGCAAATGGAGTAGTCATGTCACCCCTTGGTCGGAGGTTGAGCAGGACCATGCCTTTGACAACGGTTGGCACTTTGATCAGTTCTGCTGCAGCTGCAATTCTTTTCGATCAGATCGCGCAGACATCGAGGACGCCCTCTTTTTTTCTTCGGTGGATCATCTGATGCATCTGATGCGGCAGTTGAAGGAGGATTGACGGGTTGGGGACCAGGTTTTGCAGAGGGACAGATAGGCCTTGGGGTCTGCGTCACCATCGGGTTGGTGGCTGGTTCGGCAGTTTGGTTGGATGACATGTCTTTTCCTCTTTTTTTTTGGGAAAGCGGAGGAAAATCACTTTGGACTTGTAATTCCTAATTAGGTCAAAAGAATTTCCGCCATTTCGACTTGAAACGGCCTCTTAATATCTTTTTCACATTTTTTTGCGAAAGGTGATCCCCAGATGGGTTTTTGTCGCTGGAATCCTCACAAACAACGCCTGCCCGTCCCTCACGCTCACGCCATTTCAAAATTTCTTTTCGCAAAAACGATGACACAACAGGGTTCGCCTTTCTTTTGTTAGTTTTTTTTTTCTTTTTTTTTTCTTTTTTTCTTGTTGGGTTGGGAGTTTCGGAGCAAAAGTTCTTTTTCCTAGCATAATGAGAGGAGGAGGCGATAGAGAGAGAAGAGAGACGGGAGAGAGAGAGAAGGGACTGACACAGAGAAAGGACGGCCAAACAAAAAAAAAAAAAAAAGAAAAAAAAAAAGAAAACCAGAGAAGGGCGGGTTTGAGATTCTGAGCGCGCTGTTCGCGGGAAACGCGTGTGTGTGTGTGTGTAATTGGAGGGCAGGGAGGCATAGACGGCGGGTGGAGTAGGGTGTAAGAATCATTCACGGTCGGGGGTTGGGGCAGACATCTGTGGACGGGCTTGATTGATCGAAAGGGGAACGGAATGAGAGGGTTTGCAATTTTTGCAGGAAGCTCGAGGCATAGAGTGTGTGAGTGGGCGAGAAAGATCTTGGCTAAAGATGGTATGTGCTGAGGTTGGGACCACGTCCAATCTCAGTGGGTGCAGGGTGCAGGGTCGATGACAGTAAAAAGGTCGAGAAGAAGCCGTGAAAAGCCACAAAACAAAAAAAAAAAAAAAAAAAAAAAGAAAGGAAGAAAAAAAGGAGGAGGATGATCTCTCGCTGGAATGCAGCTTTGCAGTTGGGAACACAGGGTTGATAAGCGGTTCTGATCACGTTAAGCGGAAAATGGGGAGAGCGCAAGGGAAAGGAAGAAATGAGACACTTAAGGGGCTAAAAAGACGCTTCTGTTGGCGAGCTAAAACACCGCAGGCAGCACTCAATCGCAAATGGCCAGGAGGTTTTCAATGTATCCACAGCCCTTGTGCGCCGCCTCGAGCCTCTCATACTCAGCTTCGCGCTTCGCGAGTGCGGCGCGCAGTCTTGCAACCTCCGCCGCAGCACGTTCGCAGGATGCGCGCCAGTCGATGAGAGTCCCCGTCGTGCTGGGAATGTCTTGAGCAGCCTCTTCGTCGTCCCTTTTGCCACTGCCGCCCAAAAAGTGGTGAAGCAGTGTCGGGGTCGGCGAAACGGAAGTAGTTCCGGACGCCGACGCCGGCGGTGAGAGCAAGGCAGGGCTGCTTGGTCGCCCTGTGCCAATGGCCGCTATACCGTTGCTGTGGCCGTCCGTCAAATGGCGAAGCAGTCGGCCCGGGCCGGCGGCACTGACGCGGACAATAAACTCTTCAACGACGCTGGCACTAGGTTGCCGCGGGGAAGACGCAGCGGAGTTTCCCGCACCAACAGGAAGCTGTAGCGTGGCAGACGAGGTTGGGGATGTTCCAGAACCGCCCGCTGATGAGGAACTCGAAGCATTCGTTGCAGCCGAAGAGATGCGGCTCGAGTCCGCATTGTTACCGGCCGCCCGTTGCGCTGCCAGTTGAAGACGAAGCTGGAGCGTAAGCGGATTGGCGCCTTTGAGAGACGGCAGCGGGGACGCAGACAGAGACGGAGACATCGCCGGCGGGGTTGGAGAAAAGAGGACCGAGGACCCAGAGTTGGGTCCAAACAAAGACGACGGCTCCACTGAGTGGCGGCGCTGCATAGGTGCAACCAGAGGAGAGGAGGCGCGCAAGCGGCCTGCGTTTGCCGCGCCGTCTTGGCCCAAGCCAACGGCACCAGGATGCAGTCGGTCATGCAGCTGAGATGCCCCCGTGGCGGTCGGGGTGGTGGCAGTCAAGCTGTCGGAAGGTGGCACGGATTCTTGCGCCACTACGCGTTGGTATAGCTCATCCAGAAGGGTTGAAGCTGCCCGAACACGAGCTTCCAAGGATTCATCGTTAGATTCCAGTATCGCATTTGGAGAAAAGCCCAGCTGACTAGGCTGACGAGAGGTACTCAATAGTGGGGCCGGACCCCAACCGGGAGAGCTTATTTCAGCCTTCGGAGCGCGAATGTGCGCTCCTTGCGCCAGGTCCCAGCTTTGCGTCAACGGTGAAGAGCTGTGACCAGTCGGTCCTGAGAAGTCTGGGTTCCCATTGCCGCCACCGCCAGTAAGATGCTGCTGCAAGAAATTCTGAGGCGACTGATGGGCCGAAGAGCCGTTATACGGCTGTGGAGTCATGCGAGGCGGCGGAGTTCCGGCGTTATTTTGTTGATGGAATGATTGAAAGCCATCAGGTTGCGGTGTCAAGTTGGAGCGAGAATGCAACAGAGACGAATCCGGGCGACGGAATCCGTGCTCTGCATCGTCGAACCCATTGTGTCGAAAGTGGAGGGCGTCTTCCTCATCCAACACCATTCTACCGGATGAACTTGGTGCTCGAGAAGAAAGCGCTGTCACACGTAAAGGCGAAGCAGTATGCATTCCAGGGAACTGCCCAGAAATTCTCGAAGCTGATGGCGAACGGGGAGAGTGCGCCAAATCCGGTAACGGAGACAGACCCGCTCCAGCTCCTTGGATGTGCTTCCAACGAGCGTGGGGGTCGCCATCCTTCTCGTGATCATCGTCCACAAAAACTGGGGTTACTGCTCCCTGGAAAGCAGATGGTAATGGAGACAGGGACGGAAGAGGGGACCCAGCATACATGTGGTTGTAGCCGTGGGGGCCGTGGCCAACTTTCGGCAAGTTATTTGCTTGAAGCTTCTGGATGGAATGGACTGCTGCGTTCGAGGCTGCTGCCGCAGCAGCCGCCATTGCACCCTTCCTCGAAAATATGGTGGTGAAGTTTGTGGTTCCGTTAATCTCTTGCAGCGCTGCTGCCGCCGCATCCACATCGCGAAATTGAGCCAAACAACTTGCATGGTAGAACGAAACTTCCAAAAACCCTTCGAACAATGCCAAAAATGCTTCAATTTCGGAATCAGGCACGCCAGGGGGATAGTCACTGATCCGAAGTATTGCGTTTGGTGTCCCGAGCGCACCCGCTGGGACGATATGAGGGGTATATTCTGCGCGAGCAAACGAGGCTTTCATTCGTGAGTGGAACAAAAGTTCCTCCACCGCCGCCGATGAGGAATGTGGATCGGTGAAGATTACAAAGGCATAGTCGGAGTAGAACGCGACTCTCGAAAAACCAGGAAGATTTCTAAAAGTTTGCCACAAAGTTGCTAGTTCTTGGTCAAGGTTCGTTACGTGAATAGTACATTTGGCATTTGGTGGCAGAGCTGACGGAGAAAGCGCGCGAGAGTGAGACTGTGGGGTTGCATTGACAGAACCGTCCGTTAGATCGGATGCGGGCTCCCGATCAGAGCGAGGGCGGGACTTGCTGTTTTCAGGGTTTTTAGCACCTTTGGTTGAGTAGTTGGCGAAGAGGCTGAGAGATATAAAGGTTGTTACTCCCACTAATCACGGGTTCCCGAGTATTGTCTTACTTCGTTGTTGCATTCAGGTCTTCGAGTCCTCGTTTCGCAGCCTCGATGCTGTTGAAACGGACGAGTACATGCGTGGGGAAGAAGCGGCAGCTGGAACAGAAAGCGAGAACTTAGTCCTATCTCTGTTTCCTGCAGAAAGAAAGTTGCTCTACAAGAATCTGTCTGCTTACCTATCAAACCCTTCATACTGTTGGAAGATGGTCGTGAGCTCGCCCTCGCCGAAGTACGGGAACACGCTAACATACAGGATCGGGTTGGGCGGAACAACGATGGAGGGTTGGGTACCCGACGCAACACCATGTTTGGCGTAGGCCGCAAGCATTCCTCCTTCGGCGTGAATCCTGTCGATAGCAGCAGCAGCTTGCTCCAGTTGGTGAAAGCAAACAAACACGTAGTCTTGGTGGAAGGATATGCGCTTAAATCCGTCGAACTTTCGGAAGTGCTGAAGAGCAAAGTTTTAATGGTGTGTTGAGTCGGATTTGTGGGAGATCAATGGGATCAACGTCAACATGACGCGATACGAACCTGCTGGAGCTTAGCACGGTCCATGGTTATGTTAGTTACATGGATCGTCGTCTTTCGGCCATGGCCGCCCATGCCAGATGAAGACGAGGATGACAAGGGCCCATCCGACGCAGTTAAGGCAACACCAGGCGGAGATGGAAGCCTCTGTCGATGTGTGCAACAACATCAGTTCCACGATTGGTTCGCGAGGGATTGCACACCTTATGCTGCATGCCCGAAGGGGATGTGGGGTCACTACCGGGTCCTGGCGTTGATGGGAGTGGAGGCGACGACGGTAATGAAGGCAAAGGCGTTGGTGACATAGCGGTTTGACTCGAGGGCGACATTCCGCGTTTCTCCGGATGGCGAGTGATAGGATCACAAAGAGAGGTTAGGTATGACTCGGGGGAATGCGGAGTGTTGGCGTATTTGCTGCTGTGCGTAAGCGAAACAGTCGGAGCGCAGTTGATCAAGTGCACAAGGGACAGAAACTGATTGCAATTGCCGATGCGGCGACAACACGCTTAGCTTGCAGGCTATTGAACAGCCAACGCGAACGCTGTTGTGGATGCCAGAGGAATGGGCGGGGTGGCCACGGACAGCGCTGCAGGGCAAATGTGGGGGCACACTTGGTTGACTGACAAGTTGGTTCGACGGGCAAGGCGACGGGGGTAAGCACAGATTGGAAAAACGGACGAGATGAGAAAGATCGAAAGATCGACAGGCGCTGAAGCAGGAGAGAGACGTAGAATGTGAGAGCACGGCTGAAAGAGGTTAAGATAGGGGGGGGGGGGGGAAGCAAGGGCGATTGGAATGGCAGAAAGGGGCGACGTGGAGAGGTGGCGGCAGGCGGGCACCCGATGACAGGCGTCGCTGTTGCTTGGATGAGTTGCGTTGCAGAGGGTTGGTTGGTCAGAGGACGAGAGAAGAGAAGGCGAGAGAGAGAAAGAGACAGAGCGAGAGATAGAGACAGAGAGGGAGAGAGAGACTGTCTGTTAATGTGCTGTCTGTCTCCACGCTGCCGCCAGTGCAAAATATGTTCAATCATCCGACGTCTGTCTGTCTGTCTGTCGTTTTCTGTCTCCGTTTTTTTTGTCTTCAACGAAGCCGGCCAATTCACCCTTCTTCATCGGTCGTCACGTGTTCTGCCATTTTTCGGGCAACCAGTTGTTCGCCGCCACCAAGCCCACGAAGGGACTTTTCTATTTTTTCTATTTTTTTCTTTTTCTTCTTTTTTGTCTTTCGCTGTTCTCTTTTTTTTTTTTCCTTTCGTTCGTTCCGTTCACTCCACCATTCATTTCATGTGTTATGCGGAAAATCGGATGCGTGTCTCTCCTTCCAAACTTGGTAATTATCTTTTAGTTATCGACGCGCGTTTGCCGCGTTCGCCGCGGTGAGAAAGCCCAGACCAATGTCCATCAACAAGTCCCAAGGACAGACTTTGAGAATGGAACTAATTGATTTTCAGCAACTTCTCAAGCTCTCTATGTGACCTTTCTACTAAATAAAATTTCCCCTTTATTTCCTTTTGCTTTTGCAAGGACTGTTTATATATAAGTTAACAGGCATCCCCTTGGGAAAGCAGAAACAAAAAAGGTGGTGGAAAAGGTTTTGGTGGAATGGAAACGAAAAGTTTATTTTTCTTTAATTTATTTATCTTATTTCTTTTTTTTTTCGTGCGTTGTGATGGCGTACAACAACCAAACAGTTCCACCTGAAAATTGTGTCGATTTTGCACTGGGAAACGCCCTGATAATCTTCTCCTATATTGTTGTGGGTGTCAAGACCTGCCAACACAAGATTTAATACTGTTAAAATACGTTTCCATCTTTAATTTGGTGGGGCTTCTGCTTCTGCGTCACGCATAGCAAGTAATTCTTTCAAAAATGGTTGAATCATTCATTCCACAATCAACAGAGTTGCACGTGTGACCACTTAAATCTCCACCTTAAGAGTATCTCTTGCTTTGCTAGCCTCGGCAATTGCAGTGCGTCCTTCTTCACCAACATAGTTTCCTTTTGGACAGCCGCAATGTAGAACAATGAGAGCACAAAGGAGAAAAATGCATCGTGCAGGCAGTCACAGATATGATTGAAATTTAAAAAAGATGTGCTTTGACAAAATGTTACTCACCTCCAAGATCAATGTGGCGCAAAGTTTTGTTGATCGTGAGGGCTGCAGCGATAGCTGTGGCCCCTTCTGTGCCTATGTCGTTGTCTGAAGGCTCAGTCTTTAAATCAATACCATCCAGCAAGGAATGGCCATGTTATCCATCTCCTCACCACGAAGATTGATTGATAACAGAGTTTTGTTTGTGGTGAGAGCGTCTGCGATGGCTTTGGCTCCGTCAGGCCCAATCAAATTTCCTGTTGGCATTTGCAGTGCCAAATACAGCAGAAATTTTGCAATTCATGGTTTTGCTTCATGACCGTTGTTGCAGTGTTTTTCACGTACCTCGAAGACTAATAGATTGGAGTGCCCGGTTGGTCGTGAGTGCGTGAGCTACAGCTTTTGCCCCCTCAGCACCAATCTTGTCCACTTATAGATGGAGATAAGCAGGATAAGTTTTCAATTTACACTCTCCCAAAGGAAGAGGTTTTCAACTCACCGCTGAGATTAATAGATTGGAGAGTCCTATTGGTAGCAAGAGCATAACCAACGGCTCTCGCTCCCTCAGGACCAATATTGCTCCCTATGCAATCCCAATATTTTTGGTGTATGGGTGAGTTGTGCAATTCCAGTTCACAGAAAACAGGCCAGATTGGGAAGTATATGGTGAGGGACTGGCGAATGGACGCACCTCGAAGATCAATTGATTTTAGAGCCCTGTTGGTGCTCAGGGTGTGAGCAAATGCTTTGGCACCTTCTGCGCCAATCTTGTTTCCTTCAAACATTCAGATTTGTGCAGGAAGGTTAAAAACAAATTGAAGTTGTCTCCACAATGCAAATGCAGCAACTTGAAAGGCCCAATCCAGACAAAATCTTTCTTGCTCACCCCAAATATGAAATGATTCAACATTGCTGTTGGTTGCGAGGGCTTGGGCAATTGCCATTGCACCTTCAGTGTCAATGTTATTATCTTCAAAAGAGGTAGAACTTAGTACAGGAAGCCAGCGTGAAGGGGCTCTCCCTCGCCATTGTCAAATTGTCCTACAAAAGCAGCAACCACTCACCACCAAGGTCGATGGCTTTGAGAGAATTGTTTGTCATGAGAGAATCCGCAACGGCTTTAGCCCCATCAGCGCCAGCGTTGTTACCTGAAGGGTGTTTGAAGCAGGAGAAAAGTAGAGAATGTTGATGGATTTATGAATCAACAACAAATGTTTCTCAGGCGAAAATAGCACTTTCGACATACTCTGCAGAGATATGAATTGCAAAGAAGTACTTGATCGCACAACTTCAAAAAGTAGTTTGACTTCGTTCGAACCAAGGTTTGAATCATCTGCAATACCAATGAGTGTTCATGCACAACCTGTATTGGTGCACCAACTCAGTTCTAGTTCAGTTATTGATTTCATCATTTTAGACAGTCCCTCCAAGTCTCCCAAAGCGATTGCACGCTTCACCGAGTGCAGTGAATTCAACATCCTCTTATAGACATCTGCGAAGTATTGCCCTTGACTCTTGGGCACGGTACTCTTCTCCAGAACCACAGAATGTATGCATCGGTGCATGGACAGGACAGAGTTGTTGGTGGTGATGAGTCTCAGGTCAGCCATCGGTCCCAATACCGCCTCAATGTTGCTGCCATCAGGTCTTTTTCGCCCAAACAAAAACTTGAGGTTCTTCTGAGTTCTCTTCATGGCATACACTGCATACTCCAGAATGGTGTGGTCAGGGTCCAGTAATGCCAGCCAGTGGATGAGCTCAAACGCTTTTTCTGACTTTTCCTCCAAAGTGTCCAGAGAGACACTGACCTCAGGATAGATATCTTGGTCACGATTCAGTTTTTGCTTTTCCTTCTCAACAAGTCCAATGAACGCCTTCACTGAGATGTTCCTTCTCTGGCCGAGGTAAGCTGCTGCAACAGAGAGCCGCAGTGGGAGACCATTACAGAGGTGGAAAATTTCGTCTGCCTCCATTTCAGTCAAATTTCTGCCTGGAATATCCTGAAAGTAGGCTCTGCAGCTATCGACGCTAGGAAAATTGACTGGGATGGACTCCATCGCATGAATGTGGTTGCGCAGCACCAAAGGAATCCTTGTAGTGATCAAAACTGCAACACTCCCAATGTCCTTGACTGCTGCTAGAAACTTTTCAACGTCCAGGGCATTATCCACATTGTCAAGAACAAACAGCCTTGACTCGTTCTCTGTGCGAAAAATTTGGCTTAGCTTATCCAACAGGATGTCCATATCTGTCAGGAACAGGGCAGGACAGGACAAGGCAGACAAGGAACTGAGAGGAGTGATGATTGTATTGGAAACAATAATTCACTTGAGGGATGGGACAGGTCCCCCATCCCCCTTTTATACCTTTTGAGAGTGTTCCTTGTCAAGACTCCAAGAAAGTTCCAGAAAGAGCAATTAGTAATACAATGATACCAATGATACCAATGACAACAAGACAAGTCAGGAAAGCAAAGAAGGTTCCAGAAGGTTCCACAAGGTTCCATGAAGGAATGTTCTAGAAGGTTCCAGAAGGTTCCAGAAGGTTCCATGAAGGAATGTTCTAGAAGGTTCCAGAGGTTTCCAGAGGGTGATTCATAACAATATCCGTCGCCACCACCGTCAAATTGAAAATATGGAATGCAAAGAACTCCAAGCTTTTTTGCAGCTCCTCTTCAGTCTTGGAACCAATCCAAGAAACGTTGACTCTGCTCATAACCCTGTGGGCATACTTCATAGCAGTAAACGTCTTCCCAGATCCTCCAACTCCATGCAGGATAGCGACTCTGGAGGCTTTCAAATGCTGATCAATGAGGTCCCACAAATCTGAACGATCGATCCAATGAGGGGGATCTATCCTCATCGGCATATGGGGGAAGCAAGTTCCACTCTTTGCAGTCCTTGCAGCAGTGGGTACTGCAATGGGAGGAGCACTCTGCGCAGTCACACTTGTGTTCGCCATGTTTCCTTGAAGTGCGGAGGTCAAGGCCTTAGCTAATGCAGACAGAGCAGCAACTTTCTTGTGCTGATCATTCCAAACTGGATTGGAGAGGTCGTGGTCTGAGACCCACTTAGTAACTCTCTATCGTCTATTTTCACAGGAAATACCAACATTGCAATCCAGCAGTTATCAATGCTGCAGCACTCTGGCTCACCAGCTGCGAATGGCTCAGTCTGACAGGCAACAGAGGCTTCCTCTGGTCACTCGCAAAGTCAATTTCGAGCGCACAATTGCGAGATTGAACATAGCCATCTGAGATGAATGGGATCACAACCTGAGACGACAAAATTGCTGCTGTCATGGACCCATAGATGTTTCCCTGCATGTTGGATGTATCAATCCATATGTTGAAGCCCAGCTTTTCCAGGTAGTTGGCTACTTCACGGGCAATGTCCTTGTCGGCCCAGGAGTAGCTGACCATAGCCTTGAAATTTTGTTTAGTTTGTTACAGCCTGCCAAACAGAATAGACAATAACTTTCCACTGACATGAAAAGGGGAGCCACTGAGCATACTTGAGGTGGGTTGTTGATCTAATCAGTGGCGAGAGTAGTTGAGGTGTAGTGAGAGGTCTCAGCTCACACCCTGATCGAATCACTTGGGGTCTACTTGATGATAGGCAGGGTGACTGAATTCAATTCAGCAGCTGTGAATGAAGTTTGGTTCATTTCATAACTTTCTTACCTGATGAGGTGCTCTGTGTCCAAAGCAGTGGCAATGAATGAGGCACGGGGATGTTTATGCAAAGTAAATATTGGGACGGTTCAGATTGATGCCACTCTCGATCGTCGTTGGGGAAATGCGCAATGGTAGGAAAGTGACTCTATGGCAGTGGATGTCGAACGGCAGTCGATCAGTCGTTCGATCGTGATCGACTCTTTGATTGATCCGAGGATGGATTCTGTGGTGTCTTTCTCTCTTTTCACATGGACTTAAGTGGATTGGCTGAATCGGGCCGCGTTCTCACCGGTAAAACTCTCCAAGCGCGTCTTCATCTGTGCTTAATGAAGAACTGACTGACGGGTTTAAGTCTGTGCGGCCATGTGCTTGCGAGTGAAGGGCATACAAAACCAACCCCACAGCCCAGTGAATCACTTCGGTCGCCACACATGAACGCCCGATCTTTGTACCTCGCCCCATCTTTACGCGCCATTCAGGTCGATGTTGAGTGTGCAAGAAAAAGTCCACGCGAGGGAAAAATACTCTTCTAAGTTTTACTTTCCTTTTTTATTTTTGTTTTTTCTGCTCTTTGGTTTGGTTCTGTGCCGAAGCAGCAGCAGCAGCAGAAGTAGCCGCCCGCGTCCCGTCCGCGGCGTCGGCTTTGTCGTCACGGGGGGCGCCTCCATCGTCGTCCGACGACGTGACCTCGACGATCCACTGCACAAACCAGACGCCCATGATAAAGTGGATGGCGAACGTGAGGATGCCCGTAGCCGTGCGCTTGATGCCGGCGGCCGTGGCCGCGTCCACCGGTACGCCGTCTTTCAAAAACATCGAAGGCGACAGGAACCAGTCGGCCGAGATGCCGAGGACGGGCATCAGGAAGCGGGGCGAGGAGGTGGACGAGGAGGAGAAGCCGGCTGGCGAGGACGGGTTTGGCGCGCTGACCGGATCCAGGAGGCGGTGAAGGGTGAGGGCTGCCAAACCAAAGTGGAACAGGACGGCGCCGAATGCAAGAACTGTGACGGCGGCGGGCTGCGGTCGAGTGACGGCAACCGTGGCAAAGGGATGCAGCCAAAGGCGAGAAGCACTTGGGGCATTTTTTTTTTTTTTTTTTTTTTTTTGATAGACAGGTGAGATGATGATCGGAAGGAAGGAGATGAAGGAGTTACGAGCCGCCTTGCGGGGGGAGGCAAGACAGATGAGCAGAAAAACAAGGAAGAAGCGAGAAGAGGGATTAGCGGAGAGGACGCGCACCAATTCCAGCCATCTGGGCGGCGACAAGGGCGTCGGGCGGCACGGACAAAGGGTGGCCGAGCAGGCCCGTGGGTATGAAGCCGAGAGGCGGGGCGGTGGGGCTGCCGGCGGCCAAGGCGGCAACGTCGACGAGCGACAGGATGGACGCGACGGCCTCGAGGACGGCGTGCGCGATGAAGGGCAGAAACACGCGGAGAGAGGGCGGCGAGGTCGGCGAGGGCGGCATCGTCGGACGCGGTGGTGGCCCAAAGGTGGGGTTGGGTTGGTTGGCTTTGCAGAGGATCGACGCGCTGTCTGTCTGTCTGTCTGTCTGTCTGTCTGTCTGTCTGTCGCCCGACTTCAGTTCTTGTGATTTAGTTCTCTTTCTTTCTTTCTTTCATTTCTCGTTCTCCCCCAACCACACCTCACTGTCTGTTCCCTGTCTCTGTCAAGATCCTCCGATATCGTTCAATCCATTACAGCTCACTCACTCACTACAACCATACGGGCGACGGCTGTTGGGTTAGAACCCTCATGCAGCGTCCGCAGCGTGACCATCCACGGCGCGCGGACTCATCGTCGGCTTCCACCACACCGCCAACAGGAGCAGCAGCCTCGTCGTCGTCGTCGTCGTCGTACTCGAGCTCTTCCTCGCGATCGGCTGCGTCTTCAGCGAATGGCGGTACCTGTCCCAGCAGCGCCCTTGCACCTCCCGCAGCTTCTCTTCCACCAGCTGTAGGCTCGACGCCCGCGTCCGATCGGCTGAAATCGTTCAAGTTTGCCGCAACTCCGCGGACACTGCTCAATCCCATCTTCGTACCGGAGACTCCGGCGGAAAAGACTCCCTCGGACTCGCTCGATGCCGTACCCACTTTCAGAACCCGATCCCCGATAAGATCGCCCGTCGTCAGCCGGAGCAGCACCGTGGGTTCACCGGACGAGGGGCCAGCCAGCCAGTCCAGTTCCCCGCTCATGTTGTCCAAGTCCCTTTCCAGCAAGCTTGGCTCCACGTCCATTCTGAGCAACTTCAGATTCGACGCATCCAATGGAGCGGGCGGGGGTCCCTCTGCAGCCGCCTACGAAGACACCTCCCTCTGGGCCAGCGTCAAGGTTCCTTCTCTGGTCAAGAAGGTACGACCCGTAGCGAAGCCTTCGTTCCACTTCCCTTTCGTCACGCCGTCCCCCACTTCAGCCCCTCGATCGGCTTTGCCGCCTCCGTCGAAATTCGCGACGTCCAAATCTATCGACGATGACCTCGCCCAGCTGCTCGACATGTTCCCGACGCATCCCGTCGATGTGGTCACCGACGTATTTGAGGAATGCGAATGGAACTTGGCCAGCACCAAGCGGAGGCTGGTCGAGATTCTGGACGGCGAAGAGGAATCGGCCGAGCCGGCCAAAAAGAGGCGCCTTGTCAAAATCTCTGAGAGGGACGAGCATGCAGACACGAAGACGGAGGCGGCGGCCGCGACGAAGCAGCCACCCGTGAAACACGTGTCGGCCATCACGAAGCAAAACATGAAGGTAAAGGCGAGCGCAAAGAAGTCGAGGCACGATTCCGACGTTTCCGATTATGAAAGTTACGGAGACGACTCAGAAGCAGCCAGGAGCGACAGCGAAGACGAAGAAACTCGGTTCATTCGGGAAAGCGAGATGTTTGATTTCTTCAACAAGGCCGACCTCAAAGAGTTCCTAGATACCTTGATGTGCTCCGAGGAGCAAGCGACTTCTGTTTTCGGTAGGTATCGACTTGCTACCAAACAGACCCGATCATCCCCCCGTTTCCTCTAACTATTCTGTTCAGGACTTCGTCCGTTTGAAAGTGTGGAAGACCTGCGGTCGAAGCTGCAGTCTCAGAAGAGGAAAAAGCTTGGCGGGTTAATGGATAAATATGACGAAATAATGCGCGGATACTCTGGTGTGGATAGCTTAATTCGGAATTGCGAGGATATCGGAGACTCCATGATGGCTGTGTTAAAGAGTTGGTCGTCATCGACAAAGCCAAGTACGCCGAATTCGCAAGCGAGCGACGAAGACAGCGGCGCGATCGCGTTGACGAATTTCGCACCGCCAGAGTCGAGCTCGTTGGATGCATCTATCGACGGCAGTAGCTGCTTAACAGAACAGCCGGCGCTTTTGAATGGTGATTTACGCTTGAAATCATATCAGCTTGTTGGCGTTAGTTGGATCAATCTGCTACACACAAAAGGGTGCGGTGGAATTCTGGCGGACGAGGTTCGTGCTGAACTATCAGCTTGCCGTTTTTCGCTAAAGGGTGACCAGATGGGACTTGGAAAGACCGCCCAGGTTATCGCCTTTTTGTGTCTTCTTAAGGAAAAGGGCAACAATGGCCCTCATTTAGTTATCGTTCCGTCATCGACAATAGGTGAGATTGATGATGAATTGTTTCGCGCTTAACGCACTTGTTAGAGAACTGGATGCGCGAGTTTGAGCGATGGGCACCGGTGATCGATGTAATTGCTTACTATGGGAGCCAAAGCGAGCGATCGGAACTTCGCATGAAATTGGAAGAGAGCCCGGTCGATGTTGTCCTCACGACGTACAACCTGGCTTGCAGCTCGAAGGAAGATCGGGCGTTCTTGAAAAAGTTGCGGCCACACTCTTTGATTCTCGATGAAGGACGTACGTTTCTTTGAGCCCATTCCTTCAAACGCGCACGTTTCTGAAATGTTCCGCAGATATGATGAAAAACATGAACAGCTCGAGATTCAAGCACATTAATTCTATCTCGGTAACATTAATGATGCATCTTGATGTCGCTCTTATCTATTTATTCTCCCCTCTGCGCTGGCCAGTCTTCCTTTCGGTTGCTCTTGACAGGTAATGTTTGCAACCAATGAGCTGCTACTGTAGTGGAACTCACTTTAACTTCGCAAACAGGCACACCTCTTCAGAATAATTTAATGCAACTTTTGGTCTGTGCTACACAATTGCCCACGAGCGTTGATCTGACTGTTTGTAGTCTCTCCTTACGTTTATCTTGCCGGGCTTGTTCAAAGACGCGATGCAGACCCTTAAAGTTATTTTTTCGACAAAGCCCAGTGCGGGGCAGGACCCCAACTCGAGCCTTTTGAGCCAGCAGAGAATTGTCCGCGCCAAAAAGATGATGACACCGTTCGTTTTGCGGCGGAAGAAATGCCTGGTGCTCACGGAGCTGCCAGCAAAGGAGAGATTTGTCGAGTATTGTCAGGCAACCCCTTCGCAAGCTGCACTCTACCAGGTAACCTTTTTATGGCAGAGCAAAACGCATTTCTTACTCAGTTTTCTTTCACCTCCTTTCCATATGTATATCGTCCTAGTCGATCGTGGCGGACTGCAAAAAATCGTTCCTTGTGCAGAAAGCAATGGTGGCCGAGGAGACCAGCGAGCAGAACGGCCGCAAAAAGGGCAAACGCGCAGAGGCCGCCCGCAAAAAGGCGCCACCAAAGGGCTCGGACGACAGCTCCGGCAGCGCGGGAAAAGTTAACATCCTGATGCAGCTTCGAAAGGCCGCCAATCACCCGCTTTTGTTCCGTCGCCTGTTCACCGACGCGAAATTGAAGACAATGGCCAGGGAGATTATGAAGGTAACTTTTGTTGCGTCTTGTATGTCTGTGACAGGAGCTGATTTTTGTATGATGTAGGAGGAGCAGGTAAACAAAGAGGACGAGCGATTCCACAACCCTCAAATCCGAATTTTTTTTTTTCTTTTCCTTCTTTCAACGCAGTATATGGACGCAAACTACAACTACATCGTCGAGGACATGACTGTTATGACGGACTTTGAGCTTCACCAGCTCGCGAAAAAGTTCAAGGTTTGCTGTTTTTCCCAATCCAGAACGCTGAAAGCAGAGAAGTCTCATTTTCGAACCTTATTGTAGAGCATCAAGCGGTACCAGCTGACCGAAAACTGCTGGATGGACTCGGGCAAGATTCAAAAACTGAAGGAGATCCTGCCCGACATGATTGAAAAGGTAAACAATCCGACTTGAATGATTTGATGAGTCTTTTTGATTGACCTTTCGTTCTTCGTTTTCGTTTGGCGGGCCTTCCCCGATTTTCCAGGGCGACAGGGTCCTCATCTTTTCGCAGTTTGTGGTCATGCTCGACAGTAAGTTTTGGCTTTGGAATTGCGTCTTGCGACGTGGTGTTTTTCGTTTGACATCTGACCGCACCTTACCTCCTCTTTTTGTTTGTTTGTTTTGATGCGCAGTTCTCGAGGCAGTGCTTCAGACCATGGGGCTTTCGTACCTCCGCCTGGACGGCCAGACTCAGGTCATTGAGAGGTTGTTGAATCGTTTTTTTTCTTTCTTTTTTCTTTTCGGTGTGGGGGTGTGTTTCTTCTGTGGACCAAACTGACCCCACTTTATCTCTTTCTCTTTGCCTCGCTGTCTTCTCCCGTTTTATGTTATTTTATTTTATTCTTCTCTTCTCAAACGCCGCCAGGCAAAACTTGATTGACCAGTTCACGGAGGACTCAAGCATTGCCGTCTTTCTCTTGTCCACCAAGGCCGGCGGGCTTGGCTTGAATCTGACGGTGGCAAACGTCGTCATTCTTCACGACATGGTTGGTTGTGTTTGTTTCTGAGTTATTTTTTTTTCTTTACTCTTTTTGCCTTTTCTAACCGGACATTCCCCAACCCCTTTGCTATTGCTAGGATTTCAACCCCCACAACGACGCCCAAGCCGAAGACCGCGCCCATCGAGTGGGTCAAACGCGTAACGTCCGTGTAGTCAAGCTCGTGCTAGAGAACTCTGTCGAGGAGCACATTTTGCGCCTGGCCGACGCCAAGCTGTCGCTCGACAAGTCTCTCCAGGACGTGGAAACGTCTCAAGACAGCAACGGCAGTAGCAGTAGCTGTAGCAGCAGCGGCGGCGCGCTGGCGTCGCAGGACGCTGGGGACGGTGTCGACGGCGGGACGGCAAAGAGGAAACGGCGAGGCAGGCGCAACGGCGAGGACAACGATGACGAGGACGAGGACGAGGATAGCGGCGGCGGCGGCGGTGGCGGCGGCGGCACAGCAGGGGCGGAGGGCGACGAGGGCGGAGGCGGTGGTAACGGGGACCGGATATCGGCGAGGAACGACCGGCGCGTGATGGAGCTGCTGCATGACGAGTGGTTTGGTAGCGGGAGCGGTGGTGGCGGGCGGCACGACGCCGCCAGCAAAAGCAATGGGAGCTAACGTTGAGGTGGGTAGCAACGCTGGCAGCGGCAGCAGCATCAATCAAACATTAAGCATCAAGCAGCAGCGCTTTTCGCTCGTCGTCGCGCGTCCGTTCCGTCTTGCTTTTGTGTTTATTCTTTCCTTTTTTTTTTTTTTTTTCGGACAAGGGCTGGCTGGATGCTTTGCTTTGTGGGTGGTGCTGGTGGTTTGGTCATGACTCATTGCACGCGAGCCTGTTTGGGTGCTGAGTCACAACCAGCCAAGGAAAGAAAAAAATAAACAAATTATTAAACAAAACAACACCCCTTGTTTTCGCAAGCGTATATAAAGAGAAGGTGAGGGTCGAGACGCTGCTGCAGTGATATTTGAACTGACCGAAACTCGTAATCGCAAGGCACACAAGCACACACACACACACACACACACACACACACACTCTCTCTCTCTCTCTCTCTCTCTCTCTCTCTCTCTCTCTCTCTCATTCACACATCTCACACACGAATGATCTCCTCCGAGGATGCGCTGCGCGAAGACGCCGCCGCCGCCGCCGCAGACTCGCGGGCGACGCAGCAGAGCAAAGGTAGCAGCAGCAAGCATGCCGCCACCGAGCAAGGTGACATTTGAATCCGTTATGTCATTCTTTCACCCTCTCCTTACCCGCGCCTCTCAACAACAACAATCAATCCCATCGACAACCGTGACCCTTTCCATCTTTCCAGCCCCCCCCGCAACGACCACCACCACTACCGCCAACGCGCCAAGCGAAGCCGACCTCACCGCCGCAGCCCACAAAGTCCTCAAGGCGCTCCACCACATCCCGATCGCCGCCGTCCTCGAGCACCGCCGCCGCCGCCGGCAGCGCGCCAACAACAACAATGCCGACGCGGCCGACGACGACAAGCTCGTCGCCCTCCCCGCCGACGCGTCCATCAAAGACACGCTCCAGACCATGCGCAAACACAATATTTTGGCCGTTCCCGTTTACACAACCGTGCCGATCGCACCGGCCGGCGACGACGACGGCGAACAGACAAAGAAGAAGACGACGAAGAAGGAGGGAAGGGCGTTCCGCGGTATCGTGTCCATCTACGACGTGCTGGCGTGGACCGTCTTTCAGAAGCTTTTTGACCACCTCGAGAGCACCAGCGGCGTCGTCGGCGATGTAGTCGGCGGTGGTGGAGACGAGACGTCGTCGTCGACGTCGTCGTCCTCCTCCTGGCCGTCGGCGTCGCACCACCACCCGCTGCCGTCGCAGCTCGCCTCGTTCCGCCGCTGGCTCGACATTGACGACGAGGTGGCCGCGTACTTTGCCGCCCCCGTCGGCGACCTCGTCGGGTACACGGCCGAGTCGGCGGTGTCGTGGACCATCCGCTCCACCGACCCCGCCTCGTCGCTGCTGCAGATGCTGGCGGCGCCGCCGTACCACCGCATTTTGGTCGTGGACGTGGGAGGGTGGAAGGAGGGCGGCGGCAGCTGCGGGGTTGATGACGCGATGGAGGATGATGAGGACGAGATGATGAGGGACGAGGAGGACGTGCCAGGGAGCAGGGTCGTGTTGCTGACTCAGGTGGGTGGGTGGGTGTGGGTGTGTGTTTTGCAATTATCTTCTTGTTTTTCTTTTTTGACATGTCCCTGTTGTTTTTCCGGACAGACGGACCTGCTGACGTGGCTGATGGACTACCGTGAGTCGCTCGAGCCGCATGCGGTCGGCACGATCCTGGGCGCGCCGCTGAGCGCCATCGAATCGTTTACGCGGCAGAGGAACACCGCCGCCGGCGGCGGCCGCGGCGGCAATGGTCTCGGCAGCACCGCGGACGCGAACCAGGTGGTGCGGCCGTCGTCGTTGTCGTCGTCGGATCACCACCATCACCACGTCATCACGGTGCCGTCGACGTTTTCTGCGCTCGCGGCCTTCCGGCTCATGTACATCCACCGCGTGCCCGCGGTCGCCGTGGTCGCCGCCGGAGGAGGCGGACTCGTAGCGAACCTCTCGGCCAGCGACCTACGCGGGCTCACGGCCGACCGCGACGCGCTCGCGACGCTGCTTCTCCCCGTGTTTGACTACCTCGAGGCGCGTGCGCGGCTGCGCCCCACCGCCGCCGTCGCCGCCGCCGGGGCAGCCGACGGAGCCGGGCCCACGCCGCTGGCGCACGACCAGCTCCGCGCGTGCGAGCCGGACGCGCGGCTGCAGGACGCGGTGGAGGAGATGGTGCGGTGCGGCATCCACCGCGTGTGGATTGTCGAGGAGGGCGGCGGCACAGGCGGCGGGGACCGGCCGGTCGGGTGCGTGTCCATGTCGGACGTGCTGGCGGCGTTTGTGCCGCCCGAGGAGGTTGCGGTCGAGGTGTGACGATTGGTGGGTTTGGTTGAGGTTGCTGGTCCCCCCCAATCTCCTTCCTCCCTCCCTCTCTTTCACACACTCGCCCGCTCTCGCGCACGCACCGCACTCTCTCTTGCTCACTCACACATACACTCTCTGTCTCTCTCGCTCTCTCTTTATCCTTTGCACTCTCTCTGTCTCTCACTCTCTCTTGATTTGTTATTGTTTGCTCGCCGTTGCTCTGCATTCGTATTATGATGATGAATGATGCCCATCTTTTTGTCTGCCTGACTGCCGGTTCCGTCTGTTCCTCCCTCTCCTTCCCCCCCGTTATTCTTTCTGTTTTCAGTCGTCGCGTTTTGACAAACGTGGGGCGCAGAGAAGAGAAACGAACGCTCGACACGCAAACAAGGGCGGTCGAAGTACTTTTGCCAATATAACGTCACCTTTTGCCAGTATAACGTCGCCTTTTGCCGTCCCAAGGTTTCTATTCCATTCCATCGATCCATCCGTCCATCTCTACATCCCATCCCGTATCCCATCCCAACCCATCTCCCGTCGGTGTGTGTGTTTGAGGAGGGTTTCTGATATATGTGTAAAAAACAGACAAGCTTTCTCTCTCACTCTCTGTCTCTCTGTCGCTCTCTCTGTCTCTCTCTCGCTCTTTCTTATTTTTGGACTCGGCCAAATCGTTTCGCGGCGCGTGCTGTGCGGGTCCCGAAGGAACGAAAAGGCGGGAGAGAGCGACAGAGAGAGAGAGAGAGAGAGAGAGAGAGAGAGAGAGAGAGAGAGAGAGATGTGCGTGCCTGTGTGTTTGCTCGTTCCTCCTTCATCAAAAATGTCCTTTCACACAGACAGAGTCAGACAGACAGACAGTAAGAAATGTAAAAACCTTGTCTCTTTTTTTTTCTTCTTTTTTTTTCTTCTCGTTCTTTCTTTCTTTCTTTCTTTGTTTTCTTCTTGCTTGAGTTTCTTTTTTTTCTCTTTCTATTTCGTTTTTATTATTTTTTATTATTTTTCAGAAGCCGCCGCTCTCGAGAGAGCGTCGACCGAGTCCACATCAGCCAGCCAGCCAGCCAGCCAGCCAGCCAGCCGGCGCCTGGGCGTGAGGCCGCATCAGATACTCCCCTACTCCCCCCCAACACAACACACCAGCAGCAGCAGCAGGAGCAGCAGCAACACCCCCCCCCCCCCCCCCCCCCCAAAAAAAAAAATAATGAAATTCGGCAAGCACCTCGACCACGAAGTCTTCGACGACTGGCGCTTCTACGCCGTCGACTACCGCGCGCTCAAGGGCCGCCTCAAGGCCATGGGCAAGCTGCTGGCCGCCGTCGACGATTTCGGCCGGCGACAGCAGGACGGCGGCAGCGGGGACGACAGCGATCGCGATCGCGATCGCGATCGCATCGATCGCGCAAAGATCGCCGACGAGCTGCAGAGCGAGGAGGTCGATTTCATCGTGTCGCTCGATACCGAGTTGGATAAGGTGCTGCGTGTGTGTCTGTGTGCGTGTGTGTGTGTGTGCGCTTCTTTGTGCGTCTTTGTGGGTCGATGGGAAGGGTGAGGAGGACTGATTCTCTTCTCTCATTTTGCTTTGTGCTTTTGTTTGGCACACACGCACACACACACACAAACACACAAACGAAACGCAAAAACAACAAATTAGGTCTTTGCCTTTTGCAACCTCAAGCGCGGCGAGCTCAACCGCCGCATCGAGGCCATGGAGTCCACCATCGCCGCCATCTCCCAGTCCGACAAGGCCGGCGGCGGCGGCGGCGGCGGTGCGGGCGGCGCCGCTTCTACCGGCGGCGGAGATGGCGACACCGGCGGCGCCGGCGGCGACGCCGAAGACGCGGCCTCCAACGCCGGCTCACACGACGACCGCGAGGCAGAGGCCGAGGCCACGCGGTTCCGTCTCAAGTACGTCGACGAGGAGATTGGCAAGGTCACGGGCGAGGTCAGGGAGCTGGCCAGGTTTGCCGGGTTGAATCATACCGCGATTATGAAGGTACGCTTTTTATTTGAGTCTGTGTGTGTGTGTGTCCGTGCGTGTGTGCGTTTGTGGCTCCATTGGCACTGCTCAACCTTACCACCCGCGAAAACCCCTTTAGATCCTGAAAAAGCACGACAAGCAAACGGGCGGCACGCTCAAGACCGACTACATGGTGCGCCTCAACAAAAAGCCCTTTTTCGAAGAAACCTACGAAAACATGATCCTGCGGCTCTCGGAGATTTGGGACCAGGTGCGCTACCTCCACGGCGGCGCGTCCACAAAGGACAAGAGCCCCGGCGTCGACGCCCAAAACATTGTGCGCAAAACAACAAAGTACTGGGTCCACCTCGACAACGTGCTCGAAGTCAAGCTACTGGTCCTGAAGCACCTGCCCGTCCTGCTGTTTAAAAAAGGGGTGCCGAACGACCCGGCGCTGAATTCAATCTACTTTGACAATGACGAGCTGGATTTGTACCACACGCGGATGAGGAGGGAGGAGCAGGCGCAGGTGAGGTTTGTTCTCATGCAGGCGCCCTCCTTTTTTTTTTTTTAAACTCTAAACGCTTGGTGGTGGGGGCTGTTAGAATCTGCGATTTCGGTGGTACGGAAAAAGGAGCGAAACGGACGAAGTGTGGGTGGAACGCAAGACGCACCACGAGCAGTGGACCGGGTCGCGCTCGATCAAGGAACGGTTCCCGATCAAGGAAAAGTACCTGAACGCGTACCTCGCCGGGGAGTACGACATCCGTCACACGACCAACCGGCTCCGCGCCGAGGGGAAAAAAAAACCCAAGGACATTGACGACATGGAGCGTCTGGCCGACGAGGTGCAGCAGATGGTGCTCAAAAAGAAGCTCCGCCCCATGATCCGCACGTCGTACAACCGCACGGCCTTCCAGCTCCCCGCCGACGCGCGCGTGCGCATCTCGCTCGACACGGAGCTCTGCCTGGTGCGCGAAGATGGGCCTACGCGGTCCGGCGCCAACTGGCGGCGCGACGACTCGGGCTACCCGTACGCGGACCTGCCGCGGGACGACGTGATCAAGTTTCCCTACGCGGTCCTCGAGATCAAGCTACAGACGCAGTTTGGCCAGGCCGCCCCGCGCTGGGCGCTCGACCTCGCCGCGTCGCACCTCGTCGAGGCCGTCCCCAAGTTTTCCAAATTCCACCACGCCGTCTCCATGTTCCACACGGCCAAAGTCCAGACCGTGCCGTTCTGGTTTTACCAGATGGACAGGCCCATCCTCAAGCCCAGGCCGCCCGAGCCGGTCTCGGCTTCCGCGGAGGGCGACGAGGAGGATCGGTCGTCGCTTGGCGAGAACGAGGCGGGTAGTGATGCGGCGGCGGCGAGGGGACGCGCCGCGCCCGGTGAGAATGTCAAGGTCGACCGCTTTGGCAAGGTGTTTTTCTCGAACGAGCGCACGTTCCTGCGGTGGCTCAACTTTGTGAGTTGTGTGTGTGTGTGTGTGTGTTTGCGGTGCGTCGTGTGTCCGTGCGTTGCCACTTGCTGCTTGCTGTATTTTCCGCGTTTAACCAAACAAACGCCCATCACCCCCCCCACGCACGCACGGCAACAACAAGTCGATCCAACTCATGACCCTCTCCCTCTTCCTCACCAACCTCGGCCCGACGCCGTCCTCGCGGTCCGTCGGCGCGCTCGCGACGCTGGCGGCCTGCGGCGTCCTCCTCTGGTCCCTCTGCGTCTTCCACCTCCGCGCCTCGGCCATCCGCCTCGACATCTCGGCGCCCAGCTGGCGCGCGCCGTTCGAGCTCGTTCACGCGCCGCGCGTCGTCGTCGGCGGCATGATGGCGGCCGTCGTCGTCGCCGCGGGCGCCGTCGTGTGGCAGGCTGTGGTGGCGGCGGTGGTGACGGTGCGGGCTGCGTGAGAAGGGTGTGTTGCGTTTTCTTTTTTTTTTTTATCTTTTATGTGTTTGGTTTTTTTCTTTTTGCACTGCTGCATACAAACGCCGCGAGGGGGAGGGGCGGGGGTGGGCCTGCGTTCCGTTTTTCTGACGCGGGGATCCTTGTGTTTTGTTTCAATTTCTTACCCTTTTTTTTTTTTTTTTTTTTTTTTTTTTTGTTGGTTTGCAGTTGTTTGCTGCTGCGGCGGGTTTGCTTGGGGTGTTATGGGGGGAGGGGTGGCGGATTGCAGCCGCCAAAGAAAGAAGAAGAAGAAGAAAGAAGGGGGAAGAATAAACTAAAGTTAAGTAGAGCGATTAATTATAAGGTGTGTGTGTGTAATGTGCTGCGCGTCGAGCGACGCTTTGCAGATCCGCGGCTCCAGCGATCCAACAGAGCCCGAGCGAGGCTGGAACAGGAAACGAGACAGAAATAGAACAAATTGGGGTAAAGAGAGAAAAAGCCAAAAAAAAAAAAAAAAAAAAAAGGAAACAGAAAAAGAAAAAAAACGCACACAATGTTTGCCGCTGCGGCGTCGGTCGGTGCCCTTCTTCTCATAACCCGTCTTTGCATCTCGCGAGGCCCCTCGCCCAACTAACCGCGGACGTCTCGCCCCCGCTTCACACACTCAAACACACACACACACACACACACCATCATCGCTCTAATCGTCATCGTCGACCCACACGCACGCACGCACGCACGCAAAATCGCACAGGCCGCAAAACCGAGAGATGCGCACGACGCCCTGACCCGCCGGATCAAGGCCGGCCGCCAGATCGACGCCGAGCTGGCTGACTTTTTCAAGGAGCGGTGAGAGTCGTCTGTGAGAGAGAGTGGCCCGGGGGTGCCTGACCCCACATCGGGAGGTGGAGGGGGGAATCGAATCTCACACCCCCACTGCCCACAACCGGCCGCTGTCGAAAGCATTCATAACTTAACCTCCACCTTACGCCACCCACCCCCCTCCAGCGCCCTGATCGAGGAACGCTACAGCGCCGACCTGCTGAAACTCTCCAAGCGCACGCTCGTCGCGCCGCGGGACCAGCTCGGGTGAGAGAGAAAACGGAGGCTTACGTGCATTCTAAACAAAAAAAAAAAAAAAATCAATGTATATAGCGGCGTCCACGACGTCTGGCAAAAGGTCCTGGCGTCCGTGTTAGAGCTGTCGCAGGCCCACGCCGGGTTGGCGTCCGATCTGTCGGATAAGATTGAGAGGTGAGTGAGAGTGCCCCGTCAGGTGGTGCGGGGGTTGTGCATGGTCGGGTTTGGTGGGTCGTGTGGCACCCCGTTGGTTTTCCGCCGTCTCGCCACATGGGTTTTGCTAACAAGCCCTCGCCCACACAAAAAAATAAAATAAAATAAAATAAAAAATAACAACACCACAATCGAACGCGCGCGGGATGGGTTCAGGTCGCTGCGCGCAGAGAGCTGGAGCAAGCAGAGGCAGGCAAGTTTTGCTTGTTGTGATTGTCGCCTCACCCCCCTTCTTCTCACTTCGACAAACAACGCAATAACAACCCACCCCGCAACAACCAAAAACACGTATCGCAAAACGCAAAATCGCATTGTCAACGACGAAACCCCAGCCGGACATTGACCTGAACCGGATCCTCAAAGAGTACGAGGACGAAGTGCGGCGGCTGCGCAGGTCCGACGGCGCAGCAGAAGTCAAGGGGTTTGCGTTCTTTCGAAAGTCGAAGAAGAACGTGGAGGGTGAGTGAGCGTGCTTGCGGGTCTGGGTGGTTAGGGTTGGCCCTTGGCGTTGGCGCGGGGTTTCTAATTATTTTTTTTCCTCGGTCTCCACTCGCCTCCCGTTCACACACCAGCTGAGAAGGCGGAAAAGCCAGTGCCGCCCGACGTGCAGCTGGCGATCGAAGCCGCCCGCGACGCGTTTGTGCAAAAGGCGCAGCCCTTGTTTGAGGTTCTTTTGCCTGTGTCTTTCTTCTTTCTTTCTGTTTGTTGGGGGGTAGGGGGTTCGGGGGTTGGGCGTTGCGCGGGGAACGATCGCCGTTGAGATGACCCCGCGGGTCTAACTGCATTTGATCCGAATGCCAAACAAACAAACAAAAACCAAACTCCCAGGTGTACCAGTCCATGGACGAAGCGCGCCTAGCCAACATCCGCGACGCCGTGTGCTCGCTCGGAAACTACTCGTTGACGGCGGCAAAAGTTGCGAGCGAGGTTCGGAATGGTCTTTACCTTTTTGTTTTGTTGTTATAGTAAGAGGGTGGCATTCGTACCGGTGCACGGCCCCCCGCGCGTGGCTGTTTGAACTCACCCTTAAAAACAAAACAAAAAAAAAAAACTTCCTCTTCCAACAACAACACCAAAAGGTGAGCGACCGTGTCCTGGCCGCGGGGTTCAGCATCGAGATTGAAGCCGAGGTCGAAAACTTTTGCACAAAGTTCCTGCCGCCCTCGGGTAAGAAAATACTTGTCTTTTTCTTTTTTTTTCTCTCGACCCTGCATCACACACATCAACGCAACGGGGTTTAGACGGTATCGACTCGAACTCTGCGGCCAACTCGCGGAAACAGTCCGTCACGACCGTGGCTTCGGCGGTGAGAAAAAGTTACTTTTTTTTTTTTTTTTTTTTCTGGCAAAGAACGAGACCGCTTGCGGATCTTCTCGCTTCGAGACGCTGACTCTGCCCCACCTTTTTCCGCAACCCCAACCCACGACAACTTGACTCTCTCTTCGGCCTCCCACTTTTTTTTTTTTTTTTTTTTTTTTTTGTTTGTTTCTGTCCCCAAGCATCCTCACGGATCGGGCGCGGCGGGCGGCTCGTCGTCGTCTTCTGTTGGAGCTGCGCCGCTGGTGGATGCCGAAGGGTTTTCGATCCCGCCGCCGACGTCGTCGTCGCCGTTCAACCTGTTTGGCAACGACGGAAAGAACGACAGCGACGACGAGGACGACGGGTGAGGAGCGGAGTTGGGTGGTGTTCTTGCGGTTGTTTGTGTTCTTTTCTCCCCAGCCCTCCGGATTCTAAACTTTTCATTAGTACCCGCGCGCAACCAGAAGCTGAAAGTCGAGATCAAGGACAAGATTGTCGACGACGACCCAGCCGACGCGCTCAAGGCGTTTAAAGCGCTGTCGACCACCCTGCAGAGCATGCCGACAAAGAAGAAGATGTGAGGCAATCGCTGCTGACTGGTTTTATTTTATTTTTGTTGCTAATCAGTTTTTTTTTTTCTTTTTTTTTTTTCTCTCTCTTTTCTTTCGCCTCTACTTCTCCGACGCACAGCACGTCGACCAACGTGATGGACAGCCCGATACCGGAGAACTCCGCCACCGCCGCCGCGGCATCTGGAACGGCCGCCGCGCAGCTGACGGCCGAGCCCGACTTTTTCGCCGAGGACCCCGTCAGCGTGGTGCGGCCCGCGGCAGCGACAGCGGCAGACCCGCTCGACTTTTTCTTTAGCGAGCCGGCGCCGGGGGCGCCGGGCGGAGCGGGTGCGGTCGGCGGCAGCGGTTTTGACGGCGTGGACTTTGCGACGGCGGCGGCTCCCGGGGGGGCGTTCAGCGTCGCCCTGGGCTCTGCGGTCGCCGCGCCATCGTCCGGAGCGTTGGCACTCCAGCCGCAGCAGCAGCAACCTCAACAACAACCACGGCCGGTGCTCAACGCGACGCTCAGCGAGACGGTCAACGCGCTCTTTAGCAGCGGCGTGGTGGAGCGGCTGCTGATCACGGGCGAGATCAGCGTCGAGCTGGACGGCGGGCTCGCGGCGATCGGCGCGGTGGTGCCCGGGCAGCAGGCGGTGCTGACGGTCAACGGCATCGAGGCGATCGAGCGCATCGTGTGGAACGAGCAGTTTGTCCAGACGTCGTCGTCGGCGACGGTGGGCGGCGCGCTGTTCCGCAGCGACCAGGTCGCGGTCGACGTTGCGGCGGTGGCGCTGGCGAGCGCCGGTACCGGTGGCAGCGGTGTCGCGGCGTCGTCGTCGTCGTCGCAGCCGGTGGTGGTGGCAAAGTACCAGGTTCGCATCGACGAGAGCGAGTACGAAGACTACTGCCCGCTGCTGGTGTCGTCGACGTGGAAGAGCGAGCCGACGCAGACGTCCGTGCTCGTCGCGTACCAGTACAACACGGAGCTCAAGCACAAGGTCCCGCTGCGCGACGTGCGCGTGTTTGTCACGATCGACGCCAAAGACGGCGGAAGCGGGAACGAGCAGCTTGTCGTGAGCGGCGTGCAGACGCGGCCCAACGGCGCGTGGGACGCGGCGCGGAGGACGCTGGTGTGGAGCGTGGGCGCGCTCGAGCCGCCGAACCCGTTCTTTGACAACGGTGGGAGCAGCAGCAGCAACAGCGGCAGCGTGTCGCCGACGCTGTCTGCGGCGTCGACGGCCGAGCCGCACAAGCTGCTGGCGCGGTTCGTGACGGGCGGCGGCGGCGGCGGCGGGGCGCGGCCGGGCACGCTGGCGGTGCAGTTTGCGGGCGACTCGGTGCTGCTGTCGGGCGTGGACCTGAGCTGCGAGGATCCGGCGGTCGGCGGGTGCGAGCTGCGGCGCGTCGAGCGGAGGGTGTTTGCCGGGCGGTATGGCGGGATTTAAGGGTTGGAGAGAGTGTTATTTTTTTTTTTTTTGTTTGCGTAAAAAATCTCGCCTCTATCGCCCGCTCTCTCTCTCTCCCTCTCTCTCTCTCTCCTCTCTCCTCTCTCTCTCTCTCTCTCTTTCTCTCTCTCTCTCTCTCTCTCTCTCTCTCTCACTCACTCTCTTCTTTTTTGTGAGTTGGGAGCTTGCTTGGTTTGTTGCTCTCTCGCTCTGTGTCTCTGTCCACCTCTCTCTTTTTGTTCTGCCGACACACTCTTCGCTCCTTCCCACTCTGTCATTCTCTCACGTCCCTCGTACATTTTCTTTACAGTGTGTGTCTGTGTGTGTGTTGTGTGTGTGTGTGTGTGTTTGTCCTTTTTCTGCTTGTTCATTTCCTTTGTTTCTAAATCAGGTGGGAGTGGGGGGAGAGGGCCGGGTGTTGAAGAGTACTCGTTGTGTTTTTGGCTTGGGAAGGGATTCAGAGAGTGCAGAGGGGGGGAGAGGGAAGTGAAATAGAGACGCGTCTTTCTCTCGTTCTCTCTCGCGCTTTCTCTCTTTCACACACCGTCTCCCTCCCCTTCTCTTTTTCACTCACTGTCTCTCTCTCCCCCCCCTCTCTCTCTCTCTCTCTCTCTCTCTCTCTCTCTCTCGCACTGTCACACACACTCCGTCGCACCCACCAGCTCTCTCTCTCTCTCTCCCTTTTTTTCAGGTGGCCCTGCGATTCCCGTGGTCGTAAAAAAAGAAAAATGAAGAAGGAAGATTATATTGCAACTGCATCTACATCTGTATAATAAATTTCACTCGTTTTCCTTGGGGTGTGTGTGACGTGCGTTTCTCCGTATTTGTGTTGTTTTCACCCGCACGCACGTCCTGTTCCAGAGCGGAGGTGAGAGGGAGTGAGGGTGAGAGAGGGAGAGAGAGACGAGAGAGAGAGAGAGAGAGAGAGAGAGAGAGAGAGAGAGAGAGAGAGAGAGAGAGAGAGAGAGAGAGAGAGAGAGAGAGAGAGAGAGAGAGATAGAGTGAGAGTGAGAGACCATCGGAGATTATCGAGATAACACATGGAACAAACGAAAAACGTGAAAAAAAAAAAAGGAGAAGAGATCTTATCTCGTTTGTCCCTCATCAATCAATCAATTAGTATGGTGGCAATCATCCTCCAATTGGTCAATTGGGGGATCTTCCCCAATGATTTCTTGCCTGTTGGTCCTTTTTTTTTTGCATCAAATCTGTTTGTGGATGAATGGACTGAGCGAATGAATGAATGGGAAGAAAAAGAAAAAAACCCCTTTGCTCTCTCTCTCTCTCTCTCTCTCTCTCTCTCTCTCTCTCTGTCTGACTTTCTCTCTCTCTCTGTCTCTGTCTCTGTCTCTCTCCCTCTCTCAAAGAAAAAGAAAGAAAAAAAAAATAAGGAAAAACCAAATAAAGACAAGGCCAATCTATAAAAGGCCATTTTTTCGAGGAAGGAAAACAAGATCATCTCGACCAACCAACCAACCCACCCCACAAACAAAAGCCCCCAACCCAGCTCCTCGTTCACCGCTCCACACACACACACCCAACACATAACACCATGCACGCCGTCTCCGCCGCCGCTCGCGCCGCCTCAAGGAGGGCTGTCTCCGCCGTCGCAACCTCGTCGCCCGCCCGCGCTTTCTCGGCGGTCGCTGCCGCCGCCCCAAGATGCCCGAGGTTTGCTGCTCAGCACGTTGCCCCCCTCGCTCGGGCCGCTGTGAAGGTGTGTGTGTGTGTGTGTGTGTGTGTGTGTGTCTGTTTGTTTTCTATTCTTTTCTTTTCGAAAGAGAGAAGGGAGGAGAGGAAACTGTTTTGTGCAGAGGAGCGTCCGTCACCCATCAACCGTAACTAAGACGATACGCAATACTTTTCAACCCACCCTCCCCCATTTGCAGACACGGCCGCAATCGCGCGGCGTCAAGACGCTGGACTTTGCCGGCACCAAGGAGACGGTGTGGGAGCGCAGCGACTTCCCTCGCGAAAAGCTTGCCGAGATTTTCAAGAACGACACGATGGCCGTGATCGGGTACGGCACGCAGGGCATGGCGCAGTCGCTCAACATGCGCGACAACGGCCTGAACGTGATTGTCGGCCTGCGCAAGGGCGGCGCGTCGTGGAAGCAGGCCGAGGCCGACGGCTGGGTCGCCGGCACGACGCTCTTTTCGATCGAGGAGGCGGCGCAGCGCGGCACGGTCATCATGAACCTGCTGTCGGACGCCGGCCAGAAGGAGGCCTGGCCCGCGCTCAAGCCGTTCGTCACCAAGGGCAAGACGCTGTACTTTTCGCACGGCTTTGGCGTCGTGTTCCACAAGCAGACGGGCATCGTGCCGCCCGCCGACGTGGACGTGATCCTCGCGGCCCCCAAAGGCTCGGGCGCCACCGTGCGCTCGCTGTTCCTCGAGGGCCGCGGCATCAACTCGTCGGTGGCCATCTGGCAGGACGTGTCGGGCCAGGCGCGCGAGCGCGCGTTTGCGCTGGGCGTCGCGATCGGCTCGGGATACCTGTACGAGACGACGTTTGAGCGCGAGGTGCACTCTGACCTGACGGGCGAGCGCGGCGTGCTGATGGGCGCGATCCAGGGCATGTTCCAGGCCCAGTACGAGGTGCTGCGCAAGAACGGGCACTCGCCGTCCGAGGCGTTCAACGAGACGGTCGAGGAGGCCACGCAGAGCCTGTACCCGCTGATTGGCGCCAAGGGCATGGACTGGATGTACGACAACTGCTCGACCACGGCGCGGCGCGGCGCGCTCGACTGGGCGCCCGAGTTTTACTCGGCCACCAAGCCCGTGTTTGAGCGCCTGTACGAGGCCGTCGCCAACGGCTCCGAGTCGCAGCGCTCGATCGACGAAAACTCGAAGCCGGACTACCGCGAGCGCCTCGAGAAGGAGCTGAAGGAGATTCGCGAGAGCGAAATGTGGCGCGCGGGCGTCACGGTGCGGTCGCTGCGCCCGGAGAACCAGTAGTTTAGACGCGTGCCGCGCGATGTTTTGTTTTCTTTTTTTTTTTTTCTTTTTTTTTTTTCTGACTTTTGTGTGAGTGTGCTGCGAGTATTTTACTCTGAGCAACAGGTTCTCCCCGTCTCTTTACACTACTGTGATGAAAAATGGCGGCTCGCGCCCTCCTTGTCAATTATCCGCCCTTGTTTTTTCTCTTTCTCTCGTTCTCTCGCTCTTTTTCTTTTTCCCACATTTTCTCCTTCTCTTTCCTTTGGGGTGTCTTGTTGTCTTTCTCTGAACCATCACCCCAAACCACACTTTCACACCAACACACACTCTCTCCCGCGATCTGGAGAACCGACCTTCCGAAAAATACAGTAAAATGCAAAAAAAAAAAAAAAAAAAACAAAACAAAAAAACGGTTTGCTCGCAGTTGTGCACCTGCAAGTAAGAGAGTGCCACCCACTTCCACCAGGAGTGTCTGGGTTGGAAAGGAAAGCAAATAGCGTCTTTGCAGCAAGGAGGGGGGAACTGCTGTTGTTATTTCGATTTGGAGCAATGTCCGACCGAAGACCCACTGAAAATGAGAGTTGCAATCATCCCCAAGACGCCCACTTCACTTGCACTTGCACAAACTCTGCCATTTATCCTTACATTCTCGTCACAAGAAAACCAGGCGCGCATTTCTCCACATAAATAGCTGCCCTTGCAGAAGCAGCCTCATTAATCCCAATTATACAACCCAACCCAACCAATAATGCCATCTCTAAAGAATGAGATTTGTACTGCTTCTGTTAGCACCCCTCCATACACTGCAGCTCCACCTCCCGCTGGACGTTATAGCTAGATTCGATTGAAGATGTCATACAAGTTTTTGATACTTACAGTAGTATACTGTTGAAGAAGTGTTGCGCCATGTATTTAGGGCAAGGGGCGCTGCCGCTTGATTCGCTTTGCAACAACAGCAGTGAAAGTAGGCGAAGTACATGTTTACAAATCAAAAAAAAAAAAAAAACGTTTGCGCAGTGGAACTACCAGTAAAATGAACATCAAGCTAAACTTTATTAATCCGCCAGGGTAAAAATCAAAAAAAAAAGAAAGAAAAGGACAAAAGACAAACTCATTAAATATATATATATATATATATATATATTTTTTTTTTTTTTTTTTTTTTTTTTTTTTTGATCCACCAAGTGTATGGGGTTTTTGGGGGTTCGCCCACTGCCCGAATTACTATATGGATTTTATTTTATTTTATTTTTTTTTTTTTACGTATATTCACTTCACCTCTTCCAATGGAACAACCTCAATCCAGCTACTGCTGCTCTTGCCATTCGCCGTGCCAATGATGAGCAGTGTCTTCCAGTGTCTGGATCAGTGGGGCCTCTAGACACTTCTAAAGGTTTCTTATGTACCAAGATAAAAAAGGGAAGAGTAATCAGACCATTAATGAGTTCCACTTTTTTTGTTGCTCACTTAGGCGGATGGCGCTGAGGTGCTTGCGGCTTGTTTATTTGCTTTGCCCTGTTTCATCAAGCTAATCAACGAAACATGACTTGGTCGGTTGACTTACCAATCATTTTTTCGCAGCTCTGAAGGCCAGGTTTTGGTCTCGTTGAGTCCGAGAGCCGATGCACACTGTCCGAAGATGTTGCTTTGAATTTTGTGTGAGGTGCCTTTGCCCACATTTGGTGCCGCAGGAAGAATATTCTCCTAACTAGAAAATGTATGGTGAGCCAATGTATCAAGTACACATCTGCAACTTACCAAAACAAAGACCTACACTGCATGAAACATTCAAAATGGCCCTTCCTTATGTTGGAGGGGCACGCAATCACTTTGAGTCCTCGCTGTGTTTGCCTTTCTTTGTGCTCCCCCTTTGTTGATATGACATCTCTTAGTCCAAAAACAGAAAGGAAAGAAAAATAACAACCAATCTATTCTTTTTTTTTATTTTTTATTTTTTATTTTTTTTTTACAGTGAATTTCATATTCCTTGAGATTTTGGGGCCAAAAAAAAAAAGTTTTGGGGGGACCAAAAAAATGTTTTCGATTAGGAGGTCTCCAATGGTCGAAAGTTTTTTTTTGCCCTCCACCAAACTTTTTTTTTTTGCTGCCTCAAAATCTCAATATATATAGAATTGACAGCGAACGCGAAACCCACCAACATCTGCAGCAAACTTTCAGCCCAGTCAGCTGACTTTTTTGATCTCATTAAAATTTTTGCGCATTTTTTTTTTTTTTTTTTTTTTTTTTTTTTTTTTTTTTGGACTTCAGAAACCCTCTTAAAAGAAGGTTCAAACGCAATCGGCCTTCTGGGTGAAACGTATGGAAAAACGAAAAACTGGACTCTACCGCCGATTATTTTGCCTTTTCCTTTTCTCTTTGCTTATTCCTCTATTTTGTCTCCTTCGTTGTTTTTTTTTTTTTTTTTTTTTTGTTCTACATTATTTGTCATTTTGTACTTGGTTCTGTTATTATCCTTTTGGGGAAAAAAAACCTTCATCAGTTTAAAAAAAAAAAAATCTGCGTGGAGTAAACGAAAAAGAAAAAAGGCTGAGAAACAGTCTCTACAAATTTACTCCGACCCAGATTATAAATGTTTGCTCCACATCAAAGTTTGCTCCACATCAAAGACTCCAGTTTTGGCAATCACTCAATCAAATCAAAGAAAGCAAGAGATGCTTCTTGTTGGAGTTTGCACACATTACGTACACCTTTTAAGATCCTCTGACCTGTCTTCAAGAGTAACGACAAGTTAAGATGGCATAAGGGCTGATCTCAGTGTTATCTACACTTTTCTCAATCTCTGACACTGTACGAGTGCTCAGAGGTGGTTTCAATCCCCAGTCTGGGTAGACCACATCAGTGTGCTTCACTCTTGCAATTTGATAGGAATGATTACAGGAGCTTGACAGGGAGCCTGACTTACTTCTTTGCACACATAACTCCATGGAAGTTCTGGCCAAATCAGCGTGATGCAACAATGATGTCATGCCTGCCTCCTGACTCCTCAAAGTCTAAACTCTATCTCTCAGAGCTAAAAGGCTATCACCAAAGTCTGATTCCTGAGACCACCTGCAGTATAAAAGGGGGAGCTCCAGCAGCTCCAGAGAAGCATCATCCCAGATCCTGATCACATCTGCCTGCCCTCTCTCTACCCTCGAATACAACAAACAAAAACCATTATTCTTATCTGAGTCAACATACCCTCTACCTTGACCTGCGAAGCTCTTCAAGTTCTACCTTGGGTCGATACCTCGTTCGTATAGGGCGCTTCGCTCTTACATGAAAAGGGTGTGCTCTGCACTCTAAACAAGACCAATCTGTCTGAGAGCATCGGCTCTCCATCTACTTCGGCAACAAAGGGCGCTTCGCTCTTAACAAGAGAAGGGCTCACGTTCTAAACAAGCTTTATCGCTCCACGCCGACTCAAGTCTGTTGGTGCCCTTCTGACACGCCAGGTGCAATCACCAACACTTCTCAGTGAGGGAATGAAAACCATTTCTTCTCAGGAAGAGTGGGGAGAGATGTTTTGATTAGCCGAAACTAACACTGAAGTTATGGTATCGCCCATCAGCAAATGGAAAAAAAGAAAGTAAAAAAAAGACCAGCAGTTCAAATGCCAGAGCCTTTTCTACTCAAAAAATTTATCGGAGTTTTGAAAGAAAAATTGTGTGCAAAAAAAAAAAAAATCACTGAAAAGAACAGGTCGCAAAGATTAGGACACCAAAGTAAAAATGTCCGCTCTATGAGCGCATTTAACTGAAATTGAAAGGAATAAAAAGGGAGAATAAACTTTGTTTTGCTTTCACTTTTTGTGAGTCTGGACTGTTGGTAGTCGCTGGTTTAGCAGGCACCAGCTGTTAGCAATTTGGTGTTGGGTTTTTGGTTTGGAGTGCCACAAGGGGCAGCAAGTAACTGAGTCTTACAGAGTGTATAGGGGTACGTAGCGGGTGAAATGTGGCAAAGCTATTAATTGACTCAAGCCAGGCCATTTATACATAGCAGATTTGACTTATGTGCTATGAGGGGCAACAATGGTGACTGTGAACAGAACTCTAACCAGGGTGATCCCATGAAGGGCCTTGGCAAAATGGAAGACAGGTGCAAGGAGCCTGTCTCCATTTGCTGGGCCGCTGGCCCCATGAAGGGATATCCTATGGGCTACTGTCATTAATCACCCTCTGGAAACTTCTGGGACCTTCTAGCTGGAACTTTGTGGAACCTTCTTTGCCTTTCTGACTTCTCTTGTTGTTGTCATTGGTATCGTTGTATTATGTCAACGTACCCTCCGCGATCTACTCAGCGTGTAACCTGGAGCCCCAGAACAAAAGGGTTTCTTTGATACGAGTCCGTGTCCAGCGCCATTGGGTCCTTTGAAGGATGGGCGCGGTAAAGGGGGAAATCAACCACGCATAGTAATAATCGCGTAGAAAGAGCAATTAAAGCAATCACTAGCCTGGAAGAAGAGATACCCTCGGATTCTCGTTCTGGACTGAAAGGACACGTCAGGCTAGAAATGTGATTTGAGAATAAAGAGAATAATAAGAAGAATTAAGTTCTAAATTAAGAAACTCGGTTGCCTCACTCCTACCTTGTCCTCACGCCTCGAAGCTACGATCGTCTACCCTCTCAGTCAACTTAAAAACCTAACCATATTATTAATAGTTCTTTCTGGAATTTTCTTTGAGTTTTGACAAGGATGACTCTCAAAAGGTATAAAAGAGGGAATGGGGAACCTATCCTGTGAATTATTATTTACAATACAATTATCAGTTCCTTGTCTGCCTTGCCCTGTCCAGCCCTGTTCCTGACAGCTGCAGAGAAGTTTGTGACTGGGGACAGACAATGTATGTCTGTCTCGTCACCTATCGATGTTGAGTCAGTCTGTCTACAGAGGCCCATCTGGGACGACTGTGGCGGACAGGGTCAAAGACAGACAACAAAGGACAAAATCCAATCAAGTGGACACACTGCATGACTGTCAACTCAAAGTTATCAGTGTTCCATCTTCCACCATTGTCAATGACGATGGTGTTCTATCTACGTTTGTCATCGCAGGACAACGATGGCGTTCTCAGTGGACACGCATTGCATGGACAGTCAGAGGCTTTTCCCAAACCCTTCTCACAGTGGGGCTAACCGGTGTGAATTTGTATCTGTTGAGATTTGAGCCTAGGAAGCCAGCTTCCTAAGTCGATGGCAGCCTCGTCGCCACTGCTGATGTGACTCACACTAAGTAGGGTAAGCTGAAAGGCCTAATCTGAATCCAACGAAAAGAGTTAGGTGAAGACGGCGGTGATTATAGCTTTGCTTTCCTAGCCTTCGCCGGCGAGGACAATGCGATTAGAATCACACTCAATGGGTTCAGAGAAATGTTGAACTGGGGCAGCTCACAGCAGCTCCAGGTCAGCTGACTGTTGTCTGTTGAACCAGGGACTGGTTGATTTGAAATGCCCCTGATGATTTCAAATCATCATTTCTCTGTGGGAAGACTGGTCACTGCACACAGACCTCTGGACAGACCTTGGTTGATTTGAAATGTTCCTAGATAGAGACCGAAACAAACCCCTCCAGCTGTTGACCCGAGGCTGTGGGGCCACCCTATGAGTTCTCAAGTATCTCACATAAGGCGTTGGTCATAGTTTGCCTTCAGCTCTTACTTTACTATGATTCGGTACAACACATTATAAATTTTCAGATAAAAAATATGACCCTAACAGAAAGAGGAACTGATTTCAGTCGTTTCTCTAATTTTTATTAATTTTTTCCACTATGTAGACTTTTTTTGTTATGGCTTCATCCGTCGCACAACGCGGCAGGCAGACGTCGTGCTGGGACAAATGCGCCTCAGGCTATGGGGAGTCCCGGCCCAACTTTGAAATAACTTTGAAAGTACTGAACCAACTTGTTTCTTCCTTCAAAACTTCAAACAAACTTGTTTCCAAGTTGTTTCAAACTTGAGACGGCAAAGTTTTTGGGCTATTGCTGCAATTACAAACACAGCCGAGTGCTCCCAAAATACCTTCTGCAAAAAGCTGCAGCAAGTCCAATGTGAAACTTGAAGATGGTCAAAGATTCGATTGCTGATAGGAAATTAAAAACTAGTACTGACCCCACTAGGCTCATTATCAGATTTGTTTCGACAGCCATGCCAATTTGCCACTGCGGCGACAACAAAGTTTAAAACACAAATATTACATTGGATGAAGAAATTATAGTTTGCAAAGGTATTAGCGAAACGATGAAGATCAGGGCTTCCAACAATCAATATCAATCAATTTATTGAAGGATTGAGAGACACAAATCAATTTACAATTCAATTGCCAATTTTCATCAATTTTTTCCATCGCGTTGCATCAATGTTTGGCTTGTTTGGGTCATTTCGGCTGCTTGCTCTGGCTACTAGAAGCTCCTATCATGCCAACAAAGAGCAGTTGGGAAAGTATTATGGAGGAGGATGCACTCAGGAAGAAGCAGTTGTGGTGCTTTCTACTACTCAGACCTGTTATGGATACCTCCAACATCAAACATTGTTGAGAGGCTCTTCAGCAAATGTTCTTTTGTTTGCACTGACGACTGGAAATCTATGCTGCCAGAGAATTTCGAATGTACACTGTTTTGAAAGAGAATCGATCTTTCTGGAGCGAAGAATTGATTGTGGAGCTTCTTGGGACAGTGGTGGAGGAGGTAGAAGTGGATGGAAACAAATGAACGTCTTCGTTGTCCTTTCCCCCGTTTCTTCAATGATTGCAATACTATTGAAAATTGATTGAGAGACAAACTTTGAATTGAAATTGAATTTTGCTAACCCCTGTTGAAGGTAGTACAGTAACTTCTTCACGGGTCCTTGAAAGGTTGTGCTGAGCAAGCTGGATTTGCAGAAGGGTTTGGAACCGGAAGACTCTCGCTTCTGGTGGAGTCGCATCGTGCGAAAACACGGGGGCACATCACGAACCCATCCACTCCAAGATAATCTGCAACGAACCGATACGACTGGAAGGAGCGCACGGGCCGCCGCGCCCCCGGGGAACCGGCCTCCGATCCGCACCACGACTATGATCACGAGCACTGCGACGACAAGCGAAGGTACGACAGAGGTTGCGAGGCCGACGGACAATGGACGACCGACGGGTGAAGCATCCTCTTTTGGTATCTAGCGTCTCGCCGGCGTCCGTGAGGTCGATTGTAAGCAGGTCGTCGCCGAGGCACGGGAACTATGTGCGTTGGCGGAAACGAATTCCGCAAAACTGGCCGTCAGTCGAGTCAGAGCCCCACCCGAGCCTCCGCTGGGGAGTTTATCAACACCTCGGCTACTTATAGTTGCGCTACGGGAGGGTTGGACGATGCGAGTTGCCGTTCCTCTTTCTTGATAGAATTGGCGGACACTAGAGGAGTGTTGAACATCGGGTGAACATCGGTGAAACGCAAGGCGGGTTGGTTGCAAAAAAAAAAAAAAAAAAAAAAAAAAAAAAAAGATGCGCACTTGCTCGCATACGCGGGATCTTCAACCGCGGAGGAGATAACACGAATCCCGATACCGCGAAACCTCTCACGGCGTTTTTCGTAAACGCGATCAGCGGGGTAAGACGGCGGGAGGTGGTGGAGTCGAGTTGAAAGTGAGAACGATTCCCAAAAGCCCCCCGCCCGAGACAAACAGAGCCACAGAAAGGGGTCGGCTTGCTGGAGGTAAAAACGTGAGGGAGAGCCCCTTTTCATCGCGGAAGGGAACAAAGCATGCCTTCCCGAGAAAGATATTTCGCGACGAGCTTACCAGCCAGTGGATCAAGTCCCACAAACGTATTTCCAAAAGAAAGGAGGAAAAAAAAGAAAGAAAAAAAAGACGAGGAAGAAAAGTGGCATTGTTTTTGTGTTTTTATATTACTTTTTTTTCGTGTTGGAGGGGTGGGGAAAGAATATTAGGAGAGGCGGGGGGAGTGGGGAAGGGGGGGGCGAGGGCAGCGTCGCGGACGGCGCCTCCGGCTTTTACAGATTAAGGGGGAGAGGAAGGAGGCAAAAAAAGAGTAAGGTAAGGGGGGCGAGGGGGTTCGTTTATCCGCAGAAACGAAAACGAAACAGAAAAAAGGAACCAAAAAAGAAAACAAAAAGAACGTCGGGAGAGGTTTTAGGGGAGAGCGGGGGGGGGAAGGGGATGGGTGAGGTCGCGGGAGGGGGGGAGAAGGGGATATACAGGGAAAGGAGGGAAAAGGGAGAGCTCGAAGGAGAGCGATTACCGGAGAGTGGGGATAAGGGAAAAGGGGGCGCCAGCCGAAAGCTTCGGGGGCCCAGATACAGCGAGGGAAGTGAGGGAGCGAGAGAAGGAAAACCCAGAAAAATAGAGGGAGAGGGAGAGTTAAGTGAGGGACGTGTGGAGAACAAAGAGGAAAGGGAAGGGATGCGACCAGCACACACACACACACACACAAGCACACACACGCACACTGGTAGAAGAAACACAGACTACAGAACGATTTCGCGGGGAAGTGCAGAAGAAAGAAAACAAAGGATATCGCGATCAATTCGCGCGGAGGGGAGGGATGGGTGCCGAAGTGGGAAGGGACATCGGGGCAAGGCCAAAGTGCGCCCTTGATCGACAGGAGGGAACGAACAGCCGCAGAAGATTTCGCGCTGACGAAGGGAAAAGGGGAACTCGGCACCCCCACCCCCCCCGTTCAAGATAAAGAGAAAAGGATATGAGGAAGGTTAGGGAGCAGAAAGGGATAAGAGGGTCGGAAGTGCCCAAAGAAGAGAAACAAGTAGGTTCAAGAACATGTGGGACAGTGAGAGTTTGTAAGCGACTTTGAGGGAAGAGGAGAGAACATCTGACCCCGGTCGACGGGGATCGAAATGCGTGAGGAGAAAACAGGGAGAGAAAATGCGATATGCATAGTCGAGGCAGGCGTTATCCGATCAAGGGAACATTGAGGGAAGAAGTAGCTGGGGGAGGGGGGGGATGCCATGCCGAAGAAAAGGAAGTGGGCCGCGAGGTGCGTATGGTGTGTAGGGAGTTTTGTAACCCGGGAAAAGAAAGAGAACGGTAACGGTTGCGGTTTGTTGTAAACGAGCGAAACGAGCGAAGCCGGCAGAATATTTGAAAAGGCGACAAAGGATAAGGGCGTTCGGGAGGGCGGACAAAGGACTGAAGAAGAGGCGTTTGTTCTATATACTTCTTGTACAGACCGACGTGCGGGTAGGACTTTCAAGCGCCGATGAGGGCAACGGCAGCCGCAGCACCGAGACCGACGGCGGCAAGCGCACCTTCCCTGCCGCTGCGGGCGGCGTTGACCTTGAGGGTGCTGGTGGGGGCCGCGGCGGCGGTCGTCGACGACGCGGTTGCCCAGAACGATGACGAGACCCTTGTTGGCCGAGCCGACCGTCAAGCACTTTGTGGCGGCCGCCGGGCCGAACGTGACCGGGGTTCCCGAGCAGTCCTGCGAAGTGTAGAGGTTGGCCGTCGCCTTGCCGTCCGTGCCGATGGTCGCCCTCATCGAGGGTCGAACCGCCAGCAAGGGCCACGCAGGTACCGTCCGCAATGACCCAGCTGGAGTACTGCTCCGACGCCGCCGCGCAGGTCGTGTCCGACCCGTAGTCGATCAATCCGACGTACCCGGCGGGGGCCTTGCCCAGCGCGGCGGCGGCCGCGGCGGTGCTGGTGCCCGAGACGGCGCACGCGACGGTCTTGTACTCGGCCTTGAGCGCCGAGTCGGCCGTGCAGGTGGTGACGGCCGTGCACGCCGCCGAGGAGGTGACCGACGAGAAGCCGATGACGCCGCTGGTGGTGTCGCAGGTCGTCGACGTGGTCTTGTAGAGGGTCGTGCCGACCATGGTGGAGCTGGGCGCGGTCGAACTGATCAGGAACCGCATCTGCGTGATGCCGGTCGGCGGGTTGGTCGCGCACGTCGCCGCCGCGCTAGCGGCCGTCTGCGTCACCACGACCGGGGTGCCGCCGCAGGCCGTGTTGGGGTACAGGCTGACCGTGTACGTGCCGGCCTGCAGGAGCGCCTTGCCACTGAGGTAGTTGTTGGAGCCGGACGTCAGGGGGCCGGCGGCCGCCGACGCGAACGTCACGCAGGATCCGTCGGCGACCAAGAAGTAGCCGCGGTTTTCGCTGGCCGCGGCCGCGGTGGGTGCCGCGCAACCGGCGGCGGCGTAGACAACGACGCCAACGTACGGGGTCGAGCCGAACAGAGAGGAGGCGTAGCTGCTACTGTCGGTGGGCGTGGAGGTGCACGCAGTAACGACCGTAGTGCCGAAGCCGCCGGTGAGAGGGCTGGTGGCGGCCGTGCAAGTCGCGGCCTGGTTGGCGTTGGCGGTGGTGCAAGGGCCGTTGGTAGTGTCGCTGACCACAGTGACGACGCCAGTGGTCTTGGCGGTCGTGCAGGCGGCATCAGAGTAGGAGTTTGTGAACCAGACGCCTTGCACGTTGGCGGCTTGGGCCGAGTTGACGAAGGCCAGAATGGCCAGGGCGATTGCCGAGGTAAGACGGAAGACCATTATGAGGGTAAGGATTCTGTGGATTGGGGGGAAATGGCAGAGGTTGGTTAGATGTTTTGCGAGCAGGACCAGGGGTGTTTTGCGTTGTCACATACCAGCGGTGAGTCGGATTGGAATGATACGCACGCAACTACTACTCCACTATTTAAGATGAACGATTGAGGTGTTTGAATCAGTAGAGCGAGGAGGTTGGGCGGGTGGGTGGGGAGATTGAAGTGTGATGATAGGAGGGAAAGAGCGCGGGTGAGTGGACGGTTTTTATACGACACGAAGACAATTCTGTGTTTTTCCCTCCCTGCGCGGCCCTTTGTCTGTCGCTCGGTCTGTCGGGCAGTGCAGACAATCTTCAACATTGTCCCACTCTGCAGATGCGGGGATTCCAAACAAACAAACATGAAAGCATCTCTCTCTCTCTCTCTCTCTCTCTCTCTCTCTCTCTCTCTCTCTCTCTCTCTCTCTCTGTCACTGTCTCTCTCTCTGTCACTGTCTCTCTCTCTGTTTCTGTCTCGCTCGCCGTGTGGACAGGAACTCCCCAGTCGAGGGGTCTGTGCGGACACTCGCCCCCATGTGTGCTGCGGTACACACGCTCGATTTGTCGCATCACAGTGTGCGTCCGTCTTTGAGTGAGAGATGGGCTCGGCTCAGCATCCTCCTCCTCCTCCCCCTCGTCACCATCGTGTTCGTCCTCGTCGTCGTGGTCCTCCTCCTCGTAGTCGTCGTCCTTGCCCTCTCCATCGTGCTGGTTCCCCACCGACGTCGTTCGTATTCAATCGCTCTGTCGTCGACGTACAGGGGTGGTCCCTCACTCTTTCTGCCTGCCGCGGCTGCCCGTCGACCTTCGTCCTCGCGGTCCTTGGCGTCGTGGTGCTGGCGGCGTTGTTGCTCCCATCCATACACGCAGCCAAGTCAGAATAAAAAGAGACAGTCAGGCCCCAGCTGCCGAACATTTGCCCGGTCAGCTTTCTTTTCGCGACTGGCGGCTTCCTTGCGTCCAAATTGCAGACATGAGCGACTCCCGTCCACTTAAGTTCACTCTTGCAATCGAACCTTCCTAAAGGACGCCTCTTTCTCAGACCTCCACAAATTACGTTGACCTTGGCGCTATACTCGTAAAAAGACAGAAGATGCTCTGTTTCTGCCAAACCTGTCGCCGGAAGTCCCTCCCCGCCAGCAGCCTCGATACCGTCAAAGGTTTTGTCGTCACGTGTGATGGCTTCATCAATCTTGTCCAAACATTTTCAACAGAATCGTCAACCGCCCAACAGGCTGTCGCCCACTTTAAGCTTCCTCCGCCGTAGCAAGAAGCTCGGACCCCCTTAAAGGTCTCCGTCTCACTGCGCAAATCCCCACGATGTTGCGGAAAGCGAGCTTCTGGCGGCCCCCCCCCTTTTGATGCTCGAATTTTACGTCATCGTTGCCGCTACTCAAGGACGCCGGAAAGAGTGCAAAAGTGGCACTCTCACACCCCTGATAGCTTCTCCCCTTTCCCAGAAGAAGAAGCGGAAAAAAAAAAAAGAAAAAAAGAAAGGGAACCTTGTTCGTTCGGTTTGCCGTGGCCTGGTTGTCCCATGTCTGCCCCACAACGACCACCTGCAAACCGCACGCACGTTTTTTTGTCGCGCCGGTTGTCGGTCCTCCAATTATCGGAGAACGACCACTTGGAGGGACTGGTGGAGACAAAATTGAATTAATTGCATGCAGGCCGGAATGCACAAGCAATGCAATATCCTCTTTGCCCAGCCGGAAAAAGAAAGATGGCCACCGTTTAGCTGTTTTCTCAGATCGATCCACACCAAAAAACTCCCCTCCCTTGGTGGGAACCGCGATTTTTTTTTTTTTTTTTTTTTTTTTTGTTTTTTTGTTCGGCTTGCTTCAGGGACCCGCGCTGCCGGCCTCAACAGGGAGTCTTTGCTTGGACATTGGCACCCGAGCAACCGTCGCGGAAGGATGCGGATTTCAAAAGCAAGCTTTTGATTGAACACACTGAGTGGCGTTGATATGTTCACGCTGTGCCCTGGCGGCCACTCGAGCGTATCGCTTGGCGACTCGGGCTTCATGTTCCGCGGCAGCTGATTGAGGCTGTAAAGAAGTATAGGCTGCGAATTGACGTTTTTCAAGGCCGCAAGGGCCAATCCTTTTTTTTTTTTTCTTCGGTGTGAATGTCTGTGGGACTAAACTGCGCTTTTTATTCACAAGATGTCTGCGGTGCTTGCGCTCTCACTCTTACCCTCACTCTGGGCCGACTCTCACACTCTTATAATCTCTTTTCACCGACTTGACTTCTCGATATCTCTCAATATTCATCTGTTGGGGAGGTTTAGTCGCACTGGACAAAAGCAGCATATGCGCCAAATGTTCTGCGTAGTTTGCTTCCTTGTCGGGAATGTGCCTTTCTCTTTTTTTTTTTTTTTTTTTTTTTTTTTTGTTGAGGTTGTTCGTTCACGTTGCGAGGTAGAGAATGCGACTGACTTTTTGTTGTTTGCTCAGAGAGGCGGAAGTTTTGCTTTTCACGCCGACACCCACTACGTAGCCAAACTCGGCTTACGAGAGAAACGAGAAGAGGAGGGCTCACGGCTATTCGTGCGCTTGAAATAGACAGACGAGGAAAAACGAAGAGCAGAGGAACAAGAAAATTTTGATCCTGAATAAGGTGAGAGGGGCGCCCGCTCGGCGCCTGCAGCACCCCTCCCTCCCTCCCCCCCTCGCAGTCGCAGGCCGCCATCGATGGATGCATTTCAAGATTGGATCTGGATCTGGTTGATCGTCGTCGTGGAGAACAGAAGATCAGGCTTGTCTACAAGTCTGTAAGGGACTACTTGACAAGCCCATATAGATGCAAGCTGTCTGACCACGTCAACTTTCAAGTTGGCCATTCATCTGTTGCAAGCCTGTGCATTATTGCAATGGACAGGAGCTTGAAATTCAACATGTGTGACCTGCCTTTTGCAGACTTTCACTCAGAGATTCCTGATTTTTCAGATACGCAGTGAAGCACTTCTGGAAGCACTGCCAAATTTGGCTTTGGAAAAGCCAGCCACAGATATAAGACCGTCATTGCTTGCTGAATTACAAAACTTTCTTGTGAATCATGGACATCATTACTTAGAAGCCTCCAGCTTGCTGGATTCGCTCAGTTTGGTGATTCCTGCCATGACGACACTTGAAATGATATTGCCTGCTGGTCAGCACCCACAATTGCACACCCTGATGGAAGATATTGAAAAGGTTCTGAAAAAGTTCCTCATTCCCTTGAAGGCATCTGCATTACTAGTATATTTCACAGCTGTTCCGCTCTCTCCAAGTGTCTCGGAATTTTACAAAAATTTTTTTGGGAGGATTCCTGGGAGTATTTTGATCCCTCGAATGAAAACGGGGCAGCCAAACGCCTGGCCATCATGCATGAGCGTTCCTGAAGGACACTCACTTGCAGTCAGATCAGCAGCATTCAGTCCTGATGGACGATTTGTTGTAGCTGGGAGTTTTGACAAAGCAATCAGGATTTGGGAGGCATCCATTGGCCAAGAATGGAACAAGATGGAAGGACACTCTGGCAGTGTCTACTCTGTAGCATTTAGTCCTGATGGACTATTTGTTGTGTCTGGAAGCAGTGACAAGACAGTCAGGATCTGGAATGCAATTAGTGGCAAGGTGCTGCACATTCTGGAGGGACACTCTGGTATTGTCTACACTACAGCATTCAGTCCTGAAGGGCTTCTTGTTGTGTCTGGAAGTTCTGACAAGACAGTGAGAATATGGAGTGCGACCAATGGCCAGAAGCTTCATATATTTGAAGGACACAGCAGCAGTGTCTACTCTGCAGCATTTAGTCCTGATGCACAGTTTGTTGTGTCGGGAAGTGGAGACTGGACAGTCAGGATTTGGAATGCATCCACTGGCCAGGAGGTACAGAGGTTGGAAGGACACACTGGTAGTGTGAACTCTGCAGCATTCAACCCTGATGGACAGTACGTTGTGTCTGAAAGTGATGATAAAACTGTTAGGATTTGGAGCGCGTCCACTAGCATAGAGCTGTGCAAAATGGTGGGGCACTATGGTTGTATCTTCTCAGCAGCAGTATGTCATGATGGACGTTTCATTGTGACTGGAAGTGATGACCAAACAGTCAGGATTTGGGATGCATCCACTGGCAAGGAGCTTCAAAGGCTGAAAGGACACACAGGGTTTGTTAAATCTGTGGGATTTAGCCCTAATGGGCAGTTTGTTGTGTCTGGAAGTTATGATCAGACAGTCAGAATTTGGAATGCTTTCCATGGCGAGAAGCAGAAAAAGCCAGAGGGACATTCAGGAATTGTCAAATTTGCAGCAGTAAGCCCTACTGGCAAGTTTGTTGTACCTGAAAGTGATGACAAGACTGTAAGGATCTGGAATGCACTCACAGGCACAGAGCTGCACAAGCTGGAAGGCTACTCCATTGACAGGGCTCCAGCATTCTGTTCTGACGGGCAGAAAGTTGTTTTACGTGATCCTGCTGGCGAACAGAAACTTGTCCAGCTTGCGACTGGATTGGAAGCAGAAGTTTTTGTTGATGGTGATTCAAACACTTTGGTTGAGGTGGAACCCAACCATAACTTCAGTGTCTGTGATCTGCTTGGGAAGAAACTCTTTGGTGGAGAGATTGCTCCTTCCTCAGTTTTGAGCAATGGGGCCTGGTTTCTCAGACTTCTAGCAGTGTTTCCTGCTGGCTTCCCCCAGAATATCGTGCAGACAAGCAGCTTCTGTTGCAAAACTCAATTTTTCTTATGGGTGAAGGTCTTTCTTCACTCTTATTGCTTTGATTTGTCAGTGCATGAGTTGGCTTCGTTCAAAGCTGAAGGCTAAATTCTCTTACTTTTTCTTCTTTTGTCCACTGGTTCAACAAAGAGCAGCTTCAGTGAGTTTTTGCTTCTGACATGCCACCATCTACCAAACAAACTTGGTTTGGGTTTTTTGTTGTTGAATACCAGCTGCTTGTCGTCAACTACAAAACCCCAAACCTAAATCTTGTCTTTTGTCTCTGTTTACTTCCACCTGTCATGAATGTTGTTTTTTTTTTTGGATAGCTTTGCAGAGGAGGCTCAGGGTTTTCCAAGAATCAATTTCAATTTATTGATTGACGAATTTAGAGACACCAATCAATTCCTAATACAATTGCCACTTGCAAGGAACAAAGTCCAATTAGGAAGACACACATAGACAAATGAAGCAGACATAGTAAATGTACTATCTAATGATAGTCTGGACTAAGTGAGGAGCAGATACAGTACTTTGTGCACTGGTTAGCGAGTGCCCATGCCCACACACTAAGTGTCAGGCTTTGATTCCCTGCAAGTGCTATGCATTTGCCCAGTGTTGAGCTGAGGCTGCACGTTGCCTTTAACAAGTCTGCCGAGGCGCCCTAGCTTTCTTAGTGTATCTGAAAGTTGCACACGTTATTGTCTTCCTATGAAAATCAACACAATCACACCAAAGCAATTAAGTCGACAACCTCCAAACCAGAAAGAACAATTTCAAACACAACAAAAGACATTCAAAAAGGAAGCCAAAGAAATCAAAAGACAAAATCAAATTTCAAATGGAAGCCTGACCTGAACTGGGAAAATCAAAATGAATAAGAGAAGCAAGGTCTTCCCCAAGAAGAAAAATTGAATTCCCAGACAAGAGCTGCTTGTCTGCCCGAAATTCAGGAGGTAGCCAGCAACAGACATGACTGCCACTGTGGCAGAACCAGGCGTCATTGCTCACAGTGGATTCATGAGTGTCACTGCTACTCTGGTGCAACCTATTACGTGCGCAGAAATTGTGAGGGACATTGGACTCAGTTGGATTGTCTGCACAAGCAAGATCTTCCACTTGCAATCCAGTTGTAAGTTGGAAGAGCTTCTGTCGTCCACTTGGATCCAATAAAATTGCAAACTCTCCATCAGAGCTAAATCCAGAAGATTCTTCGAAAGAGAAGCGCTCGCAGACACAACATTTAACAAAGTCAGAATGTCCCTCCAGCTTGTACAGATCCTGGCCAGTTCCACTCCAAATCATGACTGTTGTATCGTCACTTCCAGACACAACTAGCTGTCCATCAGGGCTGAAGGCGACAGAGTTCACAGAATGAGTGTGTCCCTCCATCGTGAGCAGCATCGTACTTGTAGATACATCCCAAATGGTGACTGTATTGTCATCACTTCCAGAAACACCAAATGGACCAGTTGGACAGAATGCTAGAGAATTTACACAGTGAGAAGGACATTCTATCCTGCTCAGTGTCTCTCCAGTCAGAGCATTCCAGATCCTGAATGTTTTATCATCACTTCCAGAGACAACTTGAAGACGCTGTGCATTAGGATTAAATGCAACAGAGCGGACCGCCAGGGAGTGCCCTTTAAGCTCCAGCCGCTCCTGACCATCAGATACAGTCCAGATTTTGACTTTCTTGTCACCACTTCCAGATGCAGCATACTTTCCATCAGGGCTGAATGCTACAGAGAAAACCCTTCAAGCTTGTGTAGCTCCTGGCCAGTGGACGCGTTCCAAATCCTGACTGTCTTGTCAAAACCTCCAGACACAACAAACTGTCCGTCATGGCTGAATTCAGCAGATCGGACTGCAAGAGAGTGTCCCTCAAGAACAGTAATGCAAGATGGCCACTCCATTGGCAACCCTTTTACCACTCTAGGGCGCACAACATCCAAAGGAACCTTCCCAGCAAATATTTGGTGAAATCTCGAATTACTTGGGGGAAAAGGTATGGCTGTGAAATATACTTGCAATGCTGATGACTTGAGCGGAATAAGAAACTTTTGAACAACTCTTTTCATATCTTCCAGTAATAAGTGCAGCCAACTGTGGGTGCCATGCACATTAATGGGCAGAAGCCTCTGAAGGTTTCCCATTGCAGGAATTGCAAGGTGAAGCCAATCCAGCAAACTGTAAATCTCCAGTAGGTGATGACCATGGTATTCAAGGAGCTCTTTGAGATCAACAAAAAGAAGGTCTCCATCTCTGAAAGCCTCACTTGAAGATTTAATCCAGTGCTCTGAAAAATGCTTCACTCCATGTCTGATGTGCTCAGGTATACCTCTTTCCACTCTCAGTAAAATCTGGAATCTCTGAATGGAAATCCGAGAACAGCAGATTGCACATATTGAAAGTCAGATATTTCATCATCATTTGGATGAGGAGTCTTGTCATGAATAAATGGCCTTCATTCACAGTGATCTGGACTGGCAGAGTGCATCTTAATGGGCTCATCAGGTAGTCTTTCAGAGACTTGTGGAATATCTTGATCTTTTTTGTTGACACATCAAGCACAAGGATTGGATCAAGTATTCAGACACATCTCTTCACATCGTCAGCTGTGAATTTCTCTTTATCTGACAGAAAGCTCCCCTCATCCAACAAAGATACTACAGCTGATGCAGTCATGGGCTCAAAGACAAGCACAATGACAGATAACACTGCCTTAAGAAGAGTTTCCAACCCAATCTTTTCAGAAGTCTTAACAATGCCATTGAATATTCTGTCATACATCTTGTCAATGCTTCCATCGAGCTTGTCACCCTCAGGGAGGTCTTCAATCTGTTTCAGGGTGATTTCCACGCTCTCTGATTTTGTGAGGTAGGTGCAAGCAGTCACAAGCCAGATAAAAATTCCAGAGGACTTTGAAACAAGAATCGTGGATCCCCTATCAACAACAGATGGTTCAACATTTAAGGATCTGAGGAAATCTATCGTAAACTCTCGTTGGTCTTGGGCGTTCTCTTCTGCAGTTGGCTCAATCTCCTCAAATGGAATCTTCTCAAAGGCTTTTGCAATATCCTCATCAGGGCGTCCAGTCACCAGCATCTTCACATTGGCTGGAAGCAGCCTGTCTAGCTCCTGAAACACAGATAGAATCTCGTATCTCCGGGCAATGATTCCACACTTGTCTAGAGCATCGACAACCAACACAACAGGAACAGCCAGATTACCAACATCAACAACCTTCTCCAGTGGTTGAATTAGAAGAACTTTCATGATCTCAAACACAGATCTGGTCAGGATATTTGGATTGGCTTGCTGGACTTGAAGCAGAATTTCTCCATACTGAACATTGAACCTTGCAAGCCCAAAGATCAGAGTCAAGACCAAGTTGCGAGCGCTGCTGCGACCCTCTATCATCATGCTTACAGAAAAACAAGCCACCAAGCATTACCCTGGCTTGGAGCTTCCTGGAGACCATGGCAGCCATCACAGACTTGCCTACTCCAGCTACTCCTTTCAACCACATCACCCTGTTGGCACTTGCCACTGAAGTATCATCTGGAGACAGAAACTGAAAAACTTTCTCAAGCAGCCACTGCCTAGATCCAGAAAGCACTTTCTCCAAGAGGGCTTGCCTCTCAGCATCCATCAGCCCAGACAGTGGTTTCAACCAATTCTCCAATGTAGCTAAGCTGAGCCTAGACAGCAATATTTCTGAACTTTGACCAGCAGTGTTTAAAAGACTCTTGCGGCGATTGTACATTTCCCTTGCTTCAGTTACAATCCTTTATGGAAGAAAATATGATTAGTAAAACACTGTGCAAGAAAGAATCAGGTGTTTTCATACTTCAGAACATCAGCTTCACGATGCGCGATGGGACCATTTAGCTCCAAAATCATCCTGACAGTTTCTCGCACAGTCTGGAGGCCAGGACTCAGAGAGTGCGCATGTGGCTTGTCAGGAAACTTGAAGTAATCAAAAGAGCTGAATTTTTTCAAGAGCAACTCATTCTTCCCATCAGGCAGGGGTCTCGTCACATTGCTTGAGAGTAAAACAGGGAGGATGTCATGACCCCTTTCCTTCTTCATTTGAAGAGCAAGTTCCCACTGAAATTGTGAGCTAGAATGATGACAATAGAGAGTCTCACCTCCAACAAACAGTTGTCCGCTTTTATGTCAGCCTGACGCATTCTCTCCATACTAGCGTCAGAGCACTACAAAATGATGACTGAAGAGTGGAAGAGCCCAGCCATGAAGTTCACTCCCCACTTCACGCCATAGGTAAGGCACTTTGTGTCCCGAAATGGATGTAGACCAAATAATCTAGTCTCTTCACTTTTGAATGCCTTCAACAAAGCCTACTCAATTTCATGGAAGAGATCTTTGGCAATGTCAGTGTCTGAAGCCTGGCAGTAGCTGGACAAGAGTCAGATAACACGAGAAGAGCTCACGACACAAACCTAATGAAGAATGGATGGTTTTGTACTTTTGTTTTGCACTCCCATCCTGGTGGAATCAGTTCAATCCACTTGTCTGCAGGGATGCCAGGAAAGATAAAATGAGCAAAGTTAGTCTTGGATACATCAGCTTACTGCAATGTTCACCCTTCTTGGATTCAATAGCCTCATGCTGGCTGTCATCAGAAGCAGCCCCAGTCTCCCGAGTTGTAAGGATCTGATACACTGTTGAGCTAGACTGCCAGAGAAAGCAAATTTGAAAAAGCCAATCTTGCTTTCCACATATAATTTTGCGACAGTAGCTTTGGGAGGTCATCGCTGACATCAAGAACTAATCCAACTCCAGTTGCAGGATCGACATACACCAATTCAAAGTTAACAGAGAACTTGAAGTGGGTTTCAACAAGCTGTTTCAAGTCACGAAAGCAGGCAGAGGTGGGAATGCGAACTTTCCTTCCAAGTTTTTCATGAAGAAATAGCACAGTCCATCCAGGCACTTGGTTCGCCATTCTTCTTCAACGTCACAATCAACTGCAGATTCTACACAAAAGGAAAAATGGTTAGATTTGGGCAAAATTGAGACAAGGGGGCTGAGGAGGTGTGCAGAGCTTGGGAGGATGCTTAAGTTGGCAGGGGAGTCAGTCAGCACAAAACAAAATTGGCAGGGAAGAGCTAAGGCATGAATCCAGCTTGAGGTTCTCAAAAAAAAATTGCTGGGGGTCATCAAAATCTTTCCGAATCAGTGACGGCAAATATCAAGGCAGAAATTACACTCACAACAATAATGATGCAAATCCTCTCCACAGCACGATGCGGCAAGATCCTCCAGCAGAGATCGCGAGGGTGCGTGCCAGCGGATCCAAACGCGGGAGGGAGTTGGAGAGGCCCGCCTCATGGCGCCGAGCGACCCACCTTTGTCGGTCGTTTTGCAGCCAATTTTTTCTGCAACGATTTTTTTGTTTTTCTGAAACTTTTTGTCAATTGAATCGTCTGTCTGTCTCTCTGTCTGTCTCGGGATCAGAGAGCACGTTCTGTGGCAACACCTGTCTCACGACCTGCAATGCTTCTCTCGACGCTCTGCCGCCAAGGCGACGAACCTCCTCGCTCAAAGCGTCTGCAGCTACGAGGTCGATCAGGCACGCGGAGTCCCCATTAGGACGGGTTGCTTGAACTGCTATATCAAAAGGACAAGGGAAACCGTGGTCTATCCTCACAGCCAATGGTTTTGCAAAGAAGTGTGCGTGTGCGGCTTCTCTCGCCTGATTGATGCGCACAGTGCTATGCATTTCCGGCTGCACGCGAGGCGCCCTCGAGGTGAGAGGTTTTGCGGGTATGTGCGTGTTCTATGTTTGTGGGTGCACCTGTGCATATGTGAAATAGCTCGACGTCCTTCGACAGCCTCTCCGATCGCCGCCAACTTTATTACGCGAACCGGCGAGTGGTCGAAAACAGATGAAGTGCATTCCATGCTCTAATGCCCTCATTTTCAATAGCGACCACCACCACCACGACGGCGAGCCATGCCTCTTTGGCGGCCGCTTCCCGGCGCTGGACTCGGTCGATGCGGCGTGGGGGTGGGGGTGCGGTCCGACGCGACGGCGTGGGCGATCGGGGCCGACTGGGGGCGGCTCGTGGGGATTACCTGTTTGCGGCGCACGCGTGGGAGCGAGGGGGCATCTCCCCTCGCTAAATACCGTGGAGGTGGCTCGTCTGCACGAATACTTCCGGATTCACGACTTGGACAACCGTGCATTGACGACGTAAAAGAGCTCAGCTTCCGCTTCAAGCAGCTGCAGTTCCCTGATCAACGTCTTTGCCTTCGACCTTCCAATGGGATATTTCAAGCAGTGGATCCGGCGTGACGAAATGCCCCCGAGCGATTGCACACCCCGAATCGCCGGATGATACCGAATTTGAAGTCGATCAATTTGACATCGTCAATTCTTTATGGAGGCCAATTGGTATTTTCATGGCTTTATTTTGCATCATCGAGACTCACTCCGAATTGCCTTGCTCCAGAGGATCGAAATATTATCAACAACTTCGAAATGCCCATCGTTCATGGATTCAATCAACTTTGGCGGGCGTTGGTCCTGACGGTCGACACGACTTTCTGGTCGGGGCGTTTTCTCCCCAAAAGTTCAAGCGGATACTGTTGCGAGGTCATTATGGATGGGAAGATCTCACCACCGCGTTGGTGTGGGACTTCAAGATCTTTTGCATCGTTTGTCCCGACATGTGAGTCAGCAAGGTGCCAAGGCGCTCCTCACTTTTTCACAATGACCCACCGCAACTTCCCTGCCTTTCGGCACGCCGTCATTTCTATCATCCGCCCCGCATTTTGTTAAGCTTGAGACGAAAATAACAAGTTCTATGCGGGAAGACTTTCGGTATCCCATCCGACTGATCGCCGTCCTCCCATTTCGATTCGCTATATTGAACGCAATTATGAACGACGTGACGATTGCCAGTCACTTGTTTATGTTGGGAACCCACGCGACAGTCGTATTCAAAAACAACGCCTTAAGCTTCAGGCAGGAGTTCCGCCTTTACTCAAGTCGCTTCATCTCGCCTGCTCCGGTGCCAACTGCGAGTGACTTGCTAGAGTGGCGGTGCTAGGACTGCGCCCAAATAGTCACTTTCGGCAACAAAAGCTACATCTATTGCATCTGCGCCGGCGGCTGGAAACTTCTCGTCCAGCACGCCCCAGTTTCGCTGTTGGAGCGACATACCGTATTCATGCTTGTGCTCGTCGGGAGTTCCTCGTCGAAAAGACGACCATCGTCAATGCAATCGCAAACTCTCTGCTGTTTGGAGATTTGGACGACGCGGTCAGCCGCTCTTCAGAGGCGACCGGGGCGGTTGCGAGCGAGCGTCTATGGGCGAGCTGTTGACGGAAAAAGGAAGAAGAATCCATTTCTGAAATTACATTCAGCGATGAGTCCAGCTTTATGGAGAACATTAACAGTGACGGAGCAGCCCAGAGCTCTTTTTCCAACAGTCTGCAAGGTTTGCACAGTTCGCATTGGACAATTCGATAGTTCCTCCGAGCGACGAACTCCTCCACTATTTCCGCGAGCTACCCTCACACAGGCATCGCAGGAGGAAAAACTGAAGTGCCGAATAACGCTCCTTGCCCTTCATTACGAGGTACGAACGTGAGCTGCATTTCCATGACGCACTGACCATAGTTCTCCTGGAAGCGAACGGCGAAACGCAATCTTTCTATATCAACAACTTTCCCCGCAACTTCATTCCCTCCTCAACTAACGCCCACAGCGATATGTATTTTTACGAAAAATTCTTGACTTCCCTCTCCTACACTACATTCCTTGCAAAACTCCCTTTTTTCCCTACCTTTCCTCCTCTTTAAGAAAACCTCACACGCTGCCTCTCGAACCATCCCCTCGCAGTTCATTCCAATAACATCATTCACATTTTTCATTCATCCTTCAGCGCTGAAAGCACTTTGCTGCCTGCTATCACTTCTCCACCTTTTCTTCCCCTCTCACCTCCCCCATCCCCCCACCCCCCATTTTTCATTCCCTTCCTTTCAATATTTAAATTAATACAAAAATTCAATCCTATAATCACTAACCACTCCTCCGCCGACACCTGTAATCGACACCTGCGGCCCGATGCTATCTTTTGCTGGTCAGAGCATTTTTGGTTCAGCTGCACTTGAACCAGTAACTTGCGGCTCGAGCCAGAGCCTTCTTGTTCGAACCACAAGGGTTCTAAAGCACCAATCAACGACGACGTTTGTCATTTGCTTTCCTCTTTGGGCTGACTGACGAAAATTTATTTGCGGCAAATGCCTCGTGATCTTCCCAAAAGGGAATGGAAACGCACTTGACCAGATCAGGTGTGCGTTTGTCTTCCCTGTTACACTTGAACCACGCTCAAACCAACCAAGTGGCGTACATAAAGCCGCCCTCTGCGACTCAGCCACGAAAAGTACACAGCTCTCAGGTGAGTTCATCGATCAACCATTCACACCACACCCTCATTTCCCTGAACGCCCGCCCGCCAAACTCTCCGAGTGAGAAGGAGAGTGTGGTTGGGAGTGACGGCCCAGATGCATTAGACTACATCCCTTGGCGTTCTCGCCCGTCCCCCCTCCATACACGCCCGCGATGTACGTTTGGAGGGACGTCGTGCGGTCCCTCTGCGACAGGCGTCGCTTTGACGTCTCCCTCCTCCCCCGCAAGCGATGACGTTTGTTTGGAGGGACACCATGCGATCCGTCGGGTAACGTCGCATCAAGTTATCGCCTCGCATTCCTGACGCATTCCCGCCACGACATGTGGTGTGTTGCGAAATGAGTTTGTGGGCGACGGCTCCGATCTCTCGGGGCGCGACGCATTGGTGCTGCAGACTCCTTTATTTTGTTCGGCCCTCACCCTGCCCCGCAACCTAGATTGAATCTAACAAAATAATCTGTTGCACATAGATCATGGCCGAAAGCGCGTTCGGAGAATGCTCTTCCTTTTCCTCAGCGAAGGGTTTTCGGGGATGCAATGTCGGTCAGGTATGTTTAGTGAGGAGAGTAAGTTGTCGGTGGAATTCGCGACGGTTTGAGTGGTGGGGGTGCGGGGATGGGGGTTGGGGAAAGGGGAAGGCTTGTGATATCCTTGGAGAACGGAACATGATACACCGGTCGGCCTCCCGCCGCCCCCACGGCTCACGACGGCCCACTAATTCAAAAACTCTATAGTTTGGCGAACTCTCTCCTGAAGCGAGCGGCGACTGTCAGTCGCCCGGCCTCTATTTCAACTCTTTGCAACCGACGGCAGCCAATCACTCGCTTGCGAGCCCGGATTCGGTTTGAAAAATCTCTCTATTTTTTCCGATATTTCATTCAAGCTATATAATATATTGTGATCAGCATGGAACATTAACAGACGTTTTTGCCTCCCCTCGCCACCTTTCCTCACGCTCCACAACTTGAAAATGCTCGCATCTAGGATGACGGCAGTGTTGCCTTTCCGCCATGTTTCGGCAGCACATCGACGGGGTGCCTTTCGAATAATGTGGCAGCAAACAGACCTTTGGTTGACCCTGACACGGTAAACACGAAACCTCTGCGATCGCCACTGAATCATGTAAAAAAACAACATTACATAACTAGAGCAACCTCGAGGATCTGCTGGCGATCCTTGCCGTGCCCCTCGTACCCGTACACCCCGACACCGCCCTTCCCGATGTCCCCTGCCGCCCAAATATCCTTGCCACCTCTACCTCCAAACTGACGCGCCCGTTTCGGCATCGCGCCATACAACCTCCCCAACCCACGTCCCACAACTTCAAAAAAACGGATTACGGTCCGCCACAGACCGATAGTTCGACTTTTTCAGTGGCATTCGACGTCGACACGGTATGGCATCAGACTTTCCTTCGCTCCCCGGCCCCTTCGATAACGGTCAACCGATCAACAATTACTGACGGAGGCATCAAACGGACTTAGTCGACAGAGCCTACTGACGGGGCGGAACCCGCGGACGGTTTTACCACTGAGTCATTTGTGGCCGACGTCAGCAAGGTATGGGATTGGATTTTCTTGTGTGTGTGTGTGTTTTGTGTGTCGTTTTTTTTTTTTCTTTCCCTCCCTGCCGCAAATGCTCTGACTCAGATCATCTGGAGCAGGAATTGCAGCAGACACTGCCCGGGGACCCGCGCTATGCTCTCGGCCTCTTTGACCAAGCGCGACTTCGTTCGTCTTCGACGTGGGCGCCCGACGGGGCCGCGAGCCTCCTTAACGCCGGTTACGGCTCTATCGCATTGGTATTGTGTTCCCCTCACGAAATCGACAGAAATACTTCCAACACCGTTTGATAGGCGCCTGATCACACTCAATTTAACCAAAATCCCGGCGTGAGGTTTCCCGACATCACCACTACTCAAGATTACCAACATCCCAGCCTGACGTTTCCCGACGTCTTTACTTCACCGCCTCAGTTCACACATGCAGACAAAGATATCTTGAATATCTCAGCAAAGAGGGTAAGCATTGTTGCCCATTTTTAAAATATCCTCCAACTCGCCTCCCCCCACCCACTCATCCACTTGTCCTTCTCGCTAACCGACACCGGGAAAAGATCGAGTATGGATTTCAGGCTTCCGAAAGCGGCTTCATCGCCCTCGGCGGCACGATTCATGACGGCGCCGACAACAGTGCCGCTCTCGACGGCCACGCTCGCTCGGAGCCCAAAGACGTCATTCCCGATGACAATGGCGCGCGCCCTAACCCGGTCGCGCAGCAGCCCTCTCCCGCCGTCGGCGGCACGGTGGTGGGGGAGACTCTCCAACCAGACGGAAAAGAGAAGTTGAAAGTAGTCTGGGCCCGAAACCTCCTATACACAGGCATCAATTGGGAGCCAGAAGTGAACGACAACCATTGGAACAAAGTCGCAAACGAGGCCGACAAAAAACTCCTCACGTACCTGGAAGTCGGTATAAAACAGCTGCTGCACGTAGACCGCATCTTGCTGCGGGCGCACATGGAGACCGGAAAAAATAGTTACACGTTCCGGCTCTCCTGTCAGAGCCACTTTGGGTGCGGCCTCGGCTCGGTCGTGCGGGCAAAGTCGAGGAACTCTTTCGTTCATGGTTGCAAAGGATGCAAACGGATCGTGCTTGGACAGGTCGCGATGGTGGGCGGTGAAATGGTCAAGGAGTGCAAATGGCTCTACGAATGTCCGATATGCAAAAAAGAGGTGAGAAGTCCGAGGGACCTAGTCAGACATTTTGTATCATTGAAAGTGAACCGTCAAGGCCACGATACTTATCTGAAAACCAAGTAAGCGCCAATCAAAATTATTGTCGTTTTATTTTTTCGTTTGTGCGTTTGGCCGTTTGGCAGGGGCCACTTCTCACCCCTTCCTTCCGCCCCTACAACTAGGAGTGTGGACCCAGATACGTTAAAGCGCGCTTGGTTGGCAAGCTTTCCTTCGAATCCATCATTATCTGCTGCAGAGGAAGCTGAAGAGGAAGCTGAAGGGGAAGCTTCTTCGGCGGAGGAATCCAACCGGGCCAAGCGCCGAAGGGTCGGGCAATCATAAAATGCTTTTTGTTGGGTTTTGCTTATTGTTGTTGCGAAGGGCAAGCGTCACTGGCGACCCGAAAGCTCTTTATCACACTCTGTGAAGATTCCTTCGTCGCTTTTCTTTTCAACTCCCTCTTGTCTACAGCTCCCGCACCCCTTTTCCCTCAACTGACGCTTTGGACCCCACCCCCCCTTCCGTTGCCCTATCGCTCGTGCTGTGCTTGGGTTGTCGAAAACATAAGTAATAAGCAGGCAGCACAAATTCGAAAAGGTTGTCTCGTTTATTAATAACTCTGCGACAAAGAGCCGTCAAGCAGCTGCGCGCGGCTCACTGGTAACCCCGTCCCCGACCTTAACTACACCTTCCTCGGAGGTCTCCATGCGCTTCTGGCTCCGCCCGGTTCCTGCTGGTCGTCGCGTCGGGTGGTCCTTGCCGATGGCCTCGCGCGCCAGTGCAATGACTCTTGGCGCCGCTCCCACGAAGGCGGCGGCACCGCGCGAGACAAGTTTCAACCGCTGCGATTGCTGGCGGGGTTTGCCCCGATAATCACGGCTTGTGATGAAGAGCAAGATAGGTGTCGCAGGCTCGGCCGGTTCATTTTCGACAATTTCAATTAGCGGTGGATTCAGTTTTCTAAAGCAAAATAGCTGCGACGCGAAGCGTGTTTCAGCCAACATCTCTCGTTGTCGACCAAAGCCTTGAACGTTTGAACTGAGATTTCTTGCTGAATACGCACATGGCTACGCATATTGTGACTAAGGTTTGACTCCCGTTGTTTTTGTCTTCTGACCATCGTCCTCCCACAATTTCACATGCACACGCACACACACACACACACACACACACACACACACACACACACACACCGGTCGCCAACTGACTTACGCAACTCGCACCTTCACCCATCAACTCAAGAAGAAGGACTTCCTGGAAATTAAGGGAAAGCTTCAAGCAGCTTTAAAAGTTCTCATCGCCTGTCATATTTGGCCGAATATGCAAACAAGGACATCTCGTTCAAAAGACTACCCTTATGCTCGAATGGACTTTCCTGCCCGAAAAGTTGGTCCCCTCAAACCCAACCGATATGATTCAATTCTTCCGATCCATACCAACTCTTTTCAACTACGAGAATAACGTTTCGTACGAGCTTACTCCGTTGAACTCCAATCGCAAGAGTTCCAACCAAGCCATTCGCTCGCAAAGCACTTCTTCTCAAGGACCGATTTCGCCGACAGTCACTTGGCATCCGTTTAGCATGCCCAGATTGAGCTCTCCGAAGCCCAAACAAGAAAGAAAAATCTGATCGAGAAATTTGACGCCGTCGTCTCCGCAACAGCGCGTCACGCTCTCGACGAGGAAAGCTCGGCAGCCACCATTGAAAATGACACGCCTCCTTCAGTTCATCCGCAGCTTTGTCACGCAAAACGATCCAGACGAGAACTGGATCACGGACAAAGTTGCGAGATGGCGCTCGAAGTAGGATGCTGCTCCGTCGGCTGAAAACGTCGTGCGACGCGTTTCAAGTTTTCGTGCTCACTTGGCTGAAGTTCGTGGTCGTGACAAGTTGCCAGTCGAAGACGGCCTGGACGAGCTCGCTCTATTTTAAGCACCATTTGGAAGGCACGGTTATTCTTTATACAGAGAATCTTGTTGAGATGCATCAGGGGACGGTAGCTTAGTGGAAAAGCACTGTAACCGGAAACACAGAGTCCCAGGTGGCCATCACAACAGATCTCACGGCCGTCCACGACGCTCCATTCAGAAAAGGAGCATTATGTTAAGCTTGATCAAAAGGTACGGCGGAGACGAAAATTACAAGACCTACGTGCGTCTCGAAGATGAGGCCTTCGGTTTCGCTCAACGTCAACATATTCAATTGTTCCATCCAATGGTTTCGTCGCTGCATTTATCATCATCAATTTGTGTCATTTCTATGTACTTGTGATCTGGTATAATCTCCTCGATCGAATCTGTTAATATTTGTGCAATTTTTTCGCTTTCGTTTCTTTCAAATAATCAAAGAATAATATATAGTGTCACTCAGTTGAAGAGAAGGTGTCTCTCTAAGGGTTGGCGCCAAAGTACCCTGAGTTCTGCCACACCAACATGGCTGTTGTGTACCACGACGCACTTGACAGCGTCCGCCCACGCCTGCACTCATGCCACCGCCACCGCCCTGGAGCCTGACAGTCCGCAGACCAGACACCTTGCCCACCACTGCTGCTGACCAACAAGTATGACAGCTGCCACTCAAAGTCCCGCAGCACCCCGCTGCCGCCCCCGGATCTGTGCAAGAACTGGCCACAAACCGCCTGGAAGTATGACCCAATCAGAAAGTGGAATTGATTCTGGTCGTTTCTCCTTTCTTATCTGTGATGAGGAGGTTGCGTGGCAGCCGAATCCTTGCACAATCTGTGTCTGTTCTTCTAATTGTGTTCGACTTTCGACGGAAAGGACAATATTTGGCACACAAAAACACGCAGGTCCAGCTCCATTTCCCTTTTTATTTTTTTTTAATCTTTTTTTTTGATTCTCCTCTTACAAGGTCTGAACTTCTTTTGCAGCTGGTCAAAGCGAGTCTGTGACCGGCGGCGGAGAGTTTTGTCCCTTTGCACTGATTGCTTTCCAAGAACACACGTTAAACACAATCATCTGGGCATGCCACGGGTGGAGACAGTGGGGTTCGAACCCACGGCATCTTGCATGCAAAGGGAGGTATCTTCCACTGATATATACCACCGTTTACTTCACTTGACGTCAGCACAGTTCCTACAGTATCTATTCAAGTAACAGAAACCAAAAAGAAAAGAAGATTGTGGATAAGTGTCAATGAGCGTTCCCTCCAGTTGCATCTGAAGCCTGTGAGACAGCTGCACCCATTTATCAGCACTGGCTGGATCTCCAGGTTCCAATTTTGTGGTTTTGCCTGCTGTGCGCACCTTGCTGCCTCAATCTGCCCGTTGTGGTTGTTGCTGCTGTGCAGAAGCTGATGTCCTGCCTTCAGTTGGGGGCAGTGAGGGGAGTGTTATGAAGGTACCAATATCTCTCTGTTTTTGATTATTAACCACTGTATCCCCAGCTTGAATTGCATGAATTTGCATCATGGTTCCTGCTTCTTGTTGTTCCTAGTAACAGTAAAGAATCAGGTTGATCAGCCATGAGCCACCACAGGCTGACTCAGTGACACAGCAGTCATCCCCTCAAGCGCAACAGAAATCAGTGATCAGTAGTATGGAAGCATCTGGGAGCGCAATACTTAATGTTGGATCCAGCCGGTGCCGCACAGTACATACTGCGAGACAGGCTTCACAAGAGGAGTCCAATTACGAATATATATGCATGACTTGCTGTTACAGTAAGGAGGCTAAGGCACCTCTGCTGACTTGCTCAAAAGACACGCACCTGGCTCACTGCCTCGCAAAAGCTTAACACTGACAGTGATTCGAACCCCTAGACATATCCATCCAGTGGATCTGCCGCCCATTAGTGAATCTGAAGCCCCACTGGGCCCTCACAGTGTCCCTCCACAGTGTCCAGAATTGTCTGGTTTAATTGTTTTTTTTTTTGTCAATTTTATCCCTTTGTTATAGCTTTTTTGGTCCCCACAGCGTCCATCCACAGTGTCCAAGTTTGTCTCTTTTCATTTTGTTATTGTTTAAAAAGGGCCAAAGAAAACTAAGTCCACAGTGACCACCTACTCTTTGAGCTCTCCCACTGGAACAAAGACAACGAGACACAACATGCTAATTGTCACCTTTGTGAGACTACACCGAGGTCTCAGTGATAAAGTCTAGGGATTTTATTCGCAAAAACAAGCGTACCTGTCATAAAACCACAAGGATCGGGACCCTATTATTGCTCCCGGTTCTTTAGTTTCCAAGGCGTTATCAAAGTGTATTTGCAGCTAACTGTCTTTGTTATTGGGCCTGTTTTTACTACTTTCGTCTTAACAGTTTCTGTTGCGCATGGGTTTTCTCAACATGTTTTCTTTTTCGGTGACTAACGGAGACTGCCTGACTGCCTAGGGATGGGGTGCCTGACAGGCTGTTACCCAAGCCTGCCTAATTTATTATTTATTTTTGGCACTTGTACATACATACACGCAGTTTGTCAAGAGTCCTTCTTGGAGAGCAGGAAAACTCTGCTCTGAGTAATTGAAACAAAATGATGATATGCATGCTATAATAGCTAAGGCTTGGGGTGTTATGAATCACCCTCTGGAAACCTCTGGAACTGTCAGGAACAGGGCAGGACAGGACAAGGCAGACAAGGAACTGAGAGGAGTGATGATTGTATTGGAATCAATAATTCACTTGAGGGATGGGACAGGTCCCCCATCCCCCTTTTATACCTTTTGAGAGTCTTCCTTGTCAAGACTCAAAGAAAGTTCCAGAAAGAGCAATTAGTAATACAATGATACCAATGATACCAATGACAACAAGACAAGTCAGGAAAGCAAAGAAGGTTCCAGAAGGTTCCACAAGGTTCCATGAAGGAATGTTCTAGAAGGTTCCAGAAGGTTCCAGAAGGTTCCATGAAGGAATGTTCTAGAAGGTTCCAGAGGTTTCCAGAGGGTGATTCATAACAGGAACCTTCTAGAACATTCCTTCATGGAACCTTCTGGAACCTTCTGGAACCTTCTAGAACATTCCTTCATGGAACCTTGTGGAACCTTCTGGAACCTTCTTTGCTTTCCTGACTTGTCTTGTTGTCATTGGTATCATTGGTATCATTGTATTACTAATTGCTCTTTCTGGAACTTTCTTTGAGTCTTGACAAGGAAGACTCTCAAAAGGTATAAAAGGGGGATGGGGGACCTGTCCCATCCCTCAAGTGAATTATTGTTTCCAATACAATCATCACTCCTCTCAGTTCCTTGTCTGCCTTGTCCTGTCCTGCCCTGTTCCTGACATGGGGGTTTGGCTAACCCAACAGGTTCACTGTTGCTTAACAGGCTGGTTTTAGCGGGGCACAGCCTGCAGAATCAAACAAAACCTCGGCAGAACGTTTTGGTGGCTTTAAAGTTTCCTCTAATGCACATTAACCAGAAAAAATTCCAGGCAGAATGATTGGAATGTGAATCCTTGTAAGCCAAACACCCAAGCTGTAATAACAGTCACTGGGAGAGCGTAACCAACCCATAATCATCTGCTTGGCAGAAGAGGTGGAAAACTGTTTACACTGGGTTTCTGTTCCACTACATACCATGGGTTCCTATAATCGAATTACCAATTGAATTTCTTTCTTCCAATTAATGAGGGAGCCAGTTCAATTATTGGAAAAATTGGAACAACAATTGGGAATGATTTAAGAAGGACAGATCACTGACAAGGTCTTATGGTGAGGGCAGCCTCCTTTCCACCCACTGTTTTTGCCTTTCAGCCAAAGTTTCCTCTGGAGGCCTTTGCGAAAAAAATTACTCTGATGTGGCATTTCCCACCAAACAATTGATTTTTCAGAACCACTGCTACATACTCAGACTACTATTTAAGGCTGTCATCCAAAAAGGCGGGTAGCAGATAGCCCCTTACATGTGCTTCTCATTATCCTGGTTTTCTTGCAGACATGAAGCAGATACAGATATCCAATCTCTGTGCTTCTTATTAAGTTTACTCAGAAATTTTCTACTATGCAGACTAAATATTCAGACTAATTGTCAAGCTTCCTGCTCTAATTCCATTGTACAGTTGGGGGGAAAAAAGTGCAAAAAGTTCCAGCGTCCTTCACAGAAGCCCAATATACAAAACTTTCCCAGTTCTCAATCTTTTGATGCCAAACTTTGAGCACAATTAGGAATTTGGTGGAGTGATATGCTGCTAAAAAATTTTATGAAGTTTGCAGCAGCTCAGTCCCCAGATAATAGCAATCAAATAGGAAAACACTGGGAATAGACAGACCCTCTTGAGTTGCTCTCTTTGAGCAGTTTGCACGAAAATGCCTCAACAGGAGCTGATTGATAGCGCATCATTTTTCAAATACCAAGTGTGACCCTGAATACACTGTGTGATTTTCAGCAGCAAAAGAAGCTGGAGCAACCAGATAACTTGCAAACAAGCAATTTCTAGACTCAAATACCTTCCCATTTGAAGCCTCTTTAGAGACGCTGCTGAAGAAGATAGGCGCTTGTGAAACATTTTGGTGAATAAGTTGCAAGCTTCGTGTGATCAGAGGTTTTTTTTGAACCAATAAGCAATAAGTTTGCAAGTTTTGCTGTGAATGACTTCTCCAACTTCTGGAGCTGCTGGAAAATGCCACAGTCCATTTCATCATATCAAAGCTATGTATGTGGTGATCTGTTTCAGATTGTTTACCAGTACTACTGGTTTGCAGTGTGCAAAGTGCGTAAATCAGATTAGGAAGAGTGAAAACTGACAGGCAGTTCATTTCCAAAATTTTCACGTAAAATTCCTATTATCAGGAGAATGAGCCACAGACGTCTCATCAAAATTCTCTAATGTATTTGACTACTAGTGCCCTATCAGTGTACAAAATCTCCTAACAAAATATTGGAAACTGACAGAGTTCTCTGCCATGGACTTCTGTCTGAGAATTCAGAAAATTCAGGAGTGTCTGAAGACTTTTTTCCCTCCTCTGTACTTCACTATGTTTGATAGTGAGAAGAGCTCTAGGGTCTGCTGCAGACCGAATCAGGCTGGACTTTGAGGAAATTTTATAGTTCAATTTTTGAATTCGATTCAATTAAACTTCATTAATAGACATTTTGTATTTTATTCAAAGTTGGCAAAATTTGATGTAAAATTAGCAATATGTCAAATTCAAATGTCCGTCAACAGCAAGAAAATTGGTGTTTGGGTCCAAAACATTGAATCAAGTTGGGGCAGGCCCATCTCCATTTGGTGTGTGGCAGACTGTAAAGAGCTCCCTTTGGCTCTTGAGTCGTGTCTGAGTAACTTGAGTGCCCCTTGTTTATATGCTTACACAATCTTATAAATGCTTCTTTTCAATAATTTTTTCTTTCTTGTCAGTGTCGCCTTGTCATTAATTTTTAATTCTTCCATCATTTCATTTTTCTCTCAGAAACACACATCTCCACTTCATTCACTCCTTCCACTACCTCACTCAGAGTGGACTGTTTGCACTTCAAACAGTTTTCTTCCTTTCTTCCTGCTTTTTTTTCTTCTTTCTTTCCTAATTCCCCCCCTCCCTATAAATAGCTGCCCTGGGGGGAGCACCCTCATTAATCTCACCTAACTTTACAAACCCACCCTTCAATAAATGCCATCTCTAAGAAATTCAATTGTGTTCTTCTGAAATCCCCTTCCGTTCTACCCAATGAGCCTCCTCTGAACCTTCTATAACACAAGTTGAGCTGCCTGTCATTGGGTTGGATTCTTTGAACTTGTGCGGAGCTGGTACGCCAGTCCTGCTTGTGGTTAGACCTTATGTCGCCCAGGAGAGTAACCATATGCCACCATATTATGAAATAGGCACTTGAAATAGTTAAAACTCAAAACTGCTTTTCTTTTAGTCAGCGTTGGCAAAAAAGGGATCTGAAATCTGGCCTGCTGCAGGTAGTGGACTTAAATTTACTTGTCGCTTATGGTACAGCCTGGTTAGCTCAATTGGTAGAGCGTGTGACTCTTAGCTAACCCGAGAAAGGGTCTCTGCAATCACAAGGCTGTGGGTTCGACCCCCACATTGGGCGCTCCCTTGTGCATCTTTGGACCCATCAGCACTCTCTGCTATGCTTCCTTTCTGGCCAGAATATTGAAAACATTGTGCTTTACACCCAAGTTCAACCACACCACAGAAAAGCTGTGTTCTGATTGAAGAGGGTGCTGAGGCGGTGTGGTTGCTCACTGGCCCCTCCCTCCAATTAAGAATGTGCCTTGTCACACTTCAAATTAAAACATATCGTGATATTTTCTAATTAATTGTTTAACAAACCCTGCATCTACAAAGCGGCTGGTTCTCTTTTTGAAAATCTTTTTTAAATTTTTTGGACAAGGAGCTTTAACTTTAATTACTGTATTCAAAAGTGATTTATCAATGATATGTATGGGTTTGAAACCTTAGTCACACTTACAAAAATTCTGTGTGGTTCTATTTACGACAAAATTTTGCACACTTTGGCTGGCATATGGGTGGTTGTCAGTCAGTTTCATGCAAAAATGCACAATACTGCAATTGGTAGGAATGTTGAATATTGCTGTTTCCATTGAAAAGTCATTGTTGCAATGAAAGAAAAGCATTGCTACAAACCAGAGTCAGACCGCCCAACAGGGTGGTAAAATGGGGGCTGCATTTATCTGTTTCAAGATACCTTGAAAAGTTGGTGAAAAGTTTGGAGGCCGCATGCAACTGACCAGAAAGAGGAAAAAGGAAAAAAAAAGGAAGACACTTTTTTTGTTTCTGTACAATTTATGGTAAAACGGGAAAGGCAATGAATTGTTCCCAATGAAAACGGAAAAGCATTTGGGGAAAGGGTCTGGACCGACTATGCAAATTTCCCCCTACCCCCCCCTCCCAACTGTCGGATCACTTCATTTCGAGAGGACATTACCTAGTGCAACAGCAATTCCATGTTGATTTGGTGCTGCTCTATGGGGAAAACCTTGCCACAGGATGAATTCAAAATGTCCAAAAATTAGTGGAAAGAATAAGACAAGCCCAGGAACAGCAAAGCTCTTTCGTTTTAATCTTTGACCCTCCAAAATGACAAACGCCCTGACTTTTTGTTTATGTGGGTGTGGCAGGAATGTGTGGCAGAAAAAAGAGGTTACTAGTTTTTCTCTTTCTCTCCAAGTTGGGGAGATTATCCATAACAGAGTTTTCTCTTTTCTCTCCAATTTGGGGAGAAGGACTACCAACAAGCACATCTCCACTTCATTCACTCCTTCCACTTGCCACTCAGAGTAGACTGTTTACACATGTGATAAAGCCTGTTGGTCAAGTCAAGTGGATGTGGCTGTGGGCAGTTGGGTGTGGTGCATTCTCGATTGCTTGTGTTTCCATGCACAAGTTCCCAGCTGGTGGCCTTCCAATCCCTACATGGTCTGCTCACTTCTCTCTTTCCCCCCCACAATCTGCCCATTGCAGACAGAGTGACACGAGCGTGCCAGGGGTCAAACCTGGAATCTCTTGATTCGTAGTCAAGCGGTAACCATTTTGCCACACGCCCACATTAGCGCCTTTGGCTTGTATGCTTCCATCGCTATCTTAGGACTTTCAAACGCATGACTCTTTAAGTCAAATCAACCTCTCAGCACTAAAATGCAATTCCAGTTACCCCAATCCCATTCCCAAGATCTTCTGCAGTATGAAATACAGAGCCCCTGCTGCATCAGGTCCAGAGAAGCATAATCCAAGATCCTGATCAAAGGGGAATATCTGTATCCTCTTTAAAACACAGGCACGTACAGATGAGGCAGATATGAGCTTGTTTTTTTTTTTTTTTTTTTTTTTTTTGCTCAGATATGGGTGGATTCCCAGGCAAAATGGATATCCAGTACGTATGTTTTATTGCTGCACGCGTGGCATACAAGCTAACTTTGGCCAGGCCTCCCACATCTGCAAGGGCAGCTGCATTCTGGTGCTTTGGGGCTAACTGCACCCAACTAGCTCCATCCAAAAAGAGCAGATCTAACCTGCCACCCACACAACTTTATACGCAACTAAGGCAATAACTGCAACAGAGGAGCCGAGCATGCAACACTCTGTCTGACAACGGCAGGACTTGAACCTGCGCACGGAAACCGTAACAGATTTCTAGTCTGTCGCCTTAACCGCTCGGCCACATTGTCTGTGCCTCCTGTCCAATAGGCCACTTTCAATTGGTACTTACCAGTGCCACTTGCAGGCAGCTCCAAACCTGGATGTGCAGCAGCAGCCTGATATTGCACTGATCCACAGACAACTTCAGTCCCTGGCTTTGGCTTGCCAATGGCCCAACACAAAATTTAAATCATCCAAAAAGGTGATTCTCCTGGTTTGTTTTCATGAAAAGAAATGGTGCCAAGTTGGAAAGCACCAGCTTGCCTGAGTGTGCTTGTGCTTTTTGTCAGTTTGGGAATTTTAAGTGGCAGAGGAGGAAGGGGTGTCCAAAACTTTGAGCTCATAGAGAGCGTCCCTGTCAGCTCAAGGAGGATTTCTGTTGCTGCATCACTGCTGCTTTGCCATTGCATTTGCCACAACACCATTGCATCCTGCTTGATTGCCGCCACACACAGTGCTGCTTCCTCACGCCCAGCTGTCAAGCCCCACACTTTGTCTCAACCTGTTCTCCAGAGGGATTGTCCTGGAGCGCCACGCTCCATGGTCTGCCAGGAGAAGTAGGAGATTCTCACACCTATGCCAGAGAGTGCATGCAACAGGTCCAGATGAGACTGATTCAGAGGTGGCTTTATATTTCCTGCTTCTAAAGCAGGCACCTGAGTAAGGATCCATGGGGCATGCCTGGTGAAATACTGCAGAGGTGGGTTGATTGTGGGATGGACAGGGTCTGAAATTTGCACCAACAATCACTTTTCCTGTTTGTTCATCCACGTCAACTGGCTTGCGTGATGGAGTATTCAATTTCTAACAAAATCAGATCCTAGGAAAAAAGCACAGAAACAATTTGAAGTGACTTAGCAGAAAAAAAGCAGCCAGTGGCAGTCAAGTGAAAGCCAAGCCAGTCCAGGACTGGAGTCTGAGCCTGGAAGTGGAAGCTCTGTCCAGCAAGTGAAGTCCAACTGATGGCTCCCAGACGGGGAATCGAGCCCCGATCGCCGCCGTGAAAGGGCGGAATCTTGACCATTAGACAATCTGGGGATAGCAAAAGCTAACAAAACTTGCATCCTGATTGCGTGGCATGAGGAGAACCCTCCAGCCATGTTCCACTAAAACAAGTGAGAAAATGGCAGGCACACAACAAGACATGCAGTGCACCCACTTGTGCGATGGCTCTGGTGGCTTAGTTGGTTAAAGCGTCGGTCTCATACATGACACACCTGGTTGCACAGGTGCTCCTCCACACAGTCATCCGAAGGTCGTGAGTTTGACTCTCACCCAGAGCACCCCATTCCCTTCCACTGGCTGGTCGGAGCACTTTCTCCTTCAAGGAGAAATGGCAATTCTGTACAGACATATGGTGGGAAGATTGTTCTCCTGGTGAGGCACACTGGGGAGCACAGGGGAGGTGCTCACACTGCCGCTCCTCTGCTGGGCTCTGGGTCAGCGCACAGATTTGGCTGTGCCATCACCACTGAGCTACTACACAACTCAACACCGTTAAGGCCCTCTTTGTCACAAATAGCGAAATTGTATTGATTTTGGAACCTGAGCTGCTCCACCTCCATCCTCAGTAGAGCTCCTCATTCTGACTCCAAGGACCTTCTGTTGATTCCAGTTTGTTGTTTGCACGACTTTGGCACTGGTGGCATTGGCCATTTGTCAAACCTGTATGAACAAGCGCTTTTGAGCTCCTAACTATGGGTGGGATGGCTGGCTAAAGTGCTGCCAATGGTGGCAAACATTGGAAGGAACGTGATGCTTGGCGTTGGTTGGCAACAGGATGTGTACTGCAACAACAACCCCAGGAGATAGCATCAGCCCCGGGTTCAATTCCTGGTCAGCGCAATGGCTAGTCAAAGCTGCTTTTACTGATTGCGCTCACAATGAAGATCTTCATGAGGTTGGTGTTACTGTGCTGACAGTGATTGTTGTGTCTGATCACATAGTTTGCCTTTGTTTACGCACCTATGTTGTTTGCTTATTCCTTCAGTCAAGCTGCTTTTAAATATTCTTGTGGCTGGTAGAGTTTGATGCATGATTGGCTGCAGCCATCTTGCAGAGATGTGTTGTGCAAGTGCTGCAACTGATCCACACACCAATCAAATTTCTTGTAAGCAAAGGACGCTGGTGGGGCCATGGAATGAGGGCTCTTTCTGGGACCCTGGTGTTCTTCCAGCAACACTGCAAAGAAACTTTTTCTCCAGTACCTATAACTAGATTTAGTGATGAATGTGAAACGACATCAACACATCCAGCGCAACAGTGGTTCAGTGGTAGAATTATCGCCTGCCACTCTCATTGTTGATGAAAAAGGTTGCAGTGTTGGGGAAAAAAAAAGGGAAAGGAAAAGCATTTGTAAGGACAAAAATGGAAGTACAATCCTCTTCTACAGCAGGGGAATTTGCTCAGCCATACCATTGTTCTGAATCGCAGGAATAGTGCCTGCATGACTTAATCTCCCTCTTTTACAATACTGGCAGTGGCAAGTCCTGGATTCCTGGATTATCCAAGGCTCAAGCTCATACACGTGCCAGCACTGCTGTACAGCAACTGGATGATTGGGCTAAAGCAGGTTGCCCTTGAAAATTGCCCCTCAGAATAATCTGAGGATCAGTTAGGAGGGCAAAGTTGCAAGCCATCCAGTTGCGTGCTCACCACAGAAACTCTCAACTCTACTCCCAGTCCGGGAATTGAACCCGGGTCTACCCCGTGACAGGGGGTGATACTAGCCACTATACTAACTGGGACTGCACTATTCCCTCACACTTGTATTTACAATGTCTATAGAGATTTTAGGATCTCAGGTTTCTGTAAAATTTTCCAACCAACAGCTGAAGCCCTTGTTGCCAATAGCCCACTTCATGCCCTGTTGGAAATTACTTCTTGATTGGCTGGCTCCACTTATCATGTGAGGTCCCTTTCAAGGTGCTGGAACCCTAACCCCAAACAAAGGATATCTGTAATGCTCCAGTGGCGCTATGGCACCCATCATTTGGGTGTGACAGATATGTGGTACAATAAGAATCCAGTGTTTGTCTCATGATCAGTTTAGGATACTGATATCCCTGCACACACCATGCTTATCAGCTCTGTTGACCTTTAGGGTTGATTCTGCAAAAAGCAGAAACAAGGTATCTATCATGGAAAACCATTGTGCAGTTTGCTGAAATTTGTTTTGTGTTGCCAACACCCACACAGCCACAACCAAGAACACCTTTGGGCTGGCCTTTTCATGTTAGACAGAACTGACTGGTTAGCAGCAAGAGGCACAAGACAGACCTTGAACCTATTGTGGCTGTCAGTTATTGTGATACACTGGCTTGCACTGTTGACAAAGACTCCGAGTATAGTGGAGCAGAAACCCAGTGAAAACAGTTTTCCACCTCCTCCTCTCAAGCAGATAGTGTCCCTGCTACGTAAGAACGTAAGACACAAATGCATTGGTTGGATAAGGGTCAACATAGCATTGCAAAAGCGCAATCTCCGTAGCACCTACTGACTACTGATGGTTGTCAGCATGGACACCCTTAGCAACGTTGAATCAATTCCGTGATGTTATCACTCCACTGGTTCCTCTGAATTGGATTTTTTTTTCAGGATTATATCAGGAAATGGACCCTTTTGACCTAACCTAACTGAGCCCCCAAGCCTTAAACTACACACCTTTGTTGTCAACTGCATGACCATTCTTGGCATTTGACGTATATCCAGCTGCACAGCCAATTGCTACGGCCCATGCCCTCCTGTGAGGACGACAGGCTGTCGAGCCTGTGACCTCAAATAAATTAAGTGTATACCCACTTTTTAACTGGTAATTGTGAGGATTACCACCCCGTCTCGACCTGCGTTTTGCTGGCAAAACGTGACTAGGCTTGGATTCCTACTACCTTATTATTTATTGGGTTTCCATACGGCCTCCGACTGGCTCTGTATGTCTGCCTCTGAGCTCTACTATTATTACTTATTATTGGCGATGTTGCAGACAGAAAGACTCAGTCTTGATTCTAATTGCTGACACAAGGCTCCCTTGCTCAGTGGTTAGAGCGCTCCCTTCAATTGGGAAGGTGCCAAGTTCGAGACATGCTAGTTGACAGACTGGGCAGAAATGCAAAGTCCTACTATGCCTGGCCAATGGCCCCTCACTTTTGGAAATGACTTAGGACTGAAACACTTCTGTGGGAGAAGTGCTAAGCCCAGATGGACAGAGTTAACAAGATGATGGCAGAGCTAACAAGCCCTACCACCTGCTACCATGATGTAATGCCTCATAAAAAGGGTATGAGATCACAGGGTTTTTCTTTATCTTTTCATTGGTGATTTTTACTTATTTTTCCAATTAGTAATTTATCCTGTTTTTCCGGTTTTCCTGTTTTCTCTTTTATTTATTCCTTGTTGTCTCTGTCTGTGTCTTTTCTTTCTTGTGTGGCTGAGAGTGACTGTCTCCCTCTTTGCACCAACCAGCTCTCTCCATCTCCTCCATCTTTCTTGGCAGCTGATGCCAAGAAATGCTCCATGATTTTCTGAGCTGTCTTCCTTGTTTGATGGCTCAGCCCCATTGTTTGGTGACTCACTCCTCCTCTCTCTTCTTTGCTGTTTTATTTATTGTTTTGTTCTTTTGTATATGTTTTCCCCTCTTTTCCCTTCCTTCTTCCTTCACCCTGCTGATTCCAACCCTTTCCTATTTAAGCAGCTGCCCCCCATCTTGTTGACTGTGAGAACCTGTGCCTGAAGTCCCTTGCCTGCCCTTTTCTTCCTGACTGTATGTAGAGCTGGGGGTGGCAGTCCCTTGGTGTGTGACAGGAGGTTGAAGTCCTCTTGGCCATGATGGCAGTGTGCTGGGTTCAAGCCCCAGTACACCTCACCAATTCTGCATGCTGTTCAGGTTGGACTGGGTAGGAGCCACTTGGTGATGGAAGGATGGAGGGTAAATCTGTGGTGGTGCCTCTAGGTTCCTGTCAATACATCTAGTCAAATCCAGGTCTCTCAAGGGGATATGAATGAGCTGTCTGGTCAGGTACTGCTGCAGGAATGGTCTCTCAGGTATGCCCCCTCTTCCCTGGTTGTTGGCTCCTGTGGCCTCTGGTGGGCCTGGTCTTCACTGGGTTCAGACCCTCTTTCTCTCAGATTAATGCCTGTGATGTCATGGTGCCACATTTGGGTGAGGGAGTGGGTGTTAACCTTCCTTACTTCTAAGATAGGGAATTCCTCTGGCTTGGTGAAGCAGATGTCTGTGTCCTAGTAGGATGAAGTAAGAAGAGTCCCACTGTCTCCCACCCCTGTGTGCCCCCTCCTTGGATTGAGTTGGAACTTCTCCTTGGAGTGAGACAAGTTGTGTCTGGTTCTGTTAAGTGGAAAACAGTTCTGATTTAATTCAACAGACACCTCTGCACACTAACTGTTCCTTGTGTTTGCCCTCTGTGTCCAACCCCCTCCAACTTAGGGCTTGTCTTTGACAGAGAGGGAGCCTTGCTCCATGGTGGTGGCTCCAACAGACCGGGGTCTGGCCACTTTCCTCCCCACTCTCTTGTCTTCTTCAGTTGGATTGGAGTGCTGCACTTAGTGCCGCTCCCTGGAGCTTGTTGCATCTTGCACCTCCAGCATTGTTACCGGATTTCCCGGTCCCCTTTGGCTTTGGCTTTTGCCTCCCATTGGGCCCACTCTGTGTCATGGACCAGAGAACCCTGCACATTCTTTGCTAGTGTGCCACCTTTTCACAGTTGCCTTTGGTCTGAGTGTGAGAGTCTTCTCTTTGTGTATAGTAAGAGAGTTTCTTTGTGTTTCTTGGGCTTCTTAAGACTCCAAATACATTGTCCTGTCTAGTGACCCCTAGACATCTCCTTTTTGCCCTTTTTCACTTTTCAGGATTGGTATTTAGGCCATTGCTCTATTTGCCACCCATGGCCCAGGGTGAGGATTTAGAGAGCACAGTCTCACACTCCCCCTTACCTTATCTTGGACTGCCTTCAGACACTGAGTATTATCACTGGTACTTGTGCAATAACCTCGCAACTCAGAGGACCAGTTTGCAGCCCATCTGCAAGCTCTGACCATAGCTCAGTTGGAAGAGCGCATGACTGTAATGGTTTCTGCCTGGTGCCATCATGAGGTCCCCAGTTCGAACCTGGGTGGTCAGATGCACTATACTCAGCACTGAACGCTCATTTGTTCATTCCAAGCTCCTGCAACTGACATGCCCTCCACGTGTGACGCAATTTGCATGGTGGTGCCAACTGCTGATAATCTCTTCTTTTGCATCAGCAAGCAGTCCCCATGCTTGTCTGTGGTTGAACCTTCATTGCCCAGGAGAAAGGCTTCAGCATGGGCCACAGCTCAAATACTCTTACAACTTTTTTTTTTTTTTTTTTTTTTTTTTTTATTGTTCCAGCCCCAGAGGGGCTGGCGGGAAGAGAAAGAGCCATCAACGGTGAACCGTAATGGACTACTCCAGGTATCACCTCAGCAAACCCACCCCATGCGCTACGGACTTACAGGGTCGTCAGGCATCTCCACCGCACATAAAGCCACAATGATCAAAGGAGAAGGGGAAAACACAGAATCAAGAAAATAGAGAAGTGAGTCTGAAGGAGGTCAGTGTAAGAGAGGGGAGCATCTGTGAAAGATCGGAGGGTTGGGATAAGTCAGATTAGGCAACAGCCCATGTCAAGATTGAGAAGGGCAACAGTGGCTCAGTGAACGTCAGGGGGCTCAGCAGGAGATGGGTGACGAGTGGCTCTTGCTTGTTGGCGTGAGGGGAGTTGTATTGTGTGGTGAAGCCAGATAATGCCTGCAACAAGTTTTATGCGGCCGAGGTAGTGGTCAATCCATCTGGAAGAAGCCTTGGTGCGCAAAAGCCAGATGCCTGGGCAAGTGTCAGTGGAGTGCCGGCGACTACACGTGGTGCAGCGAGGTTGAGAGGGTTGTGAGGAGCTGTTACGAGTTCTGTGGGATGATGGAGTGGGAGGGAGGGAAGAGTTGATGTTTGGAGAAGACAGTGGGTGAGAGGCCGTGGAACGAGGGTGAGAGGCCTGGGAATTTGGTGGAGGGGATCTGCGGGGCTTGGAGCGCTTGTCAGAGGGCTTGATGGACTTTGACTTCTCCCAAGAGATAGTGTCGTCACAACGGGGGATCCAAATAAGTCGATGGGCGTCAAGAAGGAGCTGATGGAAAGCGGTGACAAGGGTTTTAAGGACAGAGGCAGCAGGGTTATCACGTGAGAATAAGGTGTCATAAAAGGATTGAGGGATGAAGCCACGAAGGAGGGAGGAAAAATTGATACAAGATTGATCATCAAAGAGAAATTCAGGGCGGGAGAGCCAGTAAATGGGATGGGCTTGAGGAGGAGAGTGGCCATGAGGTGCAGGAGGAACAGAGGAGGAAAGAGTTTCAGCAAAGGTGTTGCGAATCATGGCAATGGCGTCGGCAGCTGCAGGGCATTGCCAGACATGCTCTGTGGTTTCCAGAGCGTGGTGGCATCGACGGCAGAGCCCATCAGGGTAGACTTGAGGGTGTCGTTGGTGTAGAACTTTTTGGGTGGGCAAAGTGTTGCTGAGGATTTGAAGTCGATACTTGCGACGAGCAGAGCCAGGGAGGGTGCCAAAGAGGGAAGAGGGTTTAATTCCAGAGTGGAGAACAAGAAATGTGGCTTCCCAATGAACTAGGTCAGGGTTGTGGGTGATGTGGGCAAAGGCTGAGGTGTTCAGAAGTGCAAAATGGTGAGAGAGACCTGTGAGGAGTCGCAGTTGTCGTCGAAGTTGGCCCAAGATGGGGGTATTTGAGATGAAGGCAGTGGCTGGGAGGATCTGTTGTGAGAGGATTGGTAACAAAGTTGGGTCGGAAGTCAAGGGTACAGATGATGCCAGCTTGTCTGCTCGTTCGTTGCCAGCGTCGCCGTTGTGTCCACGAACCCAGGAAACTTGTGGAGGGGGGCCAATCCAAGACTGTAGAGTGGCTGCAACACATGCCCAAAGGGTGGGGTGGGAAGTGGTGTGCAAAAGACGATGGAGGGAATCAGAGAGAGGAGGTGTGTTGAGCTTGCTGTGTGGATGGGGACTAAAGGAGTTTGAGGGAAAGAGTTTCTCAAAGGTGTGAACCACTCCAAGATTGTCAAGTCGAAAAGTGAGGGGCAGGGAAAGCTTTGCAGTGATGGTGAGGGCAGCAAGGAGAGCAGCAATTTCAGCAGTTGTGGAAGAGGCAGAGAGTGGAGGGAGGGCAAAAGAAAATTCAAAGTTAAGCTCAAGGCAAACAACAGAGCCAGCCATGAAGCCCTCCTCGCGAAGGGAGCCATCGGTGTCAAAGGTCAAGGATGGGTGGGTATGGGCAAGGTCAGCAGGGAGAAGGGGCACGTCCATTGGTTGATAGCAGGGATTTGTGAAGGGAGCTGGATTGAAAGTGGAGTGGCGGGAGGTGAGGAGTGGGAAAGGTGTGGGTGTGAAAACGGTGGTGGGGGAAGGTGAGTTAACAAAGAAGATGGGCTGGGAGGGTCGAGTTGCAGTAGCAGTTGTGCGGCTGCTGATGGGGACTGTGTAGGTGGAGTGTGCAAGGGAAGTTGGATTGTAGGGAGAGATGTGCTTGCTGCAGGGGTAAGAGAATGGGGGGGAGCCAATGGGGCAGCCAAGGCATTGAACCAAGTGGAAATTGTGGGAGGAAGGGTGAAGGCGTTCAGGGAGCCTGGAGTAGTGATGAGAAAGGAGTTGGGGGTTTGGGAGTGTGTGAGTCCAGTTAACAATGCGGAAGAATTCCACTTGTGGTGGGGTCATCAGACGGAAAAAACTGCCACGAGCAAGGGGGGGATGGTGAAGGGGATCCAAAGAAGATGGGTAAAAGGGATTGTAAAGAGGACCATCAGGAGGGCTGTGGTAAAAGACTGGAGAGCCAAAGGTGGGAGCAGCAAAAATAAAGGTCTTAATGATGTGGTACACTTCACAGAGTTTGTCAGGGAGAGAGCTGTCTTTGTAAGAAGGACTGGTGAGGCGGAGGTCAAAAAGTTGTTCAAAAAAGAAGACTGAGTGTGAACGGAGAGTGGGAAGCACTTTGAGAAAAATATGCCAAGGAACTAATGAGTTGATGGAGTGAGCATGAACAGAAAATAGGGGTGGACCAGAGTATTGGAAGGATGTTTGTTGGTTAAAAAGGAGGGGAATGAGAGACTTGGTGAAGTGCTTTTTTGGCTGGGACAAGGGTAAGGGATGTGAGAAAACTGGAGCTCCAGAGGCCAGGTCAAGTTGTAGGCGGTGCATCATGATACGGCTTATGTGGCCAATGAGAGAGGGGGAGTTCAAGCGAGAGTTGAGGTCAACAATCATGTCAGAGCAGTATTCATTGTAAAAGTCAGGGAAGTTATGGGTCATGGGGTGATGGAGGAGGGCATTGGGAAAAGAGGTGCAGTAGCCAACCAGGCGTTTGAAGGTTTTGCGACAGAGTGTGGTGAGGTTGTTGAGGAAAGTACGGGGGAGAATGGCAGTTTTCCACAGAAAGCGGACACGTGGGAGGAGAACGTTACGGATGAGGTAAGAAGCAATTTTGTCACCCATCTTTTTGTGTTTGATAATGTCAAGGAAATTGGTGGTGGTGGAAAGGATTTGCTGCCGTGCTGCTGAGCTCATACCGTCTGCTGTGAAGTAGTTGCCTAGGTGTCGAAAGGTGGTGTTTGGCGGGTGGATGGGAAGGACTGTGGTGCCCCAGTTAATGGTGGTAGGTGCTGATCGCGGGGTGTTGACGGCGGAGATGAAGATTTTCTTGGTGTTAGACTCGATGTCGTTATGTGACTGGTACTCAAAGAGGAGGTCGGCCTGAAGCTGCAGATCCTCCAGGGTGCTGGAGAGGGTGTTGGTGTCGTCGACAAGGGCAAAGCCAGTAACAGTAACAGGGGGTGGGGGGTTGAAGAATTGGACAGGGAAGTTACGAGGGGTGGGAACTGAGAAAATGAAACCGGTGGTACAGCGATCAAGAACGCAAAGAACAGGGTCCCAAAAGATACGCCAATCAAGGGGTCCCTCAAGGGAGCCTTGCTGAATCATAGTGCCAATGGGGAAGGAAGGGGATGGGCCAAAAGCTGTGATGACAGAGGAACGAAAACGACGTTGGGAATTGACACGCATGCAAACATAAGAAGAGGGGAGGTGAATACGTTCCCAGGAGGCAATGAGGCCAGCAACAGGGGCGCTGTCAAAAGCTTTCTTAATGTCGTTGAGGAGAAGGTATAAGGGCTGTTTAGTGGAATGGGCAAGGTCAAGGGCGTAGCGTACAAGGTGGAGAGGCGGGTCAGGAGAAGAGCCAGGTAGGGCAGAGAAGTTGCGACCAAGGAGTACATTGTGAGAAGAGAGGATGGAAGAGATACGAGAAAGACGGATGGATTGAACAACTTTGGCAGCAAGTTCGCAGAGGCTGATTGGACGGAGGTTAGTGATGTCACCACCCCACGCAGCTTTCTTGGGTATGGGGAAGATGGAGGAAGATGCCCAAGAGTCTGGGATGTCAAGGAAGAGAAAAGAGCGAATGATGAGGGAGGAGAAGAATGCAAGAGCATCAGGACCAGCTGCGAGGAGAAGCTCTCTGGAGATTTGGGAGGGGCCAGGGGCTTTGTTTGAGGCAAGAGATGTGAGAGCATTTTTGACGTCATTGGCAGAAGGGGGCAGCATAACCTTGGAGAAAAGATCTGGGGGGATGTGGGGACGGGGTTGCATCTCAGAGTGAAATGGAGAGGATGGTGGGAAGGGAGTGAGGGTACGAGGGCGAAACCAGTGTTCGACCTGTTTTTGGCAGATACCAGGGACAAGGTCAGGATCGTGGGTGATTGAGGGACCTTCGGCAGTAGTATAGCGAATGTGGTCGATGCTAGAGTTGCTGCGCGTGCGGTTGAGGATGTTGTTGAGGACAGTCTTTATCTTGCCAGAAGAGAAAAGGTCGTGTCTATGTGTGAGAGCTGTGGCAATGTCCTCCATTTTGTGCTTTTCTGCTGCCTGGCGTTGGGCACGGTAGATGGCCTGGCGATGGCGGTTGAGGGCGGGGAGTAAAACATCACGATAGTCAGTTGTGTCCAAGAAGCGGGCTTTGTACTGAGAGTGGATGTGGGACAAGAAGGAGTAAGACTGATCTGCGCCCCACTCAGATGGGGTCAAAGGAATGGAAGGGAAGATGTTAGCCAGATCATGCGCAGGGTCTTTGGCAAGTGCCCACAGTTTCTCTACTTTCCAACGTGCAACAAGGAATGGTTTGGCACGGCAATCTATCTTTGGCGCTACTGAGGAGGTTCCCTTGTGAGGAAGGAACTTTTTGCCAAGCCGAAGCAGTAACTCGTGAAATGATGTGGAGAGTGTGTCAAGGTGGCTGACGAGGAGTGATGCACGTTCTGGGGAGGGGTATTGAAAGGGTAGGGATGGAGAATGGAGGAACTCAAGCTCGGAGGGGAGAAGAATGCTGTCCAAGGCTGCAAGGGCTGCTGAGAGGGGGGCAAGCTCAACTGAGACGGCTGATGTGTAATTGTCGAGTTGCTCCTCTGAAGCTTCCAGGGGTTTGATGACCTGCCGGCGCAGAGGGGAGAAGGGAAAAGTGTGGAAGGGGGAGGAAGCAAGAATTATGTTGAAGGGGAGGTGGTCTGAAGTGTCAGTGAGATGGGGCTCTTCAAGTGGAGAAGAAATGTTAGCTTCAGTGACGTAGTCAAGAGCAGGGGGTGAGAGCCAAATGCTGTCCAAACGAGAGGAGTAGGAGCCAGCAGTGTGTGTGTAAGAGGGTAAGTCTGGGTGCAGGTGTCTAAAGGAATCAACAAAGCCTTTCAGGGAGAGGGTGGGGAGGAACCCATGGCGGGAAGTAGGTGTGGGGGCTCTGGTGGAGTGGTCAAGGGGGTCAGTGATGGCATTCCAGTCACCAAACCAGTAGGCTTGGTGGGGTGAGGTGGAGTCGGATGAGGCAAGAGAGTTGCACCATTTTTGCAAGTCAGGGAGTTCCTCAGATTGGGGGTCAGCAGGCCAGTAAATATTTCGCAGGAGGATGGAGCGTCGAGCAAAAGATAAGGTGAGGGCAATGGCACGAGTTCCAAAGTGGGAGACGTCAGTGATGTGTGGTGCCAGGGAAGATGAAATGATGAAACCAACGCCAGCGTGACGGGAGGGGGTGGAGGATATGAAGAAACCTTTGTAATTCCTAGTGATGTGACGAATGGAGTGGGTGGCCTCTGTGTCAGAGCAGCCAGTTTCTTGAATGGCAAGGATGGTGGTTTTGGTGTGATCGAGCCAGTGGAAGATAGATGCAGCCTTGGTGGGGAAGGCACGACGGATGTTCCAAGTTGCAAAGCGAGGGAGGGGTGGTGGTGTTGGGGGTGGTGTGCTAGGCACAGGGCTAGTTGACATAGTTGACTAAGGGGTGCAGGAAGTCCTGCTAATAATGTCTCTGTTTTTTTTTTTTTTTTTTTTTTTTTTTTTTTTTTTTTTTGGAGAAATAAGAGTGATATCAATAGCAAAGGGGCTTTCACAAAAAAAAAAAAGGATAAGAGTATTGGTCAAGTTGAGGCAGTGTTCCTGGTTTTTGAGGCAGTTTTTGGGGCAGGTTTGGGGGCAGGTTTGGGGGCTGGTTTGGGGGCAGTTCTGTTGGGAGGAGTTGAAGAGGAACTGGAGCTTGAGTGTGTGGTGACAGCTGATCGAGCTGGGACAGTAGTAGTAGAAGAAGGTTCAGCGGAGGAACGGTCGTCAAGGTCCTCATCGATCGGTCATTGTATTTCAACCATTCTTCAATTGTCCGGAGGCGAGAGCTGAGGAGCTGGGTGGTTGTGTCCACTGTGGTGAGGCGGGTTGTGGATGGCGCCAGCATGGTTTTTGAGTGAAGTGTCCACGGTGGCTGCAGCAGCTGCAAGTCTCTGAATGTCGTGGTCCACCTTTGCTAAGCCGTGTTCCAGTGCTGCAGGGATTGGCTCAAGTTGGGAAAGCTGAGTGGTGAGTTTTTGGATGTCAGTGCGTACTGATGTCTGATGCTCTTTCAGCTCTGTGTGCAAGGAGGTCTGTTGTGCGAGAAGCTGTTGCTGGATGTTTTCAAGGACCTTCAAAATTGACTGCAGCTGTGGAGGAGGGACAGGAGGGGGAGCAGACAGGACAGGTGGGGGAGTTGTGGTGTCAGGAGGGGCCTGAGCTGTCTGGCTGTTGTCTTTGGAATCTGCTGAAGTGGCTTGGTTAAGGAGGGAGCCGGAGGGGCGGCCAGTTTTGCAAGATTGAGAGGTATGGTTGGAGTTTCCACAACGGCGACAGCAGGGGAAGGGAGTGAAATCTTCCTTTTGGAGTGGGTGAAATGGGAGTGCACGGCCATTGAAGACAACTGATTGGTTAGTTTTTTGCAACATCAATGCGCGGGTTGTAAAAACAAAATGGGCAGACGACGAAAGGCCAGCAGTGCCCTTTGCTGAGTTGAAGAATCCTGGAATGCGAACTGACGTGCACCCAAACTCATATTGGATGGCCTGAAGGTCATAGATACTTGTGGAGCGACGAATGTTATAAAGGACAGCTGTGCGTTGCTTTTCATCGCTGATTCGCCGCTGGTTTTCTGCAGAAGGTTCCAGTGGTCGAATAGTGACACCTGCACCCATAATAGTTATGAACTGAGGGGGATTGTGAGGAGGGCCGTCAAAGAGAACTGTGGCAGATGCAGAGGCAGAAAGCTGGTGGTGTGCAAAATGAATAGCCATTATGGAGCCGCACGAGGATAAAGCAGAGGTGATTGCATGACGCAGGGAGTCCTTTTGCTCATCAAAGTTCTTTCTAGTAGTTCCAGGAGCCAGGTGTTGGAGTACGAGTTGGTTGGTAGGTTCGTTGGTGAATTCTGTGGCAGCAGCTGGTAGTCGACAGGTGTAAGAAAATTTAATGTGTGGGGATGTGGTCTGAAGACAGGCAGTCTGTTCGTCCGACAAAGGATGCAGAAGGCGGAGCGAGTAAGAAGTCTGGTCCTTTGAGAGCAAGGGCCGCTGTCGGATGGTGAGGTCGCAAGTGGAGATAAAGCGTAGGATGTCAAGTTCAGTGAGTGGGGCAATAGTGGGGTCTGGCTGAGTGGTGATTGTCAATATGTGTTGATCAGCGTGGGTGCCGAAGAACGTGGAGGGAGGTGGGCTGCTCATGAAATAGGGGGGTGCCAATCCCAATTCAGCACAAAGGTTGTGATGTGGTTGCAATGTGGTTGTGGTGGTGAAGGAGGAAAGTGATTGCTGGAGGCAATCTGGCAGCAATCTGAAGTCAATCTGACGATGACCTGACGACAATCGGATGATTATCTGGCAATCTGACAAGAATTGGGCGTTCTGGTAATAATCTGGAGTCAATCTGGCGACAATCTGATGATGATATGATGATCTGGAGACAATCTGACGAAAATCTGACGTTGACCTGACGATGATGTGACAATCTAACGAAGATCTGACGTCAATCTGACGATCTGGAGTCAATCTGATGAAGATCTGATGTCAATCTGATGATCTGGAGTCAAACTGACGTTGACCTGACGATGGTCTGACGATCTGATGAAGATCTGACGTCAATCTGGCAGTGGCAAAGCGGTGGGGGGTGGTGGTGGAGGGTTCTGGAGTCAATCTGAAGTCGATCTGATGATGATCTGACGATCTGACAACAATCTGATGTTGATCTGACGTTGATCTGGCAGTGGGAAGGTGGTGGAGGGCGGTGGCGAGGTGGTGGGGGGTGGTGGTGTGCAGTCTTGAGTGTCTCTTGACAAGGTTTTTTTTTTTTTTCAAATACTCTTACAACTACTGGGGCTTGGCAGTGTTCTATGTTGCAATTGTTTCCCACTTTTTGGTCTCCTTCAAGTAGCTGAGGCCAGATTCCTGTTGGAAACATAACTGGCGCTGGTCAGTGGTACTAGAAGTCAAAAGACTGCGAGTTTATTGGTCCAGTTTCCTACCTTTACATTCTGCATCCAACTGTGACAAAATTTGATGAGAGGATTGCAAACTGTTGCCCCAACGACTCGGTGCCAATAGAGAGGGCAGACTCACCCAAACTAAGTCTCCACTCTCCTGCAAAGGCTGCAGTCTGCTTATCTCAGATAAATTGGTTTCTTTGGAGTACTAACTGTGCCAAAAAATCGTAAAATCTGGCCAAAGTTGGTATAAAATGGGCACTGAAATACCACATTGTGTGCCTACAGTAAAACCCAACAAATTTTATGGAAAACTCAAGGAATGTTATGAATCACCCTCTGGAAACCTTCTGGAACCTTCTAGAACATTCCTTCATGGAACCTTGTGGAACCTTCTGGAACCTTCTTTGCTTTCCTGACTTGTCTTGTTGTCATTGGTATCATTGGTATCATTGTATTACTAATTGCTCTTTCTGGAACTTTCTTGGAGTCTTGACAAGGAACACTCTCAAAAGGTATAAAAGGGGGATGGGGGACCTGTCCCATCCCTCAAGTGAATTATTGTTTCCAATACAATCATCACTCCTCTCAGTTCCTTGTCTGCCTTGTCCTGTCCTGCCCTGTTCCTGACATCATAATTCACTTCACCCTCTCCCACTACTCTCTGCCATCATGTCTGACCCAAACAACACCTTCCCTGATGCAACTGCCTTCCAAGCCTTGATGGACCAATTACAAGCCCTTTCAAGACAGACACACCAACTTCAAGAACAAGTCCTTCACCAGCAGCACCAGCTTCAACAACAACTTCACCAACAAGAACATCAAGCTCTTCCCCTGCCTCAAGCCAACCAAGCAAGAGAGCCCAAGGTTCCCAGCCCTGACAAGTTCACTGGGCTGGCCAAAGACCTTAGGAACTTCATGGCCACTGTGGAGAATGTCATCCTTCTCCAACCTTCAAGATTTCCCAGTGAGCAAGTCAAGGTTCTTTTCACAAGCACCCTCCTGTCTGGTCAAGCTCAATCATGGTACAGATCTCTCCCAAGCACACCCACCACCCTGCAAGAGCTCTGGGAGGGGCTGGAAGCTACCTTTGGTGGCCCCTACGCATCTTGGACAGCAAGATCCAAGCTCAAGCATATCAAGCAAGGAAAGCAATCTTGTGTGGCCTACACCAACCAATTCAAGCAACTAGCCAGAGACTCTGGATACAATGATGCAGCTCTGATGGAGCTGTACCATGATGGTCTCCATGAGTCTATCCAAGACATGCTCTCCCAGTCTCTGCACATCCCTGAGACCTTGGAAGAGTACATTCTCCTTGCCATCAAGATTGACAACAGACTCTACTCCAAGAGGCTGAAGCAAAGACAAGTAGGAACTACATCAAGACCTACCCCAGTTCCTCAAGCTCTTACAGTTCCTGAACCCATGCAAGTGGATGCAGTTGAGACACTTCCTAAGGGTCCTCTGAGCCAAGAGGAGAAAACAAGGAGGGCCCAGCAGGGACTGTGTTTTTACTGTGGCTCCAAGGAGCATGCTGTCAAGGACTGCCCAAGGAAGAAGCACCCAAACTCCCAGGTCCAGGCTCACTGAGGGGCAATTCCCTGGACCCTCCTCCAAGCTGCCCCTGTTTCATCACCACCACCAGCACCACAAACACCTCAGATTCCAAGCCCCACCAACTCACCATGGATGTCAAGATTCAACTCTCACCCAAGTCAACCATCACAACCAAGGCCCTTATAGACTCTGGATCATCCTGCAACATCATTGATGCCACCCTTGCCAAGTCTTGTGCCATTCCTACGATCAAGAAATCCACACCCCTCAAGGTCCACTTTGCCAATCATGCTCTGTTCAAGGAAATCAGCCATGAAACCAAGCTAAACCTCCACATCCAAGACTTTCCACCATCCATGGTCAATCTGGAAGTATTGGATCTTGGCTCACCCACATTCTCTGTCATCCTGGGATTACCATGGCTGCAAACCCAGAACCCTGCCATTGATTGGGTCACTGGTCAAGTCCAACCTCCACCAATCGGAACAGTCACCCAAAACTCAAGTCAAGCCCCCAAGTCTCATGCTCTCAAGCCCTTGATTCAAGATTCACAGCCAGCCAAGATTCAAGTACCACAGTTCACAGTCCACATTCAAGATTCAAGTTCCACAGCTCACAGTCTTTGCCAAGAACAGAACTCTCAGTCAAAGATTCAAGAATCACAGTTCCCAGTCAAGAATTCAAGCCCCACTGCTGAGGAGCACGACAACCTGGACCCATCAGACCTTTTGCTGGCATCCAAGCTACCAAAAGAATATCTCCCTTATGCTGATGTGTTTTCCAAGACCAAGGCAGACCTGCTACCAGCTCAGAGGCCTTATGACTGTGAAATCCCACTCAAGGATGAAACTTGCAGCCCACCTTTCAAGCCACTGTACCACCTCTCTCCACCAGAAGCCAAGGCCCTCCAAGAATACATTGAAGAAATGCTGAACAAGGGATTCATCCAACCTTCCAAGTCACCAGCTGGAGCTCCCATCTTTTTTGTCAAGAAGAAGGATGGGGGACTGAGACCCTGTGTGGACTACAGAGATCTCAATGAGATGACAGTCAAGAACCGCTATCCACTGCCTCTCATCTCTGAATTACTGGACAAACTGAGCCATGCAAGGATATTTTCCAAGATTGACCTCAGAGGTGCCTACAATTTGGTCAGAATTAAGCCCCAGGATCAATGGAAGACTGCCTTCAGATGCAAATACGGTCACTTTGAGTACTTGGTTATGCCCTTTGGACTTACCAATGCTCCAGCTATTTTCCAAGGCATGATGAATGACATCTTCAGGGATATTCTGGACCTTTTTGTCATTGTCTACCTGGATGATATCCTGGTATTTTCATCTGACACTGCAAGCCATATGGGACATGTCAAGACTGTCTTGGAGAGACTCAGACAGCATCACCTCTATGCAAAGCTGGAGAAGTGTGAATTCCACAAGACCTCCATTGAGTTTTTGGGGTTCATTGTGTCTGACAAAGGGATCTCCATGGCACCAGACAAGATCCAAACTATTCTTGAATGGAAGGCTCCAAATTCCATCAAGGATGTACAAAGCTTCCTTGGATTTTGCAACTTCTACAGAACCTTCATTGCCAACTATTCTGCCATAGCCAAGCCTCTCACTGATCTCACCAAGAAGACCACCAAGTTTGAATGGACCCCAGCAGCAGAGCAAGCCTGGCTAGCTCTTAAGACAGCAACCACAAGTGCACCACTCCTTAAGCATGTGGATCCCTTGCTTCCCTTCACCTTGGAAACTGATGCCTCAGACTATGCCCTTGGCGCTGTTCTGTCCCAGCCAAGCTCTCAGGACCCCTCTGCTCCTCTGCATCCAGTGGCATATTACTCCAGGAAGCTGAACAGTGCTGAGTGTAACTACACAGTCCATGACAAGGAGTTGCTTGCAATTGTGGAAGCATTCAAATTCTGGAGACACTACTTGGCTGGTTCTAAAGGCATCTCTGTCTATTCTGATCACAAGAACCTCACCTTCTTCAGGGCAAGGAGGTTGCTCAAGCAGAGGCATGCCAGGTGGGCTGAACTGCTCTCTGAGTATGACTTTAAGCTGTGCTATTCTCCTGGCCACCTTAACACTGTGGCTGATGCCCTGTCAAGAAGAACAGACCTTGCACCTGAAGGGGGAGATGGTTTCACCCCACCATCCAAGACACACCTTTCATTGCTTCCTGACAGTGTGTGGGCCCATGCTATTTCCAAGGACCCCAAGCCTCACAAGATTCAAATCAGCCAAGAAGAGGAAAAACTTGAGATACTCAAGACAAGGCATGATGCAGCAACAGCTGGACACCCAGGAGAGCACAAGACCTATGAGCTTGTTTCCAGAGACTTCTACTGGCCAGGCATGAGGAAGTACATCAAGAACTATGTCAGCAGCTGTGAAACCTGTCAAAGAAACAAGTCCAGCAGACACAAGCCCTATGGACTTCTGGAGCCCCTCCCAATTGCCATCAGCCCTTGGTCATCAATATCCATGGACTTCATTGTGAAACTGCCCCCATCCCATGGATTTGACTCTATCCTTGTTGTCATCTGCAGAAGGACAAAGTTGGCCCATTTCATCCCCTGCACTGAGAATATAGATGCACAAGGAACAGCAGACCTGTTTTTGCAGCACATATTCAGGCTCCATGGGCTGCCTCAGTCAATCGTCAGTGACAGAGGACCACAGTTCAGATCTCAATTTTGGAAAGCACTCACAGCAGCCCTTGGAATCAAGTCTCAACTGTCAACTGCTTATCACCCTCAGACTGATGGACAAACAGAAAGAACAAACCAGACTCTGGAGCAGTATTTGAGGTGCTATGTCAGCTATCAACAGGATGATTGGCCCACCCTCCTTCCCCTGGCAGAATTTGCTCTCAACAATTCTCTCCACTCAAGCACCCAGCTATCTCCTTTCTTTGCAACCTATGGCTTCAATCCAAGAGGAGATCTTCTGGGACAAGAGACCCTATCCAATGTCCAAGCTCCTGCTGCGGCTTCACACTTACATAAGCTCAAGATCATCAACTCCTTCCTGGACTCCACCCTGAAGCAAGCCCAAGAAGATGCCTCAAGATTTGCCAACACTCACAGAATGGACCATGACCTTGCTGTGGGTCAGCAAGTTTGGCTTCTAAGGAAGAACTTGCAGACCAAAAGACCAAGTCCCAAGCTAGACAACCTCAAGTTGGGTCCTTTCAAGATCTTGGAGCAAATCAATCCAGTCACCTTCAAGCTGGATCTCCCTGCATCCATGAAGATCCACCCAGTTTTCCATGTCAGCCTTTTAGAGAAGTTTGTGGCCAATTCCATTCCAGGCAGAGTTGTTCCTCCTCCTCCTCCAGTTGAGGTAGAAGGTGAAGAGGAATTTGAGGTTGAACAAATCTTGAATGCCAAGTGGTTTGGAAGAACACTCAAGTTCCTTGTTAAGTGGAAAGGTTACTCAGATGCTGACAACACCTGGGAGCCTGAGTCAAACCTCACTCACTGCCAAGACCTTCTGCTCGAGTTCAAGACCAGGTACCCCACCAAGTTGCAGAAGAGGCCTAAAAGGGGGAGATGATGTTATGAATCACCCTCTGGAAACCTTCTGGAACCTTCTAGAACATTCCTTCATGGAACCTTGTGGAACCTTCTGGAACCTTCTTTGCTTTCCTGACTTGTCTTGTTGTCATTGGTATCATTGGTATCATTGTATTACTAATTGCTCTTTCTGGAACTTTCTTGGAGTCTTGACAAGGAACACTCTCAAAAGGTATAAAAGGGGGATGGGGGACCTGTCCCATCCCTCAAGTGAATTATTGATTCCAATACAATCATCACTCCTCTCAGTTCCTTGTCTGCCTTGTCCTGTCCTGCCCTGTTCCTGACAGGGGGGAAACAAGTGGTTTCACTGGTTTTCGTTTCCACTTTACCCTGAAATATTTATCAACAGCACGAGCCAGCGCCTGGGTCTGCACCAGCAATGGCTCTCTCTCAGCAAGGGGATTGTGTTGAGTGATAACTGACGGCCACACTGGGATCAGGTCTGTCTTGTACCTCTTGCTACTAGCTCCACCTAACTTTAGGACTGTGACTGGATGTCTCAGGACGCTTGGCTTCTGTTTGGCTGTCTCATGACACAGCAGTTCACTCCAGGTGAGGGCTTTCTGCCAACAGTTGCGTAGCATAGAGCGATAATACATTTACAGTGCTCTGCTGACCCTGTGGATAACGTGGCCGAGCGGTTAAGGCGACAGACTCGAAATCTGTTACTCTCTGGGTGCGCAGGTTCGAGTCCTGCCGTTGTCGTTGGAGGGCATTTAAAACAGTGCAAGAGTCGTCTGGCTGTTACCCTCCATTGCCATTAAGGGTCCTGAATTTTGCCATAGGTGCATGGTTGTTCTCCAATAATTGGAGGCTGCTGGAAGTAACTAAGGATTGAAATTGATATCCTGATACCCAAGAAATATCGCATAGATCACATCACAAAAATCCTTATGTGATAGCAATATGTGAAAAAACTGCAGAGACTCTCCCAGGTGACAATAGCAATACTCTGATATTTATTGGCATCAAGTCTACTTTCATTTGTTCTGGAGGAAATCAAATCTACAACCTGATATCAATATAGATAGCCAGGTAAATAGCCAGGTAAATAGCCAGGTAAATAGCCAGGTAAATAGCCACTGGACCAAGCCATACAACACCATTATGGGTCCAAATGTCACTATATTCTATTGATTTAGATCCTTAGAAATGACCGCAATACAACCAGCAAACAAAACCTGTGGTTTGCCAGTTGCTGGCTGCCAGTGTGAGGATCTGTATTGCAGCAGTGGTGTTTGGTGCCTGCCAGGGTTGTAGATGCAACCCAAAAGCTTTGGGTGGCCTATGAAATTTCAAACCTCATGAGTCAGTAGTTAGCTGGGGTTTTACAAGCGCTCCCTGAGATAATTATTGACAATTACAAACATAGTAGGCCAACCACCATGAAAATTCTAATTTTAAAACTTTCCCATAATTTTTCCTGCATAACAGCAAACCTTTGTCCTGTCCTCGCGGCATCTTAAAAGAGCTCCTTGTGTTCTTTATGCTGACTGGGCCACAGCATAGAGGACACACCCCTTTTCTTTCCTGTTTACTTTTTGTTGCTTCGGTTGATGTCGCTCCCTTTTACCATTCTTCAATCCCCTTTCTGTGCAATGACATGTGGCCTCCCAGAGCTTCAAATTTCATCCATCGTCAATTTTGAGGAAAACTCTTCAAATTTGAGAGAGGTGTGGCTGAATGTGTGGCTGTCGCCTTACAAATTGTTCTTTTCTTTCCTTTTCTCCCTTTTTTTAAATTCTTTTTGTTGTTTCATTTTCTTGCTTTCCTTCTTTCTTTCTTATTGTCTTTTCTTTTTCTCCTTGACTGCTATAAACACTGCCACCCCTTCCCCTATCCCTTTCTCTTTATCTATGTTCTATCTTACTTCCTCAATAAATCTCTCTCTCTCAGGGCCATCATATTGTTCTTTGTTTGTTGAGGTGGTTCTCCCTGGCCAGTGCGTTGTTGACCAAGGAGGGAGAAGACGAGTCCTCTTAGGCCAGAGCCACTAGATCAAGCTGAAGAGGCAAGAACAACATTCCCCTTGGGCCAGCGTGTGAAGACCAAGCCTTGTGTGATGGCTGGTTCTGGGACAGTACTGGGACAAAAACAGGAAAAGCCAGACTTTACCTAGGCCAGGTTTCAGGTGGTATCTCAAGAATTCCTCAACAGTCTGAAACCTTACCTGTGTGTACGCAAGCCCGAACTTGGCACAGACACAAACTTCTTGGGGCTCCTGGTCCATCCGGAAGTAAGGGCTCAGCGGTTTGACCAAACTGGTGCTTTATCTGACTGGTTTTAACGCCAGCACAATGCTTAAAACAATGTAAAATTTCACCCAGTGGCATATATTGCTTGAAAGTTTTCATGTGCTTTGCTTTCACTGGAATATTTTAGGGCAGAACAATGCAAGTCAGAACTCTGCTTAAGCAAACTGCTGAGCCTTATCCTGAAGCAACTCTGGGTATCAGCAAGACGCTGTGCCAGACGCTGTGCCTGTGCAAGCACCATGGAGGTGCCTGCCCATACAGCTACACTTAAGCCCACACCCATAGCTGCACCTGCGCCTACATGTACTCCCTCGAAGGATCTGTCAACCCTGATCAAGTTCTGTGACTTGACCCACCTTGTTGACGGAGGCCACAAATGTTTGACTCTGATGACGAGAGCTTGGGCTGGCATGCCTGTGCTTCTGTTATGGTTGACGCTACTTTTGGCCCAATGGCATCCACCCCTACCGCCAGTGCTGGGTCCAGCACCTGGGGAAAAAAACAACTCACAGAATGCCTGGCTCCTTGGACCTTTCAGGTCCCCATTGTCCCCTGGCTCCACAAAACACCGCTATGGCAATCATGCGTGGGACCAGCCACCACTTTGGGGACCTTGCATGCCTGAGACAGTGGAATATCGGGGGATTCCGGGGATTGAACCCGGGACCTCCTGCACCCAAAGCAGAAATCATACCACTAGACTAAATCCCCTGCAAGTGTTTCCGCAAAACAAAGAATTGGGGTCACGCCACCACTGACATTTCTGTCTGACCGTATGGCTCAAGTTGATACAGCATTGGTTAGCTTGTGCCCCAGGGTGCCAAAGGTCTCACTGGCACCCCCTTTAACTGTGCTGTCAGGCAGACTTGGACTTGTCATCTCTTCAGTGAAACTTTGCTGCACTCAAACTTTTGCAGCAAGTCTCAGAAGTGGGCAAGGTCAGCTGGCACACCTGCAAGATTGTTATTCAGACGTTGGACCCAGTTTGGCCCTGACTCCCAAGCCCCAGAGGCTCACAAAATCTGAAAACAAATAAATGAAAATTAAAATGAAGTGAAGTAACGAGGTAAGCCCCCTTTCGTCCTGCACAGGATTCGAACCTGTGCTCCCAAAGGGAAATGCCTTAGCAGGGCACCGCGTTAACCACTCCGCCAACAGGACCCTCCACAAGTCCCTTTGGGCAAACAACCCTGGTGCGACTGGGCCTACCTGAAGCCTTTTCATACACTACCCAACAGCAAGACAGCAAGATCCTCTGCAACTGCAGTATTCAAGCATGAGATTGGCTGGAAGTATGCTTACTTAAAGCTGCTTTTGACTTGGCGCATGCAAAAAATCCTGGTGCTATTGCTGCAACTGAAGACATCCAAGTATCTCCAGCAGTCCACAAGCATAGCAGGACTCGAACCTGCAATCTTTCGATCCGAAGTCGAACGCGGTAACCATTTCGCCATATGCCCACACCAAATTCAGCTAAACAGCGAGAGGTCTGAAAGACTGTCAACTTTTCCCCCCTGCTCGTTTCCTGGTTTTTTTTTTTTTTTTTTTTTTTTTTTTTTTTTTTTTTAGTTGGTGTGTTCTGTCCTTTCATTTCACTTCCCTCCCCCTTACCGTTCTGCAGGTGGCTAGTGTTCAAGAGGACCAATGGCAAGGGGATTAACAGCATGAAGGTGCACCAGTCAGGATCCTGCCAATCAAACTGGGCTCGAGCAAGAGACTTTGCCCACCGATGCTGTCTGTTGTAACTTGTGCTTGCTGTCAGTTTGGCATTTAGATAGCTAAAGGAAGGATAATGATCAGTTGGAATTGGCAGGCCAAGTATCCCACCCCAGCAACCCAAGTGATTGTATTGCAAGTTTGCACCTTTTTTTTTTTTGCCCGAGGAAAAACTTTTTTCATTCAATGTAGCAAAAGTTGCACATTCTGCACAGTGCAACTTTGCATGGGGCAAGTGCCTGTCTTGGTCAGGCTTCCCACAGTCCAACCCCCCACATCATGCTGGATTCGCAACCTGCCTTAAGTTTTTTGTTTATCTCTTTTTTTTTTCTGCTCAGTCTGTCAGCCAGGAGCCAGACATTAGAATAAAGAAATTTGCAATCTTTCAGCTGAACAAGCCTAAAGCAAACACTCAACAGAAAGTTGAAGCTTTTTTTTTCCAGCTTGTTCAAACAAATACAAATTGCTGGTTTTGGCAAAGAACCCATTGGCTTGTTAGTTTGGCCACTTGGACCATCGAATGACACCAGTCAGCCAATGAAATTTGACAAGGCCCAACACAGACAAACACTGTTCACCTGTGCTGAACCACAGGTGGTGCAGCACAGGTCATCAGGAGTTGCGCTCGCTCCCTTCCTGCATGGTTTCACCGAGGTTCGAACTCGGGACCTCCTGTGTGTGAGACAGATGTGATAACCAACTACACCATGAAACCACATGACTGGACTTGTCAAGAATATGACACCAATATGCACTTGCTTGCCAGAAATCGTTTGGACGTTTGTTGAAAAAGTGAATGAAATGTAGGCTGGAGTTGGCCTGGGTTGGGTTGAGCCACCATGATGCATGCAGCCACTCAGATGCTGCCACTCCACAGTTCAGTCAACCAAACCATCTCCTTCTTAAAGCAGAAAGCGGTATTGTAGGCAGTTCCTGCTTCTAATAGCAGCAACAATGCAACAAAGGAACAGCCGGCTGCTCAGACAGGTTAAGTTTTAAAATATTGTGTTTTTGTCCCCCTGATTTTTTGATCTGTGCTTTGAATTTCTGACAAACCAGCGTTTCATGCAGACAGACTGTGAGTTGGGTGTGCTGATTGCGTTTTTTTTCTTTTTTTTTTTTTTTTTTTTTTTTTCTTCTTTTTTTTTACAATTTGTCTGATATCTTGTGGCAAGGGCAACAACCTTTGTACAAACGTTTGGAGTAAAACATTAGGCTGCAAAACTGTGTCCATGGTCCAAGATCCAGTTACATCCTTCATGGCTGACTCAGGCTGTTTGCGTTTGTAGAGATTTTGTTGCTCTTGGTTGGGGCAAGAGACAAACTTTTGCCACCCACTCCCCAGGCCAGTGCCGGTGTGAGTTGAACGCCCTGCCTCGGCGGTTGGGCACGCGTACAGCAGGCTTTGCAAGGTTGTCCTCCGCTCACAGACAGAGGTGGGGGTTCGATGAAATCGGCAGACGTAATGGACTTGGCGGTAGCCTGTAGGTAAACAAAGGAAGGTGGTGGCCTCCAGGCTGAACCTTTTCCTCCTGAATAGGGGGTCTGCCACAGACTGAACTGGGTCAAATCTGAAATAAATTTGAGTTTGATTTGAATTCGAATCAGACTTGAATCAAATGAATTCTCCAGTATAGAGCGATTTGAATTCGATTTGATTCAGGTTTTATAAGTAAAAAATCGAAATACCATTTGATTTGGCGCAATTTGAGTGCAAAAACAGCCATTTGTCAGATACAAATGTCTGGGAAATACATTTTTTCTTGTCATTTGGGTCTGGAAAGCAGAATCAAATCAAATCAAACCCAAAGGGGATCTGGTCTGTGGCAGACACTACTTGTAAAGTGCTTTGCAGCTGTCCAACACTGCTGGAAATCATTGTCAGCTCTGCTGCTGGCAAGCTTGCGGCATCAGGGAGATTGTTGCCCTCATTGCAGCAAATATGATGGCAAAATTAGAAAGAAAAGACCCCACACCTGGCGCTTATGGCCCTGCTTTGGCAAGTGATGGTTTTGGTTTCCTGAGAGTGCCCCCCCTTGAGGGTGCAGGAGCTTTGTCATGAGCATCTTCAGGTGGTGTTTTTCCCCTTGTCTGTCTGGGGATCCAACTTCCAAGCTCTGCAGAAGACTTGCACAATGGAATGCTGACCAACACCCCAGGGAGTCAGCACTTAGGCAATAGTCCACACAAATCTACAACCCTTATCGCTACCGGGTGGACTTGAACCACCAACCTTGCGGTGTGCTGTTGACCATGTCTAACAGCCGCACGCGCTAACCAGTTGTGCCACGGCAGCATATTATAGTTTGGAGATGGTTGCCAATTGAACCTATTCTTTTCACACTTTCCCATTCAAGGAAGCATTCAAAATGTGTGGCAGAGATTGCATATGACCAAAGGATTGTTGGGTTTTGTGTTGACTCTCCATTCTCAAAATGGCATGCCACTGCAGACTCAGAGGCCAGGCTGCAGGGCAAAGTATGTAAATCAAACAATGGACCACTCCCCAAAAGCCATTGGACTTCACAAAATGCAATGCAGTCAATTTTTCTGTCTGGACCCCTGCCATGCGCCTGTGACAGCAAAAAAGTGTCAGACACCATTTGCAAAATTGCAGCACAAAGTGACCCAATGCTGGACCGTGTCGAATGACTGCAAATACCACAGTCTTTTGGGTAAAAGCACACACTTGAAGGTCCAAATATCACTGATAACAGATAAATGGGGTTTTGGCATAATAGTAGTATGCGCAAAGGATACCAAAATGAGGTTTTCTGTATCTGTTATCAGTTCAGACATATTAGATACATGCTGCAGGCTGCACTGCGCAAAATAAAAAAAAATAAATAAATAAATAAAATAAAAATTGTTTGTTGTCAGCATTTTGCCCAGGATGAAAGCCTGCAGAGGAATGAACCAATTTGGCAGGTCTGAAAAGCAAACACTGCCTTCTCAAGGAAATTTGCTCTTTTGCAATTCGACACTGATACAGGGCGAAACGTCCCAAGCTTCACTTTGAGACTGAAAAACTTAACAGACATTCACCTTTCCCTCATCGCACTGTAAATGCCCAAACTGCTGAATAGGGTCTAACACAAATTGGGTCATTTTCAATGTTTGATTTGATTTGATTTGATTTGATTTTCTGAATATAAATGACAATTTTCCCATGTTATTCGGCCATTTGATTCAGTAAATTTTCAATTTTTTTGGGGCTGAACAGTCAGACATAAGAAAATTTTACTGATGATGGAATTGCTTTTGAATCAATCCCAAATGGTCGGTCATTTGAATCAAATGCAGGGTTTGTGTTTCATCCTACTGCTGTAGCTGACAATGCCCTTGCTAGATCAAGTTGCTCATGCCACAGAAAATGAGCACACGCCCGATGTGGGGGTCGAACCCACAGCCTTGTGATGGCTCACGTGCACATGTCGCAGATGCCGTAAGAGTCACACGCTCTACCGATTGAGCTAACCAGGCAACACACAGTGCATTTTTCCGCTCAATTTGATCAGAAGAATAATCACAACTCCCTCCATTGGCCTGTTCTTGGGTCATCATATAGCCCTTCCTTCAGAAAACTGAATAGTGATAGAGAGTGGACAAAATCTGTGTGCAGTGTCAGAGGCATCGTGCACTCCTCCTTGCTCCAGTACACGCAGCTGTTACTGCTTGCAATAGGCTCAAATGACACACGCAGACCCCTTGCTTCAGCTGGGAGCAATTCTACCAGGGCAGCAGTTGATGAGCACTGTTCACCTTTTACACACCAGTTTGCCTGGAACCTACCCCCCCTCCTGCGGAACCCACATTCCGAGTCTGACTGAACACTTGCACAGTGGTTGTTTGGAGCCACTTGGCTCAAGCTGACTGTTAAGCGTCTGCCTTCCATCTGTTACCTGTGCTCTAACTCTGTGTCCCTTTTGCTCACATGTTTGCAAAAATGATTGAAGCTCCCCCAATAGTTCATAATCACTCCAGCTAATCATAAACATAGTAGAACCATTTTTGTTGATAATCCTCAGCTTCAAGGATTCGTAGAAGCTGAAGGATGCTCTCATGTGGGGCTTTAATTCACATTCTCTCAAATTGTCATGCACACAACATTGGAGGTGTGCACAGGGGCCAGCTGCGCGTCATGCCATCTAGGCAGTTTTGTGTGGCGTATGGGGCACAGCAATGCTGAAGCCAGCTGCCGTCTCCCGGGATTGAACTGGGTGCCTTAAGATGGCCAAGCCAGCTGGTGGGATTCCGGCTGGCTTCTTCAGTCTTACGCTCTCCCAGATGAGCTAAGACGGCTGCATTTGTCTGGTAAAGTAAGAACATTTGTAGCCTTCCTCCTTGATGAAGAAGGCAATGCAGCATAACTGCACCAACGTAAAGTTTCAATTTTCTAGATGGTAAGTCAGACTATCAGCACAATTTTTTCATGAAAATAGCACTTTTTCTAAGGCGGCAAAAAGTGGAATCAGCTTGGGTGGAAACAAACAGGAAGCTAAGGCGCCTTTTATTCATTACTGTTTTTTTTTTTTTTTTTTTTTCTTCAGTTTCTCTCTCTCTCCTGATCATCTACTTCCCTGTTCCTGCAGTTTTTGTTTTTGTGTAAACTTTATTTCATAGGAGCGGGGAATAGCTCAAATGGTAGAGCGCTCGCTTAGCATGCGAGAGGCACGGGGATCGATACCCCGATTCTCCAAAACCAGCTACGTGTTATGACAAGACACAACCAAAGCCCTTGGAAAGGAACAAAAAAAAAAAAAAAAAAGAAAAAAAAAAAGAAAAAATTAATGTGGGGATGGGACTAGAGAGGGTCCCTTTGGCAAAAAGCTGATGGAACTCAGCTTTGAATTCAGGGTTCAGTTGTTGTCCATGTCTGACAACAGAGAGAGGGCTCTGGACAGTTGTTTGCCCTTTGCGAGGTGGTGCTGGGCAAAGTGCTGGCGAGGTGCTGGCAGGATGCTTCCACCCTGTCCCTTTCAATTTGACATCAGCCTAAACCATCATCCTCCTGGGAACAGGCTTGGCTCTCACGCGGCACGCTCACTGCCATGAAACTTTCACTGCTTCACATTTTTGTTCATTTCTACTGGACTGATTGTCTGTTGTTGTGAAACCAGAATTTTTTGGGCACTGATCTGCGCTTTCGTGCGTGAGTGCGTAAGGTTACATGGTGTAGTTGGTTATCACGTCTGTCTAACACACAGACGGTCTCCAGTTCGAGTCTGGATGTGACCACAGGCTGTGTGCATGAGTTTTAATATCAAATTAGTGCACTTGTTGTTCTCACCAAAAATGTCTGTCTGGCGTCGAACTGACATAATCGTAAGCAAGAGGGCCCAGACAGACAGCCAGATTGCACCCACAAAAAAAAAAAAAAAAAAAAGGTAAAAGATTCATTGAAAAAGACAAAAATGCCTATCAGAAAAATGAAGAGAAAAAGGAGGAAGAAAACTTCAGGAACAATATCAAAAAGGGAAGAGTGTTGTCTCCTTGATAATTAAAGCAGGAAAACTTTGGGGACAGGGCCAAGACTTGCATCAGTCTGGAAATTATGTTGTTTCTTTCTTTCCAACCAACGCACATCTGCTTGGGCAGGACATTCTCTGATGCAACGACAATATGATATCTACTTAATTACTGCTCAATTTGGCACAAGTTTGTTAAGTGTTGAGATTTGAGCCTAGAAAACCAACTTCCTCTGTCGACGGTGGCCTCGTTGCTGCCGCTGATGCGACTTACACTAAGGAGAGCAGCCGTTTGCTGGATTCCAATGTCTGGGAAAGGCTGAAGTCCTGCTGGTCATTGAGTCTGGAAAGTTAAACTAAGCCTGAATCTTCATTATTAGCCCCCTGGCAGTCTCTAATTTGCATCAGAAACTGTTCAAGTCAGTCCCAAACAGCCCGGCATGGGCATTTTAGATTTTAGGTAGGTTCTTGTGCAAAAAATTTTCTGGTCAAACACTTTTTCTTGGTCCGCCTGTAAACAGTCTACTCTGAGTGAGTGAGTGGAAGGAGTGAATGAAGTGGAGAGGTGTGTTTGCGGGTGGTCCTTCTCCCCAACTTGGAGAGAAAGAGAAAAAACTCTGTCATGAATAATTGATACATGATGATGATATACATACTGTAATAGTTGTTAGGCAAGCGTGACTGGCACAGGGTAGAAACCTCTCCTATATTATCTGCTTGAGCAGAGGAGGAGGAAAACTGTTGACACTGGGTTTCTGTTCACTTATTACTCGGAGTATTTGTCATCAGCGCAAGCCAGCGCTCAGGTCTGCATTGGCGGTGGCTCGCTCTCCCATGGGCATCCTGAGAACGATAACTGACAGTCACAGTAGGTTCGGGTCTGTCTTGTGCCTCTTGCTGCTAACCAGTCAGTTCCGCCTAACACCATCTGCCTCTGCCAATAACGTCAGCTGGCGTCATACAAGCCCTTCAACCACAACTGCATCAGCAAGTGTCACAGCAACACTTGCTGCTGTTGGCTGTTGGTTTGTTGTTTGCGCACCTGTGTCAACAGCCAGATGGCTGCACTCGCCAATGTTGTCGAGGCCAAAAAGGCATGGTCATCCAGCAGATAGACCTATGGTTTTGCATTTTGCTCAGTACTGTAATTGACTTTTGATTTACATTTCTTTACTTTCAGATGCTTGTGTTCCTTAGACAGATTGGCGATACGCTCACTAAAACTATTGCGATACTTTTTGGCATACTTTTTGCTTTCGACCGTCAGCGGCAACAGGAAGGACAACAACATTGGGGTAGGCAGGATTCTTGTGGAGCACTGGAGGTTTAGGTGATTGCGAGGCAGCTGCTGCGTGTGTTGGTGCAAGTTTGGCAAGCAATGAAGGCATTGGGGTCTCAGTGGCAACCACAGAGCCCCAGCACATGACCACAGCAAAAAAGTGTTGGTGTACAGTGATGGCACTGGAGCTGTTAACTGAGGTAAAGCAATTTGGTCAGGGTGTTACTGGGCCAGCTAGGGATGCAGGCTTACTGCTTTGGACACCAGGGGACACCCTGGGACCCAATGCATTTGGTAGTGTAACGGCAGTACCAATGTCATGTGACTTGTGGGAGATAAGTAGTGTGGGAAACAAAAAATAAAAATAAAAACAAACCACCACTCTTGTCGACCCTAGCAAACAACAAAGCTGTGGGTCAAGTGCCAACAAAAGGAGAATTGCTGCACAGAGTGCAAAGAACGCAAAACACCAAACTTCCTTCCATCCCAGACCAGATTGCAGATAGCTTTTGGCCCCAACCTTTGATTGATTCTGTGCAAGAAAATCTGGTCAACTTTGTTTAAATTGGACCCAAAGTTGCTGTGGCCTCGCCTCAGGTGAGCCAAACCACTAACAGTGCACCAGTCTCTGGCGAAAGGCAAACTGCTATCTTCATATACAAGTCCATTGTGCTAGCTGTTATCTGGCTGCATAGTGTAGGGGTTATCACATCAGATTCTGATTCTGGGGACCCCGGTTCGATTCCGGGTGTGGCCTTGGTTGAATATTTGAAGCAATCTGCCAATGGTTTGTTGTACACCATTCCACCACCATGTATGGCTGTTGTCGGCAGAAAATTGCACCATGCTCTAAGAAATCCGTCCTTTATCCCGTCTTTGCAGAAAATCTAACCCTTTCTGGTAGTCTCCCACCATCTCACTTCACCTGTAGCAAGTTGTACTTCTAGCTAGAGGATGGACTTTTTGGCTGTGACATTCAAACGTTTGCGGAGATGCCTTGTTTGCCTGATGAGTGCCTCTGTGTGAGACACGCTTGAGTGAAAAGCGCATTGTGGTTAAGAAGCTTTCCTCCTCATGAACCGCCATGTTCCTAGCAGGTGGCTGATTATCATGCCACATTTCTGACGCAGTCTTGTCCTAAAATGAACCCGCAGAGCCACAGTTGTGTGCTGGTTGCACAAACAGTGCTCGCAATCGTGGAGTGGTGGAAATGCAGAGTTGTAACAGAGTAGCTGACAAGCAGAGTGGAGCTGCAGAGTTGCAGGGTTGCAGAGTTGCGGCAGAGTAGCAGAGCTGCCAAGTTGTGACCAAGTGCCGTAGCAGCAGAGAGACAGAGTCCCAGAGTCAGGGGGTTGCAGAGTTGCAGCAGAGCAGTGGAGTTGCAAAGAACCAAAGAAAATCAGAGTTGCAGATTAGCAGTGCAGAGTGAATTTGCAGAGTTGCAGAGTCACAGAGTTGTGGAGACGGGGAGTTGCAGAGCTGCAGAGTAACAGAAGTGTAGAGTAACAGGGCTACAGAGTCACAGTGTGGAAGCCTGGTGAGACTGCCTACTCCTGGCGGACAAAGGGTGGGGTACTCCAGGAGAATCTGTGCATGGAACTGGTGGGTGAAGCGGAATTGGTCTCCATTCAACACAAGCCTCCATCCACCACTCAAAGCCCAAAAGCAACATGAAAAACACAAGGGAAACGCGCTTGTAAGGCGTGTGCTAAAGCCGAACACTACAAAATGCGCGGAAGCTTTATTTTAATAAGTGTCAAGAAAATAAAATTTTAGAAATAATGTCCAAAAAGTAATGAAAAATATAATGTATAAAGCTTTTTTAAATAAAATTTGATATTTAAGTTTTTTATGGATTGTTTCGCGAGAATTTAGAGTATTTTAATCATATTTATGATAATCTTTTCTAATTTTTCTAATTATTTGACTTTTTTTATCCCTAATCCTAATTTTTTGTCTTCTTTTCTAATAATGTGACATAAATATGGTGTATAATTTGAATGAAAAATGTGTAATATATTTTTATCGATTGAATTGTATCTTACATCGGCAGCTAAAGTCTTTTTTTTAACATTTCTAATCTAATTTATGGTTTGCAAATCATTTGACAAAGTGTGTAATATATATTTATCGACTAAAATGTATATTGCATCGCCACTGTCAGGAACATGGCAGGACAAGGCAAGGCATGGCAGACAAGGAACTGAGAGGAGTGATGATTGTATTGGAAACAATAATTCACTTGAGGGATGGGACAGGTCCCCCATCCCCCTTTTATACCTTTTGAGAGTGTTCCTTGTCAAGACTCCAAGAAAGTTCCAGAAAGAGCAATTAGTAATACAATGATACCAATGATACCAATGACAACAAGACAAGTCAGGAAAGCAAAGAAGGTTCCAGAAGGTTCCACAAGGTTCCATGAAGGAATGTTCTAGAAGGTTCCAGAAGGTTTCCAGAGGGTGATTCATAACATCATCTCCCCCTTTTAGGCCTCTTCTGCAACTTGGTGGGGTACCTGGTCTTGAACTCGAGCAGAAGGTCTTGGCAGTGAGTGAGGTTTGACTCAGGCTCCCAGGTGTTGTCAGCATCTGAGTAACCTTTCCACTTAACAAGGAACTTGAGTGTTCTTCCAAACCACTTGGCATTCAAGATTTGTTCAACCTCAAATTCCTCTTCACCTTCTACCTCAACTGGAGGAGGAGGAGGAACAACTCTGCCTGGAATGGAATTGGCCACAAACTTCTCTAAAAGGCTGACATGGAAAACTGGGTGGATCTTCATGGATGCAGGGAGATCCAGCTTGAAGGTGACTGGATTGATTTGCTCCAAGATCTTGAAAGGACCCAACTTGAGGTTGTCTAGCTTGGGACTTGGTCTTTTGGTCTGCAAGTTCTTCCTTAGAAGCCAAACTTGCTGACCCACAGCAAGGTCATGGTCCATTCTGTGAGTGTTGGCAAATCTTGAGGCATCTTCTTGGGCTTGCTTCAGGGTGGAGTCCAGGAAGGAGTTGATGATCTTGAGCTTATGTAAGTGTGAAGCCGCAGCAGGAGCTTGGACATTGGATAGGGTCTCTTGTCCCAGAAGATCTCCTCTTGGATTGAAGCCATAGGTTGCAAAGAAAGGAGATAGCTGGGTGCTTGAGTGGAGAGAATTGTTGAGAGCAAATTCTGCCAGTGGAAGGAGGGTGGGCCAATCATCCTGTTGATAGCTGACATAGCACCTCAAATACTGCTCCAGAGTCTGGTTTGTTCTTTCTGTTTGTCCATCAGTCTGAGGGTGATAAGCAGTTGACAGTTGAGACTTGATTCCAAGGGCTGCTGTGAGTGCTTTCCAAAATTGAGATCTGAACTGTGGTCCTCTGTCACTGACGATTGACTGAGGCAGCCCATGGAGCCTGAATATGTGCTGCAAAAACAGGTCTGCTGTTCCTTGTGCATCTATATTCTCAGTGCAGGGGATGAAATGGGCCAACTTTGTCCTTCTGCAGATGACAACAAGGATAGAGTCAAATCCATGGGATGGGGGCAGTTTCACAATGAAGTCCATGGATATTGATGACCAAGGGCTGATGGCAATTGGGAGGGGCTCCAGAAGTCCATAGGGCTTGTGTCTGCTGGACTTGTTTCTTTGACAGGTTTCACAGCTGCTGACATAGTTCTTGATGTACTTCCTCATGCCTGGCCAGTAGAAGTCTCTGGAAACAAGCTCATAGGTCTTGTGCTCTCCTGGGTGTCCAGCTGTTGCTGCATCATGCCTTGTCTTGAGTATCTCAAGTTTTTCCTCTTCTTGGCTGATTTGAATCTTGTGAGGCTTGGGGTCCTTGGAAATAGCATGGGCCCACACACTGTCAGGAAGCAATGAAAGGTGTGTCTTGGATGGTGGGGTGAAACCATCTCCCCCTTCAGGTGCAAGGTCTGTTCTTCTTGACAGGGCATCAGCCACAGTGTTAAGGTGGCCAGGAGAATAGCACAGCTTAAAGTCATACTCAGAGAGCAGTTCAGCCCACCTGGCATGCCTCTGCTTGAGCAACCTCCTTGCCCTGAAGAAGGTGAGGTTCTTGTGATCAGAATAGACAGAGATGCCTTTAGAACCAGCCAAGTAGTGTCTCCAGAATTTGAATGCTTCCACAATTGCAAGCAACTCCTTGTTGTTATGAATCACCCTCTGGAAACCTCTGGAACCTTCTAGAACATTCCTTCATGGAACCTTCTGGAACCTTCTGGAACCTTCTAGAACATTCCTTCATGGAACCTTGTGGAACCTTCTGGAACCTTCTTTGCTTTCCTGACTTGTCTTGTTGTCATTGGTATCATTGGTATCATTGTATTACTAATTGCTCTTTCTGGAACTTTCTTGGAGTCTTGACAAGGAACACTCTCAAAAGGTATAAAAGGGGGATGGGGGACCTGTCCCATCCCTCAAGTGAATTATTGTTTCCAATACAATCATCACTCCTCTCAGTTCCTTGTCTGCCTTGTCCTGTCCTGCCCTGTTCCTGACATCATAATTCACTTCACCCTCTCCCACTACTCTCTGCCATCATGTCTGACCCAAACAACACCTTCCCTGATGCAACTGCCTTCCAAGCCTTGATGGACCAATTACAAGCCCTTTCAAGACAGACACACCAACTTCAAGAACAAGTCCTTCACCAGCAGCACCAGCTTCAACAACAACTTCACCAACAAGAACATCAAGCTCTTCCCCTGCCTCAAGCCAACCAAGCAAGAGAGCCCAAGGTTCCCAGCCCTGACAAGTTCACTGGGCTGGCCAAAGACCTTAGGAACTTTATGGCCACTGTGGAGAATGTCATCCTTCTCCAACCTTCAAGATTTCCCAGTGAACAAGTCAAGGTTCTTTTCACAAGCACCCTCCTGTCTGGTCAAGCTCAATCATGGTACAGATCTCTCCCAAGCACACCCACCACCCTGCAAGAGCTCTGGGAGGGACTGGAAGCTACCTTTGGTGACCCCTACGCATCTTGGACAGCAAGATCCAAGCTCAAGCATATCAAGCAAGAAAAGCAATCTTGTGTGGCCTACACCAACCAATTCAAGCAACTAGCCAGAGACTCTGGATACAATGATGCAGCTCTGATGGAGCTGTACCATGATGGTCTCCATGAGTCTATCCAAGACATGCTCTCCCAGTCTCTGCACATCCCTGAGACCTTGGAAGAGTACATTCTCCTTGCCATCAAGATTGACAACAGACTCTACTCCAAGAGGCTGAAGCAAAGACAAGTAGGAACTACATCAAGACCTACCCCAGTTCCTCAAGCTCTTACAGTTCCTGAACCCATGCAAGTGGATGCAGTTGAGACACTTCCTAAGGGTCCTCTGAGCCAAGAGGAGAAAACAAGGAGGGCCCAGCAGGGACTGTGTTTTTACTGTGGCTCCAAGGAGCATGCTGTCAAGGACTGCCCAAGGAAGAAGCACCCAAACTCCCAGGTCCAGGCTCACTGAGGGGCAATTCCCTGGACCCTCCTCCAAGCTGCCCCTGTTTCATCACCACCACCAGCACCACAAACACCTCAGATTCCAAGCCCCACCAACTCACCATGGATGTCAAGATTCAACTCTCACCCAAGTCAACCATCACAACCAAGGCCCTTATAGACTCTGGATCATCCTGCAACATCATTGATGCCACCCTTGCCAAGTCTTGTGCCATTCCTACGATCAAGAAATCCACACCCCTCAAGGTCCACTTTGCCAATCATGCTCTGTTCAAGGAAATCAGCCATGAAACCAAGCTAAACCTCCACATCCAAGACTTTCCACCATCCATGGTCAATCTGGAAGTATTGGATCTTGGCTCACCCACATTCTCTGTCATCCTGGGATTACCATGGCTGCAAACCCAGAACCCTGCCATTGATTGGGTCACTGGTCAAGTCCAACCTCCACCAATCGGAACAGTCACCCAAAACTCAAGTCAAGCCCCCAAGTCTCATGCTCTCAAGCCCTTGATTCAAGATTCACAGCCAGCCAAGATTCAAGTACCACAGTTCACAGTCCACATTCAAGATTCAAGTTCCACAGCTCACAGTCTTTGCCAAGAACAGAACTCTCAGTCAAAGATTCAAGAATCACAGTTCCCAGTCAAGAATTCAAGCCCCACTGCTGAGGAGCACGACAACCTGGACCCATCAGACCTTTTGCTGGCATCCAAGCTACCAAAAGAATATCTCCCTTATGCTGATGTGTTTTCCAAGACCAAGGCAGACCTGCTACCAGCTCAGAGGCCTTATGACTGTGAAATCCCACTCAAGGATGAAACTTGCAGCCCACCTTTCAAGCCACTGTACCACCTCTCTCCACCAGAAGCCAAGGCCCTCCAAGAATACATTGAAGAAATGCTGAACAAGGGATTCATCCAACCTTCCAAGTCACCAGCTGGAGCTCCCATCTTTTTTGTCAAGAAGAAGGATGGGGGACTGAGACCCTGTGTGGACTACAGAGATCTCAATGAGATGACAGTCAAGAACCGCTATCCACTGCCTCTCATCTCTGAATTACTGGACAAACTGAGCCATGCAAGGATATTTTCCAAGATTGACCTCAGAGGTGCCTACAATTTGGTCAGAATTAAGCCCCAGGATCAATGGAAGACTGCCTTCAGATGCAAATACGGTCACTTTGAGTACTTGGTTATGCCCTTTGGACTTACCAATGCTCCAGCTATTTTCCAAGGCATGATGAATGACATCTTCAGGGATATTCTGGACCTTTTTGTCATTGTCTACCTGGATGATATCCTGGTATTTTCATCTGACACTGCAAGCCATATGGGACATGTCAAGACTGTCTTGGAGAGACTCAGACAGCATCACCTCTATGCAAAGCTGGAGAAGTGTGAATTCCACAAGACCTCCATTGAGTTTTTGGGGTTCATTGTGTCTGACAAAGGGATCTCCATGGCACCAGACAAGATCCAAACTATTCTTGAATGGAAGGCTCCAAATTCCATCAAGGATGTACAAAGCTTCCTTGGATTTTGCAACTTCTACAGAACCTTCATTGCCAACTATTCTGCCATAGCCAAGCCTCTCACTGATCTCACCAAGAAGACCACCAAGTTTGAATGGACCCCAGCAGCAGAGCAAGCCTGGCTAGCTCTTAAGACAGCAACCACAAGTGCACCACTCCTTAAGCATGTGGATCCCTTGCTTCCCTTCACCTTGGAAACTGATGCCTCAGACTATGCCCTTGGCGCTGTTCTGTCCCAGCCAAGCTCTCAGGACCCCTCTGCTCCTCTGCATCCAGTGGCATATTACTCCAGGAAGCTGAACAGTGCTGAGTGTAACTACACAGTCCATGACAAGGAGTTGCTTGCAATTGTGGAAGCATTCAAATTCTGGAGACACTACTTGGCTGGTTCTAAAGGCATCTCTGTCTATTCTGATCACAAGAACCTCACCTTCTTCAGGGCAAGGAGGTTGCTCAAGCAGAGGCATGCCAGGTGGGCTGAACTGCTCTCTGAGTATGACTTTAAGCTGTGCTATTCTCCTGGCCACCTTAACACTGTGGCTGATGCCCTGTCAAGAAGAACAGACCTTGCACCTGAAGGGGGAGATGGTTTCACCCCACCATCCAAGACACACCTTTCATTGCTTCCTGACAGTGTGTGGGCCCATGCTATTTCCAAGGACCCCAAGCCTCACAAGATTCAAATCAGCCAAGAAGAGGAAAAACTTGAGATACTCAAGACAAGGCATGATGCAGCAACAGCTGGACACCCAGGAGAGCACAAGACCTATGAGCTTGTTTCCAGAGACTTCTACTGGCCAGGCATGAGGAAGTACATCAAGAACTATGTCAGCAGCTGTGAAACCTGTCAAAGAAACAAGTCCAGCAGACACAAGCCCTATGGACTTCTGGAGCCCCTCCCAATTGCCATCAGCCCTTGGTCATCAATATCCATGGACTTCATTGTGAAACTGCCCCCATCCCATGGATTTGACTCTATCCTTGTTGTCATCTGCAGAAGGACAAAGTTGGCCCATTTCATCCCCTGCACTGAGAATATAGATGCACAAGGAACAGCAGACCTGTTTTTGCAGCACATATTCAGGCTCCATGGGCTGCCTCAGTCAATCGTCAGTGACAGAGGACCACAGTTCAGATCTCAATTTTGGAAAGCACTCACAGCAGCCCTTGGAATCAAGTCTCAACTGTCAACTGCTTATCACCCTCAGACTGATGGACAAACAGAAAGAACAAACCAGACTCTGGAGCAGTATTTGAGGTGCTATGTCAGCTATCAACAGGATGATTGGCCCACCCTCCTTCCCCTGGCAGAATTTGCTCTCAACAATTCTCTCCACTCAAGCACCCAGCTATCTCCTTTCTTTGCAACCTATGGCTTCAATCCAAGAGGAGATCTTCTGGGACAAGAGACCCTATCCAATGTCCAAGCTCCTGCTGCGGCTTCACACTTACATAAGCTCAAGATCATCAACTCCTTCCTGGACTCCACCCTGAAGCAAGCCCAAGAAGATGCCTCAAGATTTGCCAACACTCACAGAATGGACCATGACCTTGCTGTGGGTCAGCAAGTTTGGCTTCTAAGGAAGAACTTGCAGACCAAAAGACCAAGTCCCAAGCTAGACAACCTCAAGTTGGGTCCTTTCAAGATCTTGGAGCAAATCAATCCAGTCACCTTCAAGCTGGATCTCCCTGCATCCATGAAGATCCACCCAGTTTTCCATGTCAGCCTTTTAGAGAAGTTTGTGGCCAATTCCATTCCAGGCAGAGTTGTTCCTCCTCCTCCTCCAGTTGAGGTAGAAGGTGAAGAGGAATTTGAGGTTGAACAAATCTTGAATGCCAAGTGGTTTGGAAGAACACTCAAGTTCCTTGTTAAGTGGAAAGGTTACTCAGATGCTGACAACACCTGGGAGCCTGAGTCAAACCTCACTCACTGCCAAGACCTTCTGCTCGAGTTCAAGACCAGGTACCCCACCAAGTTGCAGAAGAGGCCTAAAAGGGGGAGATGATGTTATGAATCACCCTCTGGAAACCTTCTGGAACCTTCTAGAACATTCCTTCATGGAACCTTGTGGAACCTTCTGGAACCTTCTTTGCTTTCCTGACTTGTCTTGTTGTCATTGGTATCATTGGTATCATTGTATTACTAATTGCTCTTTCTGGAACTTTCTTGGAGTCTTGACAAGGAACACTCTCAAAAGGTATAAAAGGGGGATGGGGGACCTGTCCCATCCCTCAAGTGAATTATTGATTCCAATACAATCATCACTCCTCTCAGTTCCTTGTCTGCCTTGTCCTGTCCTGCCCTGTTCCTGACAGGGGGGAAACAAGTGGTTTCACTGGTTTTCGTTTCCACTTTACCCTGAAATATTTATCAACAGCACGAGCCAGCGCCTGGGTCTGCACCAGCAATGGCTCTCTCTCAGCAAGGGGATTGTGTTGAGTGATAACTGACGGCCACACTGGGATCAGGTCTGTCTTGTACCTCTTGCTACTAGCTCCACCTAACTTTAGGACTGTGACTGGATGTCTCAGGACGCTTGGCTTCTGTTTGGCTGTCTCATGACACAGCAGTTCACTCCAGGTGAGGGCTTTCTGCCAACAGTTGCGTAGCATAGAGCGATAATACATTTACAGTGCTCTGCTGACCCTGTGGATAACGTGGCCGAGCGGTTAAGGCGACAGACTCGAAATCTGTTACTCTCTGGGTGCGCAGGTTCGAGTCCTGCCGTTGTCGTTGGAGGGCATTTAAAACAGTGCAAGAGTCGTCTGGCTGTTACCTCCATTGCCATTAAGGGTCCTGAATTTTGCCATAGGTGCATGGTTGTTCTCCAATAATTGGAGGCTGCTGGAAGTAACTAAGGATTGAAATTGATATCCTGATACCCAAGAAATATCGCATAGATCACATCACAAAAATCCTTATGTGATAGCAATATGTGAAAAAACTGCAGAGACTCTCCCAGGTGACAATAGCAATACTCTGATATTTATTGGCATCAAGTCTACTTTCATTTGTTCTGGAGGAAATCAAATCTACAACCTGATATCAATATAGATAGCCAGGTAAATAGCCAGGTAAATAGCCAGGTAAATAGCCAGGTAAATAGCCACTGGACCAAGCCATACAACACCATTATGGGTCCAAATGTCACTATATTCTATTGATTTAGATCCTTAGAAATGACCGCAATACAACCAGCAAACAAAACCTGTGGTTTGCCAGTTGCTGGCTGCCAGTGTGAGGATCTGTATTGCAGCAGTGGTGTTTGGTGCCTGCCAGGGTTGTAGATGCAACCCAAAAGCTTTGGGTGGCCTATGAAATTTCAAACCTCATGAGTCAGTAGTTAGCTGGGGTTTTACAAGCGCTCCCTGAGATAATTATTGACAATTACAAACATAGTAGGCCAACCACCATGAAAATTCTAATTTTAAAACTTTCCCATAATTTTTCCTGCATAACAGCAAACCTTTGTCCTGTCCTCGCGGCATCTTAAAAGAGCTCCTTGTGTTCTTTATGCTGACTGGGCCACAGCATAGAGGACACACCCCTTTTCTTTCCTGTTTACTTTTTGTTGCTTCGGTTGATGTCGCTCCCTTTTACCATTCTTCAATCCCCTTTCTGTGCAATGACATGTGGCCTCCCAGAGCTTCAAATTTCATCCATCGTCAATTTTGAGGAAAACTCTTCAAATTTGAGAGAGGTGTGGCTGAATGTGTGGCTGTCGCCTTACAAATTGTTCTTTTCTTTCCTTTTCTCCCTTTTTTTAAATTCTTTTTTGTTGTTTCATTTTCTTGCTTTCCTTCTTTCTTTCTTATTGTCTTTTCTTTTTCTCCTTGACTGCTATAAACACTGCCACCCCTTCCCCTATCCCTTTCTCTTTATCTATGTTCTATCTTACTTCCTCAATAAATCTCTCTCTCTCAGGGCCATCATATTGTTCTTTGTTTGTTGAGGTGGTTCTCCCTGGCCAGTGCGTTGTTGACCAAGGAGGGAGAAGACGAGTCCTCTTAGGCCAGAGCCACTAGATCAAGCTGAAGAGGCAAGAACAACATTCCCCTTGGGCCAGCGTGTGAAGACCAAGCCTTGTGTGATGGCTGGTTCTGGGACAGTACTGGGACAAAAACAGGAAAAGCCAGACTTTACCTAGGCCAGGTTTCAGGTGGTATCTCAAGAATTCCTCAACAGTCTGAAACCTTACCTGTGTGTACGCAAGCCCGAACTTGGCACAGACACAAACTTCTTGGGGCTCCTGGTCCATCCGGAAGTAAGGGCTCAGCGGTTTGACCAAACTGGTGCTTTATCTGACTGGTTTAACGCCAGCACAATGCTTAAAACAATGTAAAATTTCACCCAGTGGCATATATTGCTTGAAAGTTTTCATGTGCTTTGCTTTCACTGGAATATTTTAGGGCAGAACAATGCAAGTCAGAACTCTGCTTAAGCAAACTGCTGAGCCTTATCCTGAAGCAACTCTGGGTATCAGCAAGACGCTGTGCCAGACGCTGTGCCTGTGCAAGCACCATGGAGGTGCCTGCCCATACAGCTACACTTAAGCCCACACCCATAGCTGCACCTGCGCCTACATGTACTCCCTCGAAGGATCTGTCAACCCTGATCAAGTTCTGTGACTTGACCCACCTTGTTGACGGAGGCCACAAATGTTTGACTCTGATGACGAGAGCTTGGGCTGGCATGCCTGTGCTTCTGTTATGGTTGACGCTACTTTTGGCCCAATGGCATCCACCCCTACCGCCAGTGCTGGGTCCAGCACCTGGGGAAAAAAACAACTCACAGAATGCCTGGCTCCTTGGACCTTTCAGGTCCCCATTGTCCCCTGGCTCCACAAAACACCGCTATGGCAATCATGCGTGGGACCAGCCACCACTTTGGGGACCTTGCATGCCTGAGACAGTGGAATATCGGGGGATTCCGGGGATTGAACCCGGGACCTCCTGCACCCAAAGCAGAAATCATACCACTAGACTAAATCCCCTGCAAGTGTTTCCGCAAAACAAAGAATTGGGGTCACGCCACCACTGACATTTCTGTCTGACCGTATGGCTCAAGTTGATACAGCATTGGTTAGCTTGTGCCCCAGGGTGCCAAAGGTCTCACTGGCACCCCCTTTAACTGTGCTGTCAGGCAGACTTGGACTTGTCATCTCTTCAGTGAAACTTTGCTGCACTCAAACTTTTGCAGCAAGTCTCAGAAGTGGGCAAGGTCAGCTGGCACACCTGCAAGATTGTTATTCAGACGTTGGACCCAGTTTGGCCCTGACTCCCAAGCCCCAGAGGCTCACAAAATCTGAAAACAAATAAATGAAAATTAAAATGAAGTGAAGTAACGAGGTAAGCCCCCTTTCGTCCTGCACAGGATTCGAACCTGTGCTCCCAAAGGGAAATGCCTTAGCAGGGCACCGCGTTAACCACTCCGCCAACAGGACCCTCCACAAGTCCCTTTGGGCAAACAACCCTGGTGCGACTGGGCCTACCTGAAGCCTTTTCATACACTACCCAACAGCAAGACAGCAAGATCCTCTGCAACTGCAGTATTCAAGCATGAGATTGGCTGGAAGTATGCTTACTTAAAGCTGCTTTTGACTTGGCGCATGCAAAAAATCCTGGTGCTATTGCTGCAACTGAAGACATCCAAGTATCTCCAGCAGTCCACAAGCATAGCAGGACTCGAACCTGCAATCTTTCGATCCGAAGTCGAACGCGGTAACCATTTCGCCATATGCCCACACCAAATTCAGCTAAACAGCGAGAGGTCTGAAAGACTGTCAACTTTTCCCCCCTGCTCGTTTCCTGGTTTTTTTTTTTTTTTTTTTTTTTTTTTTTTTTTTTTTTTTAGTTGGTGTGTTCTGTCCTTTCATTTCACTTCCCTCCCCCTTACCGTTCTGCAGGTGGCTAGTGTTCAAGAGGACCAATGGCAAGGGGATTAACAGCATGAAGGTGCACCAGTCAGGATCCTGCCAATCAAACTGGGCTCGAGCAAGAGACTTTGCCCACCGATGCTGTCTGTTGTAACTTGTGCTTGCTGTCAGTTTGGCATTTAGATAGCTAAAGGAAGGATAATGATCAGTTGGAATTGGCAGGCCAAGTATCCCACCCCAGCAACCCAAGTGATTGTATTGCAAGTTTGCACCTTTTTTTTTTTTGCCCGAGGAAAAACTTTTTTCATTCAATGTAGCAAAAGTTGCACATTCTGCACAGTGCAACTTTGCATGGGGCAAGTGCCTGTCTTGGTCAGGCTTCCCACAGTCCAACCCCCCACATCATGCTGGATTCGCAACCTGCCTTAAGTTTTTTGTTTATCTCTTTTTTTTTTCTGCTCAGTCTGTCAGCCAGGAGCCAGACATTAGAATAAAGAAATTTGCAATCTTTCAGCTGAACAAGCCTAAAGCAAACACTCAACAGAAAGTTGAAGCTTTTTTTTCCAGCTTGTTCAAACAAATACAAATTGCTGGTTTTGGCAAAGAACCCATTGGCTTGTTAGTTTGGCCACTTGGACCATCGAATGACACCAGTCAGCCAATGAAATTTGACAAGGCCCAACACAGACAAACACTGTTCACCTGTGCTGAACCACAGGTGGTGCAGCACAGGTCATCAGGAGTTGCGCTCGCTCCCTTCCTGCATGGTTTCACCGAGGTTCGAACTCGGGACCTCCTGTGTGTGAGACAGATGTGATAACCAACTACACCATGAAACCACATGACTGGACTTGTCAAGAATATGACACCAATATGCACTTGCTTGCCAGAAATCGTTTGGACGTTTGTTGAAAAAGTGAATGAAATGTAGGCTGGAGTTGGCCTGGGTTGGGTTGAGCCACCATGATGCATGCAGCCACTCAGATGCTGCCACTCCACAGTTCAGTCAACCAAACCATCTCCTTCTTAAAGCAGAAAGCGGTATTGTAGGCAGTTCCTGCTTCTAATAGCAGCAACAATGCAACAAAGGAACAGCCGGCTGCTCAGACAGGTTAAGTTTTAAAATATTGTGTTTTTGTCCCCCTGATTTTTTGATCTGTGCTTTGAATTTCTGACAAACCAGCGTTTCATGCAGACAGACTGTGAGTTGGGTGTGCTGATTGCGTTTTTTTTTCTTTTTTTTTTTTTTTTTTTTTTTTCTTCTTTTTTTTTACAATTTGTCTGATATCTTGTGGCAAGGGCAACAACCTTTGTACAAACGTTTGGAGTAAAACATTAGGCTGCAAAACTGTGTCCATGGTCCAAGATCCAGTTACATCCTTCATGGCTGACTCAGGCTGTTTGCGTTTGTAGAGATTTTGTTGCTCTTGGTTGGGGCAAGAGACAAACTTTTGCCACCCACTCCCCAGGCCAGTGCCGGTGTGAGTTGAACGCCCTGCCTCGGCGGTTGGGCACGCGTACAGCAGGCTTTGCAAGGTTGTCCTCCGCTCACAGACAGAGGTGGGGGTTCGATGAAATCGGCAGACGTAATGGACTTGGCGGTAGCCTGTAGGTAAACAAAGGAAGGTGGTGGCCTCCAGGCTGAACCTTTTCCTCCTGAATAGGGGGTCTGCCACAGACTGAACTGGGTCAAATCTGAAATAAATTTGAGTTTGATTTGAATTCGAATCAGACTTGAATCAAATGAATTCTCCAGTATAGAGCGATTTGAATTCGATTTGATTCAGGTTTTATAAGTAAAAAATCGAAATACCATTTGATTTGGCGCAATTTGAGTGCAAAAACAGCCATTTGTCAGATACAAATGTCTGGGAAATACATTTTTTCTTGTCATTTGGGTCTGGAAAGCAGAATCAAATCAAATCAAACCCAAAGGGGATCTGGTCTGTGGCAGACACTACTTGTAAAGTGCTTTGCAGCTGTCCAACACTGCTGGAAATCATTGTCAGCTCTGCTGCTGGCAAGCTTGCGGCATCAGGGAGATTGTTGCCCTCATTGCAGCAAATATGATGGCAAAATTAGAAAGAAAAGACCCCACACCTGGCGCTTATGGCCCTGCTTTGGCAAGTGATGGTTTTGGTTTCCTGAGAGTGCCCCCCCTTGAGGGTGCAGGAGCTTTGTCATGAGCATCTTCAGGTGGTGTTTTTCCCCTTGTCTGTCTGGGGATCCAACTTCCAAGCTCTGCAGAAGACTTGCACAATGGAATGCTGACCAACACCCCAGGGAGTCAGCACTTAGGCAATAGTCCACACAAATCTACAACCCTTATCGCTACCGGGTGGACTTGAACCACCAACCTTGCGGTGTGCTGTTGACCATGTCTAACAGCCGCACGCGCTAACCAGTTGTGCCACGGCAGCATATTATAGTTTGGAGATGGTTGCCAATTGAACCTATTCTTTTCACACTTTCCCATTCAAGGAAGCATTCAAAATGTGTGGCAGAGATTGCATATGACCAAAGGATTGTTGGGTTTTGTGTTGACTCTCCATTCTCAAAATGGCATGCCACTGCAGACTCAGAGGCCAGGCTGCAGGGCAAAGTATGTAAATCAAACAATGGACCACTCCCCAAAAGCCATTGGACTTCACAAAATGCAATGCAGTCAATTTTTCTGTCTGGACCCCTGCCATGCGCCTGTGACAGCAAAAAAGTGTCAGACACCATTTGCAAAATTGCAGCACAAAGTGACCCAATGCTGGACCGTGTCGAATGACTGCAAATACCACAGTCTTTTGGGTAAAAGCACACACTTGAAGGTCCAAATATCACTGATAACAGATAAATGGGGTTTTGGCATAATAGTAGTATGCGCAAAGGATACCAAAATGAGGTTTTCTGTATCTGTTATCAGTTCAGACATATTAGATACATGCTGCAGGCTGCACTGCGCAAAATAAAAAAAAATAAATAAATAAATAAAATAAAAATTGTTTGTTGTCAGCATTTTGCCCAGGATGAAAGCCTGCAGAGGAATGAACCAATTTGGCAGGTCTGAAAAGCAAACACTGCCTTCTCAAGGAAATTTGCTCTTTTGCAATTCGACACTGATACAGGGCGAAACGTCCCAAGCTTCACTTTGAGACTGAAAAACTTAACAGACATTCACCTTTCCCTCATCGCACTGTAAATGCCCAAACTGCTGAATAGGGTCTAACACAAATTGGGTCATTTTCAATGTTTGATTTGATTTGATTTGATTTGATTTTCTGAATATAAATGACAATTTTCCCATGTTATTCGGCCATTTGATTCAGTAAATTTTCAATTTTTTTGGGGCTGAACAGTCAGACATAAGAAAATTTTACTGATGATGGAATTGCTTTTGAATCAATCCCAAATGGTCGGTCATTTGAATCAAATGCAGGGTTTGTGTTTCATCCTACTGCTGTAGCTGACAATGCCCTTGCTAGATCAAGTTGCTCATGCCACAGAAAATGAGCACACGCCCGATGTGGGGGTCGAACCCACAGCCTTGTGATGGCTCACGTGCACATGTCGCAGATGCCGTAAGAGTCACACGCTCTACCGATTGAGCTAACCAGGCAACACACAGTGCATTTTTCCGCTCAATTTGATCAGAAGAATAATCACAACTCCCTCCATTGGCCTGTTCTTGGGTCATCATATAGCCCTTCCTTCAGAAAACTGAATAGTGATAGAGAGTGGACAAAATCTGTGTGCAGTGTCAGAGGCATCGTGCACTCCTCCTTGCTCCAGTACACGCAGCTGTTACTGCTTGCAATAGGCTCAAATGACACACGCAGACCCCTTGCTTCAGCTGGGAGCAATTCTACCAGGGCAGCAGTTGATGAGCACTGTTCACCTTTTACACACCAGTTTGCCTGGAACCTACCCCCCCTCCTGCGGAACCCACATTCCGAGTCTGACTGAACACTTGCACAGTGGTTGTTTGGAGCCACTTGGCTCAAGCTGACTGTTAAGCGTCTGCCTTCCATCTGTTACCTGTGCTCTAACTCTGTGTCCCTTTTGCTCACATGTTTGCAAAAATGATTGAAGCTCCCCCAATAGTTCATAATCACTCCAGCTAATCATAAACATAGTAGAACCATTTTTGTTGATAATCCTCAGCTTCAAGGATTCGTAGAAGCTGAAGGATGCTCTCATGTGGGGCTTTAATTCACATTCTCTCAAATTGTCATGCACACAACATTGGAGGTGTGCACAGGGGCCAGCTGCGCGTCATGCCATCTAGGCAGTTTTGTGTGGCGTATGGGGCACAGCAATGCTGAAGCCAGCTGCCGTCTCCCGGGATTGAACTGGGTGCCTTAAGATGGCCAAGCCAGCTGGTGGGATTCCGGCTGGCTTCTTCAGTCTTACGCTCTCCCAGATGAGCTAAGACGGCTGCATTTGTCTGGTAAAGTAAGAACATTTGTAGCCTTCCTCCTTGATGAAGAAGGCAATGCAGCATAACTGCACCAACGTAAAGTTTCAATTTTCTAGATGGTAAGTCAGACTATCAGCACAATTTTTTCATGAAAATAGCACTTTTTCTAAGGCGGCAAAAAGTGGAATCAGCTTGGGTGGAAACAAACAGGAAGCTAAGGCGCCTTTTATTCATTACTGTTTTTTTTTTTTTTTTTTTTTTCTTCAGTTTCTCTCTCTCTCCTGATCATCTACTTCCCTGTTCCTGCAGTTTTTGTTTTTGTGTAAACTTTATTTCATAGGAGCGGGGAATAGCTCAAATGGTAGAGCGCTCGCTTAGCATGCGAGAGGCACGGGGATCGATACCCCGATTCTCCAAAACCAGCTACGTGTTATGACAAGACACAACCAAAGCCCTTGGAAAGGAACAAAAAAAAAAAAAAAAAGAAAAAAAAAAAGAAAAAATTAATGTGGGGATGGGACTAGAGAGGGTCCCTTTGGCAAAAAGCTGATGGAACTCAGCTTTGAATTCAGGGTTCAGTTGTTGTCCATGTCTGACAACAGAGAGAGGGCTCTGGACAGTTGTTTGCCCTTTGCGAGGTGGTGCTGGGCAAAGTGCTGGCGAGGTGCTGGCAGGATGCTTCCACCCTGTCCCTTTCAATTTGACATCAGCCTAAACCATCATCCTCCTGGGAACAGGCTTGGCTCTCACGCGGCACGCTCACTGCCATGAAACTTTCACTGCTTCACATTTTTGTTCATTTCTACTGGACTGATTGTCTGTTGTTGTGAAACCAGAATTTTTTGGGCACTGATCTGCGCTTTCGTGCGTGAGTGCGTAAGGTTACATGGTGTAGTTGGTTATCACGTCTGTCTAACACACAGACGGTCTCCAGTTCGAGTCTGGATGTGACCACAGGCTGTGTGCATGAGTTTTAATATCAAATTAGTGCACTTGTTGTTCTCACCAAAAATGTCTGTCTGGCGTCGAACTGACATAATCGTAAGCAAGAGGGCCCAGACAGACAGCCAGATTGCACCCACAAAAAAAAAAAAAAAAAAAAGGTAAAAGATTCATTGAAAAAGACAAAAATGCCTATCAGAAAAATGAAGAGAAAAAGGAGGAAGAAAACTTCAGGAACAATATCAAAAAGGGAAGAGTGTTGTCTCCTTGATAATTAAAGCAGGAAAACTTTGGGGACAGGGCCAAGACTTGCATCAGTCTGGAAATTATGTTGTTTCTTTCTTTCCAACCAACGCACATCTGCTTGGGCAGGACATTCTCTGATGCAACGACAATATGATATCTACTTAATTACTGCTCAATTTGGCACAAGTTTGTTAAGTGTTGAGATTTGAGCCTAGAAAACCAACTTCCTCTGTCGACGGTGGCCTCGTTGCTGCCGCTGATGCGACTTACACTAAGGAGAGCAGCCGTTTGCTGGATTCCAATGTCTGGGAAAGGCTGAAGTCCTGCTGGTCATTGAGTCTGGAAAGTTAAACTAAGCCTGAATCTTCATTATTAGCCCCCTGGCAGTCTCTAATTTGCATCAGAAACTGTTCAAGTCAGTCCCAAACAGCCCGGCATGGGCATTTTAGATTTTAGGTAGGTTCTTGTGCAAAAAATTTTCTGGTCAAACACTTTTTCTTGGTCCGCCTGTAAACAGTCTACTCTGAGTGAGTGAGTGGAAGGAGTGAATGAAGTGGAGAGGTGTGTTTGCGGGTGGTCCTTCTCCCCAACTTGGAGAGAAAGAGAAAAAACTCTGTCATGAATAATTGATACATGATGATGATATACATACTGTAATAGTTGTTAGGCAAGCGTGACTGGCACAGGGTAGAAACCTCTCCTATATTATCTGCTTGAGCAGAGGAGGAGGAAAACTGTTGACACTGGGTTTCTGTTCACTTATTACTCGGAGTATTTGTCATCAGCGCAAGCCAGCGCTCAGGTCTGCATTGGCGGTGGCTCGCTCTCCCATGGGCATCCTGAGAACGATAACTGACAGTCACAGTAGGTTCGGGTCTGTCTTGTGCCTCTTGCTGCTAACCAGTCAGTTCCGCCTAACACCATCTGCCTCTGCCAATAACGTCAGCTGGCGTCATACAAGCCCTTCAACCACAACTGCATCAGCAAGTGTCACAGCAACACTTGCTGCTGTTGGCTGTTGGTTTGTTGTTTGCGCACCTGTGTCAACAGCCAGATGGCTGCACTCGCCAATGTTGTCGAGGCCAAAAAGGCATGGTCATCCAGCAGATAGACCTATGGTTTTGCATTTTGCTCAGTACTGTAATTGACTTTTGATTTACATTTCTTTACTTTCAGATGCTTGTGTTCCTTAGACAGATTGGCGATACGCTCACTAAAACTATTGCGATACTTTTTGGCATACTTTTTGCTTTCGACCGTCAGCGGCAACAGGAAGGACAACAACATTGGGGTAGGCAGGATTCTTGTGGAGCACTGGAGGTTTAGGTGATTGCGAGGCAGCTGCTGCGTGTGTTGGTGCAAGTTTGGCAAGCAATGGAGGCATTGGGGTCTCAGTGGCAACCACAGAGCCCCAGCACATGACCACAGCAAAAAAGTGTTGGTGTACAGTGATGGCACTGGAGCTGTTAACTGAGGTAAAGCAATTTGGTCAGGGTGTTACTGGGCCAGCTAGGGATGCAGGCTTACTGCTTTGGACACCAGGGGACACCCTGGGACCCAATGCATTTGGTAGTGTAACGGCAGTACCAATGTCATGTGACTTGTGGGAGATAAGTAGTGTGGGAAACAAAAAATAAAAATAAAAACAAACCACCACTCTTGTCGACCCTAGCAAACAACAAAGCTGTGGGTCAAGTGCCAACAAAAGGAGAATTGCTGCACAGAGTGCAAAGAACGCAAAACACCAAACTTCCTTCCATCCCAGACCAGATTGCAGATAGCTTTTGGCCCCAACCTTTGATTGATTCTGTGCAAGAAAATCTGGTCAACTTTGTTTAAATTGGACCCAAAGTTGCTGTGGCCTCGCCTCAGGTGAGCCAAACCACTAACAGTGCACCAGTCTCTGGCGAAAGGCAAACTGCTATCTTCATATACAAGTCCATTGTGCTAGCTGTTATCTGGCTGCATAGTGTAGGGGTTATCACATCAGATTCTGATTCTGGGGACCCCGGTTCGATTCCGGGTGTGGCCTTGGTTGAATATTTGAAGCAATCTGCCAATGGTTTGTTGTACACCATTCCACCACCATGTATGGCTGTTGTCGGCAGAAAATTGCACCATGCTCTAAGAAATCCGTCCTTTATCCCGTCTTTGCAGAAAATCTAACCCTTTCTGGTAGTCTCCCACCATCTCACTTCACCTGTAGCAAGTTGTACTTCTAGCTAGAGGATGGACTTTTTGGCTGTGACATTCAAACGTTTGCGGAGATGCCTTGTTTGCCTGATGAGTGCCTCTGTGTGAGACACGCTTGAGTGAAAAGCGCATTGTGGTTAAGAAGCTTTCCTCCTCATGAACCGCCATGTTCCTAGCAGGTGGCTGATTATCATGCCACATTTCTGACGCAGTCTTGTCCTAAAATGAACCCGCAGAGCCACAGTTGTGTGCTGGTTGCACAAACAGTGCTCGCAATCGTGGAGTGGTGGAAATGCAGAGTTGTAACAGAGTAGCTGACAAGCAGAGTGGAGCTGCAGAGTTGCAGGGTTGCAGAGTTGCGGCAGAGTAGCAGAGCTGCCAAGTTGTGACCAAGTGCCGTAGCAGCAGAGAGACAGAGTCCCAGAGTCAGGGGGTTGCAGAGTTGCAGCAGAGCAGTGGAGTTGCAAAGAACCAAAGAAAATCAGAGTTGCAGATTAGCAGTGCAGAGTGAATTTGCAGAGTTGCAGAGTCACAGAGTTGTGGAGACGGGGAGTTGCAGAGCTGCAGAGTAACAGAAGTGTAGAGTAACAGGGCTACAGAGTCACAGTGTGGAAGCCTGGTGAGACTGCCTACTCCTGGCGGACAAAGGGTGGGGTACTCCAGGAGAATCTGTGCATGGAACTGGTGGGTGAAGCGGAATTGGTCTCCATTCAACACAAGCCTCCATCCACCACTCAAAGCCCAAAAGCAACATGAAAAACACAAGGGAAACGCGCTTGTAAGGCGTGTGCTAAAGCCGAACACTACAAAATGCGCGGAAGCTTTATTTTAATAAGTGTCAAGAAAATAAAATTTTAGAAATAATGTCCAAAAAGTAATGAAAAATATAATGTATAAAGCTTTTTTAAATAAAATTTGATATTTAAGTTTTTTATGGATTGTTTCGCGAGAATTTAGAGTATTTTAATCATATTTATGATAATCTTTTCTAATTTTTCTAATTATTTGACTTTTTTTATCCCTAATCCTAATTTTTTGTCTTCTTTTCTAATAATGTGACATAAATATGGTGTATAATTTGAATGAAAAATGTGTAATATATTTTTATCGATTGAATTGTATCTTACATCGGCAGCTAAAGTCTTTTTTTTTAACATTTCTAATCTAATTTATGGTTTGCAAATCATTTGACAAAGTGTGTAATATATATTTATCGACTAAAATGTATATTGCATCGCCACTGTCAGGAACATGGCAGGACAAGGCAAGGCATGGCAGACAAGGAACTGAGAGGAGTGATGATTGTATTGGAAACAATAATTCACTTGAGGGATGGGACAGGTCCCCCATCCCCCTTTTATACCTTTTGAGAGTGTTCCTTGTCAAGACTCCAAGAAAGTTCCAGAAAGAGCAATTAGTAATACAATGATACCAATGATACCAATGACAACAAGACAAGTCAGGAAAGCAAAGAAGGTTCCAGAAGGTTCCACAAGGTTCCATGAAGGAATGTTCTAGAAGGTTCCAGAAGGTTTCCAGAGGGTGATTCATAACATCATCTCCCCCTTTTAGGCCTCTTCTGCAACTTGGTGGGGTACCTGGTCTTGAACTCGAGCAGAAGGTCTTGGCAGTGAGTGAGGTTTGACTCAGGCTCCCAGGAGGTCTTGTGGAATTCACACTTCTCCAGCTTTGCATAGAGGTGATGCTGTCTGAGTCTCTCCAAGACAGTCTTGACATGTCCCATATGGCTTGCAGTGTCAGATGAAAATACCAGGATATCATCCAGGTAGACAATGACAAAAAGGTCCAGAATATCCCTGAAGATGTCATTCATCATGCCTTGGAAAATAGCTGGAGCATTGGTAAGTCCAAAGGGCATAACCAAGTACTCAAAGTGACCGTATTTGCATCTGAAGGCAGTCTTCCATTGATCCTGGGGCTTAATTCTGACCAAATTGTAGGCACCTCTGAGGTCAATCTTGGAAAATATCCTTGCATGGCTCAGTTTGTCCAGTAATTCAGAGATGAGAGGCAGTGGATAGCGGTTCTTGACTGTCATCTCATTGAGATCTCTGTAGTCCACACAGGGTCTCAGTCCCCCATCCTTCTTCTTGACAAAAAAGATGGGAGCTCCAGCTGGTGACTTGGAAGGTTGGATGAATCCCTTGTTCAGCATTTCTTCAATGTATTCTTGGAGGGCCTTGGCTTCTGGTGGAGAGAGGTGGTACAGTGGCTTGAAAGGTGGGCTGCAAGTTTCATCCTTGAGTGGGATTTCACAGTCATAAGGCCTCTGAGCTGGTAGCAGGTCTGCCTTGGTCTTGGAAAACACATCAGCATAAGGGAGATATTCTTTTGGTAGCTTGGATGCCAGCAAAAGGTCTGATGGGTCCAGGTTGTCGTGCTCCTCAGCAGTGGGGCTTGAATTCTTGACTGGGAACTGTGATTCTTGAATCTTTGACTGAGAGTTCTGTTCTTGGCAAAGACTGTGAGCTGTGGAACTTGAATCTTGAATGTGGACTGTGAACTGTGGTACTTGAATCTTGGCTGGCTGTGAATCTTGAATCAAGGGCTTGAGAGCATGAGACTTGGGGGCTTGACTTGAGTTTTGGGTGACTGTTCCGATTGGTGGAGGTTGGACTTGACCAGTGACCCAATCAATGGCAGGGTTCTGGGTTTGCAGCCATGGTAATCCCAGGATGACAGAGAATGTGGGTGAGCCAAGATCCAATACTTCCAGATTGACCATGGATGGTGGAAAGTCTTGGATGTGGAGGTTTAGCTTGGTTTCATGGCTGATTTCCTTGAACAGAGCATGATTGGCAAAGTGGACCTTGAGGGGTGTGGATTTCTTGATCGTAGGAATGGCACAAGACTTGGCAAGGGTGGCATCAATGATGTTGCAGGATGATCCAGAGTCTATAAGGGCCTTGGTTGTGATGGTTGACTTGGGTGAGAGTTGAATCTTGACATCCATGGTGAGTTGGTGGGGCTTGGAATCTGAGGTGTTTGTGGTGCTGGTGGTGGTGATGAAACAGGGGCAGCTTGGAGGAGGGTCCAGGGAATTGCCCCTCAGTGAGCCTGGACCTGGGAGTTTGGGTGCTTCTTCCTTGGGCAGTCCTTGACAGCATGCTCCTTGGAGCCACAGTAAAAACACAGTCCCTGCTGGGCCCTCCTTGTTTTCTCCTCTTGGCTCAGAGGACCCTTAGGAAGTGTCTCAACTGCATCCACTTGCATGGGTTCAGGAACTGTAAGAGCTTGAGGAACTGGGGTAGGTCTTGATGTAGTTCCTACTTGTCTTTGCTTCAGCCTCTTGGAGTAGAGTCTGTTGTCAATCTTGATGGCAAGGAGAATGTACTCTTCCAAGGTCTCAGGGATGTGCAGAGACTGGGAGAGCATGTCTTGGATAGACTCATGGAGACCATCATGGTACAGCTCCATCAGAGCTGCATCATTGTATCCAGAGTCTTTGGCTAGTTGCTTGAATTGGATGGTGTAGGCCACACAAGATTGCTTTCCTTGCTTGATATGCTTGAGCTTGGATCTTGCTGTCCAAGATGCGTAGGGGCCACCAAAGGTAGCTTCCAGCCCCTCCCAGAGCTCTTGCAGGGTGGTGGGTGTGCTTGGGAGAGATCTGTACCATGATTGAGCTTGACCAGACAGGAGGGTGCTTGTGAAAAGAACCTTGACTTGCTCACTGGGAAATCTTGAAGGTTGGAGAAGGATGACATTCTCCACAGTGGCCATGAAGTTCCTAAGGTCTTTGGCCAGCCCAGTGAACTTGTCAGGGCTGGGAACCTTGGGCTCTCTTGCTTGGTTGGCTTGAGGCAGGGGAAGAGCTTGATGTTCTTGTTGGTGAAGTTGTTGTTGAAGCTGGTGCTGCTGGTGAAGGACTTGTTCTTGAAGTTGGTGTGTCTGTCTTGAAAGGGCTTGTAATTGGTCCATCAAGGCTTGGAAGGCAGTTGCATCAGGGAAGGTGTTGTTTGGGTCAGACATGATGGCAGAGAGTAGTGGGAGAGGGTGAAGTGAATTATGATGTCAGGAACAGGGCAGGACAGGACAAGGCAGACAAGGAACTGAGAGGAGTGATGATTGTATTGGAAACAATAATTCACTTGAGGGATGGGACAGGTCCCCCATCCCCCTTTTATACCTTTTGAGAGTGTTCCTTGTCAAGACTCCAAGAAAGTTCCAGAAAGAGCAATTAGTAATACAATGATACCAATGATACCAATGACAACAAGACAAGTCAGGAAAGCAAAGAAGGTTCCAGAAGGTTCCACAAGGTTCCATGAAGGAATGTTCTAGAAGGTTCCAGAAGGTTCCAGAAGGTTCCATGAAGGAATGTTCTAGAAGGTTCCAGAGGTTTCCAGAGGGTGATTCATAACAACAAGGAGTTGCTTGCAATTGTGGAAGCATTCAAATTCTGGAGACACTACTTGGCTGGTTCTAAAGGCATCTCTGTCTATTCTGATCACAAGAACCTCACCTTCTTCAGGGCAAGGAGGTTGCTCAAGCAGAGGCATGCCAGGTGGGCTGAACTGCTCTCTGAGTATGACTTTAAGCTGTGCTATTCTCCTGGCCACCTTAACACTGTGGCTGATGCCCTGTCAAGAAGAACAGACCTTGCACCTGAAGGGGGAGATGGTTTCACCCCACCATCCAAGACACACCTTTCATTGCTTCCTGACAGTGTGTGGGCCCATGCTATTTCCAAGGACCCCAAGCCTCACAAGATTCAAATCAGCCAAGAAGAGGAAAAACTTGAGATACTCAAGACAAGGCATGATGCAGCAACAGCTGGACACCCAGGAGAGCACAAGACCTATGAGCTTGTTTCCAGAGACTTCTACTGGCCAGGCATGAGGAAGTACATCAAGAACTATGTCAGCAGCTGTGAAACCTGTCAAAGAAACAAGTCCAGCAGACACAAGCCCTATGGACTTCTGGAGCCCCTCCCAATTGCCATCAGCCCTTGGTCATCAATATCCATGGACTTCATTGTGAAACTGCCCCCCATCCCATGGATTTGACTCTATCCTTGTTGTCATCTGCAGAAGGACAAAGTTGGCCCATTTCATCCCCTGCACTGAGAATATAGATGCACAAGGAACAGCAGACCTGTTTTTGCAGCACATATTCAGGCTCCATGGGCTGCCTCAGTCAATCGTCAGTGACAGAGGACCACAGTTCAGATCTCAATTTTGGAAAGCACTCACAGCAGCCCTTGGAATCAAGTCTCAACTGTCAACTGCTTATCACCCTCAGACTGATGGACAAACAGAAAGAACAAACCAGACTCTGGAGCAGTATTTGAGGTGCTATGTCAGCTATCAACAGGATGATTGGCCCACCCTCCTTCCACTGGCAGAATTTGCTCTCAACAATTCTCTCCACTCAAGCACCCAGCTATCTCCTTTCTTTGCAACCTATGGCTTCAATCCAAGAGGAGATCTTCTGGGACAAGAGACCCTATCCAATGTCCAAGCTCCTGCTGCGGCTTCACACTTACATAAGCTCAAGATCATCAACTCCTTCCTGGACTCCACCCTGAAGCAAGCCCAAGAAGATGCCTCAAGATTTGCCAACACTCACAGAATGGACCATGACCTTGCTGTGGGTCAGCAAGTTTGGCTTCTAAGGAAGAACTTGCAGACCAAAAGACCAAGTCCCAAGCTAGACAACCTCAAGTTGGGTCCTTTCAAGATCTTGGAGCAAATCAATCCAGTCACCTTCAAGCTGGATCTCCCTGCATCCATGAAGATCCACCCAGTTTTCCATGTCAGCCTTTTAGAGAAGTTTGTGGCCAATTCCATTCCAGGCAGAGTTGTTCCTCCTCCTCCTCCAGTTGAGGTAGAAGGTGAAGAGGAATTTGAGGTTGAACAAATCTTGAATGCCAAGTGGTTTGGAAGAACACTCAAGTTCCTTGTTAAGTGGAAAGGTTACTCAGATGCTGACAACACCTGGGAGCCTGAGTCAAACCTCACTCACTGCCAAGACCTTCTGCTCGAGTTCAAGACCAGGTACCCCACCAAGTTGCAGAAGAGGCCTAAAAGGGGGAGATGATGTTATGAATCACCCTCTGGAAACCTTCTGGAACCTTCTAGAACATTCCTTCATGGAACCTTGTGGAACCTTCTGGAACCTTCTTTGCTTTCCTGACTTGTCTTGTTGTCATTGGTATCATTGGTATCATTGTATTACTAATTGCTCTTTCTGGAACTTTCTTGGAGTCTTGACAAGGAACACTCTCAAAAGGTATAAAAGGGGGATGGGGGACCTGTCCCATCCCTCAAGTGAATTATTGTTTCCAATACAATCATCACTCCTCTCAGTTCCTTGTCTGCCATGCCTTGCCTTGTCCTGCCATGTTCCTGACAGTGGCGATGCAATATACATTTTAGTCGATAAATATATATTACACACTTTGTCAAATGATTTGCAAACCATAAATTAGATTAGAAATGTTAAAAAAAAGACTTTAGCTGCCGATGTAAGATACAATTCAATCGATAAAAATATATTACACATTTTTCATTCAAATTATACACCATATTTATGTCACATTATTAGAAAAGAAGACAAAAAATTAGGATTAGGGATAAAAAAAGTCAAATAATTAGAAAAATTAGAAAAGATTATCATAAATATGATTAAAATACTCTAAATTCTCGCGAAACAATCCATAAAAAACTTAAATATCAAATTTTATTTAAAAAAGCTTTATACATTATATTTTTCATTACTTTTTGGACATTATTTCTAAAATTTTATTTTCTTGACACTTATTAAAATAAAGCTTCCGCGCATTTTGTAGTGTTCGGCTTTAGCACACGCCTTACAAGCGCGTTTCCCTTGTGTTTTTCATGTTGCTTTTGGGCTTTGAGTGGTGGATGGAGGCTTGTGTTGAATGGAGACCAATTCCGCTTCACCCACCAGTTCCATGCACAGATTCTCCTGGAGTACCCCACCCTTTGTCCGCCAGGAGTAGGCAGTCTCACCAGGCTTCCACACTGTGACTCTGTAGCCCTGTTACTCTACACTTCTGTTACTCTGCAGCTCTGCAACTCCCCGTCTCCACAACTCTGTGACTCTGCAACTCTGCAAATTCACTCTGCACTGCTAATCTGCAACTCTGATTTTCTTTGGTTCTTTGCAACTCCACTGCTCTGCTGCAACTCTGCAACCCCCTGACTCTGGGACTCTGTCTCTCTGCTGCTACGGCACTTGGTCACAACTTGGCAGCTCTGCTACTCTGCCGCAACTCTGCAACCCTGCAACTCTGCAGCTCCACTCTGCTTGTCAGCTACTCTGTTACAACTCTGCATTTCCACCACTCCACGATTGCGAGCACTGTTTGTGCAACCAGCACACAACTGTGGCTCTGCGGGTTCATTTTAGGACAAGACTGCGTCAGAAATGTGGCATGATAATCAGCCACCTGCTAGGAACATGGCGGTTCATGAGGAGGAAAGCTTCTTAACCACAATGCGCTTTTCACTCAAGCGTGTCTCACACAGAGGCACTCATCAGGCAAACAAGGCATCTCCGCAAACGTTTGAATGTCACAGCCAAAAAGTCCATCCTCTAGCTAGAAGTACAACTTGCTACAGGTGAAGTGAGATGGTGGGAGACTACCAGAAAGGGTTAGATTTTCTGCAAAGACGGGATAAAGGACGGATTTCTTAGAGCATGGTGCAATTTTCTGCCGACAACAGCCATACATGGTGGTGGAATGGTGTACAACAAACCATTGGCAGATTGCTTCAAATATTCAACCAAGGCCACACCCGGAATCGAACCGGGGTCCCCAGAATCAGAATCTGATGTGATAACCCCTACACTATGCAGCCAGATAACAGCTAGCACAATGGACTTGTATATGAAGATAGCAGTTTGCCTTTCGCCAGAGACTGGTGCACTGTTAGTGGTTTGGCTCACCTGAGGCGAGGCCACAGCAACTTTGGGTCCAATTTAAACAAAGTTGACCAGATTTTCTTGCACAGAATCAATCAAAGGTTGGGGCCAAAAGCTATCTGCAATCTGGTCTGGGATGGAAGGAAGTTTGGTGTTTTGCGTTCTTTGCACTCTGTGCAGCAATTCTCCTTTTGTTGGCACTTGACCCACAGCTTTGTTGTTTGCTAGGGTCGACAAGAGTGGTGGTTTGTTTTTATTTTTATTTTTTGTTTCCCACACTACTTATCTCCCACAAGTCACATGACATTGGTACTGCCGTTACACTACCAAATGCATTGGGTCCCAGGGTGTCCCCTGGTGTCCAAAGCAGTAAGCCTGCATCCCTAGCTGGCCCAGTAACACCCTGACCAAATTGCTTTACCTCAGTTAACAGCTCCAGTGCCATCACTGTACACCAACACTTTTTTGCTGTGGTCATGTGCTGGGGCTCTGTGGTTGCCACTGAGACCCCAATGCCTTCATTGCTTGCCAAACTTGCACCAACACACGCAGCAGCTGCCTCGCAATCACCTAAACCTCCAGTGCTCCACAAGAATCCTGCCTACCCCAATGTTGTTGTCCTTCTGTTGCCGCTGACGGTCGAAAGCAAAAAGTATGCCAAAAAGTATCGCAATAGTTTTAGTGAGCGTATCGCCAATCTGTCTAAGGAACACAAGCATCTGAAAGTACAGAAATGTAAATCAAAAGTCAATTACAGTACTGAGCAAAATGCAAAACCATAGGTCTATCTGCTGGATGACCATGCCTTTTTGGCCTCGACAACATTGGCGAGTGCAGCCATCTGGCTGTTGACACAGGTGCGCAAACAACAAACCAACAGCCAACAGCAGCAAGTGTGCTGGACACTTGCTGATGCAGTTGTGGTTGAAGGGCTTGTACGACGCCAGCTGACGTTATTGGCAGAGGCAGATGGTGTTAGGCGGAACTGACTGGTTAGCAGCAAGAGGCACAAGACAGACCCGAACCTACTGTGACTGTCAGTTATCGTTCTCAGGATGCCCATGGGAGAGCGAGCCACCGCCAATGCAGACCTGAGCGCTGGCTTGCGCTGATGACAAATACTCCGAGTAATAAGCTGAACAGAAACCCAGTGTCAACAGTTTTCCTCCTCCTCTGCTCAAGCAGATAATATAGGAGAGGTTTCTACCCTGTGCCAGTCACGCTTGCCTAACAACTATTACAGTATGTATATCATCATCATGTATCAATTATTCATAACAGAGTTTTTTCTCTTTCTCTCCAAGTCGGGGAGAAGGACCACCCGCAAACACACCTCTCCACTTCATTCACTCCTTCCACTCACTCACTCAGAGTAGACTGTTTACAGGCGGACCAAGAAAAAGTGTTTGACCAGAAAATTCTTTGCACTAGAGCCTACCTAAAATCTAAAATGCCCATGCCGGGCTGTTTGGGACTGACTTGAACAGTTTCTGATGCAAATTAGAGACTGCCAGGGGGCTAATAATGAAGATTCAGGCTTAGTTTAACTTTCCAGACTCAATGACCAGCAGGACTTCAGCCTTTCCCAGACATTGGAATCCAGCAAACGGCTGCTCTCCTTAGTGTAAGTCGCATCAGCGGCAGCAACGAGGCCACCGTCGACAGAGGAAGTTGGTTTTCTAGGCTCAAATCTCAACACTTAACAAACTTGTGCCAAATTGAACAGTAATTAAGTAGATATCATATTGTTGTTGCATCAGAGAATGTCCTGCCCAAGCAGATGTGCGTTGGTTGGAAAGAAAGAAACAACATAATTTCCAGACTGATGCAAGTCTTGGCCCTGTCCCCAAAGTTTTCCTGCTTTAATTATCAAGGAATCAACACTCTTCCCTTTTTGATATCGTTCCTGAAGTTTTCTTCCTCCTTTTTCTCTTCATTTTTCTGATAGGCATTTTTGTCTTTTTCAATGAATCTTTTACCTTTTTTTTTTTTTTTTTGTGTGTGTGCAATCTGGCTGTCTGTCTAGGCCATCTTGCTTACGATTATGTCAGTTCGACGCCAGACAGACATTTTTGGTGAAAACAACAAGTGCACTAATTTGATATTAAAACTCATGCACACAGCCTGTGGTCACATCCAGACTCGAACTGGAGACCGTCTGTGTGTTAGACAGACGTGATAACCAACTACACCATGTGACCTTACACACTCACGCACGAAAGCGCACATCAGTGCCCAAAAAATTCTGGTTTCACAACAACAAACAATCAGTCCAGTAGAAATGAACAAAAATGTGAAGCAGTGAAAGTTTCATGGCAGTGAGCGTGCCGCCTGAGAGCCAATGGCAAGCCTGTTCCCAGGAGGATGATGGTTTAGGCTGATGTCAAATTGAAAGGGACAGGGTGGAAGCATCCTGCCAGCACCTCGCCAGCACTTTGCCCAGCACCACCTCGCAAAGGGCAAACAACTGTCCAGAGCCCTCTCTCTGTCGTCAGACATGGACAACAACTGAACCCTGAATTCAAAGCTGAGTTCCATCAGCTTTTTGCCAAAGGGACCCTCTCTAGTCCCATCCCCACATTAATTTTTTCTTTTTTTTTTTTTTTCTTTTTTTTTTTTTTTTTGTTCCTTTCCAAGGGCTTTGGTTGTGTCTTGTCATAACACGTAGCTGGTTTTGGAGAATCGGGGTATCGATCCCCGTGCCTCTCGCATGCTAAGCGAGCGCTCTACCATTTGAGCTAATTCCCCGCCCCTATGAAATAAAGTTTACACAAAAACAAAAACTGCAGGAACAGGGTAGTAGATGATCAGGAGAGAGAGAAACTGAAAAAAAAAAAAAAAAAACAGTAATGAATAAAAGGCGCCTTAGCTTCCTGTTTGTTTCCACCCAAGCTGATTCCACTTTTTGCCGCCTTAGAAAAAGTGCTATTTTCATGAAAAAATTGTGCTGATAGTCTGACTTACCATCTAGAAAATTGAAACTTTACGTTGGTGCAGTTATGCTGCATTGCCTTCTTCATCAAGGAGGAAGGCTACAAATGTTCTTACTTTACCAGACAAATGCAGCCGTCTTAGCTCATCTGGGAGAGCGTAAGACTGAAGAAGCCACCCGGAATCCCACCAGCTGGCTTGGCCATCTTAAGGCACCCGGTCCAATCCCAGGAGACGGCAGCTGGCTTCAGCATTGCTGTGCCCCATACGCCACACAAAACTGCCTTGATGGCATGACGCGCAGCTGGCCCGTGCACACCTCCAATGTTGTGTGCATGACAATTTGAGAGAATGTGAATTAAAGCCCCACATGAGAGCATCCTTCAGCTTCTACGAATCCTTGAAGCTGAGGATTATCAACAAAAATGGTTCTACTATGTTTATGATTAGCTGGAGTGATTATGAACTATTGGGGGAGCTTCAATCATTTTTGCAAACATGTGAGCAAAAGGGACACAGAGTTAGAGCACAGGTAACAGATGGAAGGCAGACGCTTAACAGTCAGCTTGAGCCAAGTGGCTCCAAACAACCACTGTGCAAGTGTTCAGTCAGACTCGGAATGTGGGTTCCGCAGGAGGGGGGGTAGGTTCCAGGCAAACTGGTGTGTAAAAGGTGAACAGTGCTCATCAACTGCTGCCCTGGTAGAATTGCTCCCAGCTGAAGCAAGGGGTCTGCGTGTGTCATTTGAGCCTATTGCAAGCAGTAACAGCTGCGTGTACTGGAACAAGGAGGAGTGCACGATGCCACTGACACTGCACACAGATTTTGTCCACTCTCTATCACTATTCAGTTTTCTGAAGGAAGGGCTATATGATGACCCAAGAACAGGCCAATGGAGGGAGTTGTGATTATTCTTCTGATCAAATTGAGCGGGAAAATGCAGTGTGTGTTGCCTGGTTAGCTCAATCGGTAGAGCGTGTGACTCTTACGGCATCTGCGACATGTGCACGTGAGCCATCACAAGGCTGTGGGTTCGACCCCCACATCGGGCGTGTGAGACGATGATGATGAGGCGGAAGTGGGAGCGTTGGGGTGGTTGATGGCGGAAGCCTTGACGTGGTGGCTGTAGTCATAGGAATAGGATGCGGGGTCCTCGAACGGGGGCGGCTGGCCCAGGGAAGACTTTTTCTCGGCGGCAGTGGAAGAAGAGGATGACGAGCTCGACAAGGCGGCTTCAGTGGACTCGGAGGAGTGGGGTTCATCGGAACCGGCCACACGGCGGTTCTTGCCCTTGTCGGACTTTGACGACCAAGGCAACGGCATGCTTTGAATGATCGAGAGGCGATCAGAAAATCTTCTTCAATGGCTGTTTTTGCACTCAAATTGCGCCAAATCAAATGGAATTTCGATTTTTTACTTATAAAACCTGAATCAAATCGAATTCAAGTCACTCTATACTGGAGAATTCATTTGATTCAAGTCTGATTCGAATTCAAATCAAACTCAAATTTATTTCAGATTTGACCTGGTTCAGTCTGTGGCAGACCCTATTCAGGAGGAAAAGGTACAGCCTGGAGGCCACCACCTTCCCTGGAGGCCACCACCTTCTTTGTTTACCTACAGGCTACTGCCACTGGCCTGGGGGGGTGGGTGGCAAAAGTTTGTCTCTTGCCCCAACCAAGAGCAACAAAATCTCTACAAATGCAAACAGCCTGAGTCAGCTTGAAGGATGTAACTGGATGTTGGGCTGTGGACACAGTTTTTGCAGCCTAATGTTTTGCTCCAAACGTTTGTACAAAGGTCGTTGCCCTTGCCACAAGATATCAGACAAATTGTACAAAAAAACAAAAAAAAAAAAAAAAAAGCAATCAGCACACCCAACCCACAGTCCGTCTGCATGAAATGCTGGTTTGTCAGAGGGTCAAAACACCGATCAAAAAATCAGGGGGACAAAAACACAATATTTTAAAAAAAAACTTAATCTGTCTGAGCAGCTGGCTGTTCCTTTGTTGCATTGTTGCTGCAATTAGAAGCAGGAACTGCCTACAATACTGCTTTCTGCTTTTAGAAGGAGATGGTTTGGTTGACTGAACTATGGTGTGGCAGCAGCTGAGTGGCTGCATGCATCATGGTGGCTCAACCCAGGCCAACTCCAGCCTACATTTCATTCACTTTTTCAACAAAACCCTGCACTTCATTTTGTGGTGAAAGCGAGATGATACTACTGCTGTGAGAGGTATCCAAGTTGCACAAAAAATAAACAGTGGAATAAATGGTGGGAAAGCTGCAGTTCTGCTGGGTGGGGCAATCAAATCCAGCGGTAGCCTGAAAACTTTGGACGACCAAGTGAAAATCAAAAGAAAATCATGACTGTAGACTGACAACCAAATACCCACATACAAGCTTTTTTGTTTGTTTCAGGTCTGCTGTCTCTTGTCCGGTCCACCAACAGTTGATTTTTTACTTGTTTTTCAGGTGGTTGCCCAGAGCTTTCGAGCTGGCACTGTAAAGTATTCCGCTTTGGAATCTGGAGGTCCTAAAGCACTACCCGGCGGACTTGAACCACCAATCTTGCGGTTTGCTGTACATGTCTAACAGACGCACGCGCTAACCAGTTGCGCCATGGCAGCCTGTTCGCACCGAATCGTACTTGTGCCACTAGACAAAATTTTTACACTTTCAGCACGTCTCTCCTTTTGTCTGTCTTCAATCTCACTCTCCCTCTCTCTCTTTTTCATGAACTCTGTCTCCCTCACACACACACACACTCACTGAGGACCCGGGTCCTAGATGTGTGATCATTTTATTCTTGCTCAGAGCCAGCAAGCAGTCAAAGTACAGCAAAATTCTAGCATGGCTTGTGGCGCCCACTTTCGCACCTTTCTGGGCGTCAAACTGCTGACATCCAAATGCTTCTCCTGAAAGTACAGGCGCCAGGAGAGAAGAGGACCCAGCCGAGGTTGATCCAGTGACCTTTCGATCTGCAGTCAATCGCTCTACCAGTGAGGCACAGATCTGCACCCAGCCTCTTTAATTGTATGATATTCCCAAGTAAGACACATTTGCCACAAGGAATAGTCTCAGCACCGTGGAAGAGTCACGCATGCTAGCCTATTTGTTTACTTGGCTAAACTGGTTGTTGTCATTCATCCTACAGGATCTCGCAAACCCCATGAAAATCAATACAGAAAATTCAATCCCCAAGCTTCTGCTAGTGCTACAAACAAGAAACATGCTTATCGTAATTCCATGTGAAATCTGTACGTACTTGATGGGAACCAAAGCACCCTGTTCTTTTTTCAACGAATGCCGCGCGCCCGATGAATCATTCAAGCGTAAATCTCAGGGCAAACACGCTCCCAACCGAAGACGTTGGATGGCCGTGAGGCACCGCGCGAATAAGGAGGCACGCTCCGTCAGGGATAAGCCAACCAGGCTCAAGTCCACTGTGTTCCACAAGTAGATCACGCGATCACATGAACAACGCTTATCTTTTGCTGTGGGGCCGGACTGGTTGCAATGGGAGGGGATTACCACGGCAACGCAGGGTCGCACGATCGTTTACGCCGCTCATGCGGCGCTCATCTCCCTTCTTCGAGGCTGAGAATGAGAGAGCGGTTGGTAGAAATTGCGCTGTCGTCACCCTCAAAAATCCAATAACGAGGTGCCAAGCAACAAAATGAAAAAAAAACAACAACAAGTCTCCTCTGCCTTCGCTGCACATTGTTTTGCAGTAAAATCGTCACTCATAGATACCTTCTTTTTTTCACTGATGCGTAGACCGTCACGATAAACGCTTCATTCCAGCCAAGCAAACGCAGGAAAGGGCTGCAGAGCCGTGTGTGGGGGAAGAGGGCAATAATTGAATAAACCGCGATTTGTTTTCGATTTGTTTGCTAGAGACACGCGACCTGTCCCTTGCTCTTTTTTCATTGCGGCCGGGGCGACACGACTGACGCGCAATCGGGCGTGGTTGCGATTGGCTGGATAAGAGCGGGTCGCAAGCCGGGAATTCTTAGCAAGGTAGGTGGAGCCGTGGGTGTGCCACCCGCTTAGTTACTGAGGGGCACGGGCACTGTGCGATAAGCAGAAAATGAAATAATGAATTCTGTAATGCATTTTCTCGGCGTGTAGGGTGGAGCGCGGGTGAGGGAGACAGAGAGAGACAGAGAGAGACAGAGAGAGAGTGAGTGAGTGAGTGGGTGGGTGTGTGTGTGTGTGTGTGTGTGCGTGCGTGCGTGCGTGATGCGCTCGGCCACCTTCCCCTTCAACGTAAATAAATACTTCCACTCTTCCTCCAAGTGTTTTCCCCACACCGCAGCGCTTCATTCCAAAAACCCAGCAGTGACAGAAAATGCTCGGCGCCTTCACCAACACGTCCACACTCTCCCCTCCGCGTTCGCCCTCGCGCGCATCAAACTCCTCCCAATCCTCGGTCCGCTCCACAAGCTCCGTCTACTCCGTCCACGCCCCGTCGGCCTCGACAAAAGCCCTGACCAACGCAAAGCGCGCCTCGATCCACTCTTCCACTACCATCCCGTCCGTGGGCATCACCGACATCGACGTCAGCACTACGGGGCCCAGGATGCACCACGGCTTCCAGCAGTTCCCCGCGGACCTCGCGGCGGCCGTCGCGGCCATCAAGTCGGCGACCCCGGACGCCGCCGGACCGGCCTTCATCGACCCGCGCACGGCCGGGCCGCGGCTGTCCCCGCACCCTTCCTCGTACGCCGACCGCGACCGCACGTCCCTCCGCCCGCCGCGCTCGCCGTCGCGCGTCTCGATCGCCTCGGCGTCGTCCTCGCGCTCAGCCCGCTCAACGCGTTCCGTGAGCTCCGTGTACTCCGTGCACGCACCCTCTGCGTCGACGCAGTCGCTCACGGCCGCGAAGCGGGCGTCCCTACTCGCCTCCGCCGAGCCGGCCGCCGAGATCGACGTGAGCACGACGGGGCCGAGGATGCACCACGGGTTCCAGCGCTCGGTCGAGGAGCTCGCGGGGCGCGTGGCGGCGGCCAAGCTCGGGGGAGGCGGCGGGGAAGTCACGTTCGTGGACCCCAAGACGGCCGGCCCGCGATTCAAGGCGGCCACCGCCCCGCGCTCTCCAGAGGTCAAGCAGTCGTCGGTGGAGATTCTCGTGTCGTCTGCCGACGTGTGAATCCCGCCGCGTGTTGGCTCAAAAAAGAGCGAAGGTCGCAGCATTGGCTTGTTTTGCGGTCGGGGGCATATCCTATGACTTATTTACCTCTTTACCTCTTAGTTTCAAATTGCAACCTAAGAATGTGAGCAGTTTCATCGCCAATATGGTTGTTCCTTGGCATGCAAACTTCGCTTTTGACTTGAAAGAACTCCGCACCTGGCGGCTCATTCAAAGGATTTCTAACTCAAGCTACTTTACTATTGTTTTTCACCCAATTGCATCGGCCGAGTGGTGTAGTGGTAACATGTTTCCCTCCGAAGGAAAAGAGCCTGGGTTCAAACCCCAGCTTGGTCGAATAACTAACATCTCTGTACTGCGACCGGAACGGAAGTTCCGATTCTTGTTAACCCAATCGCGATATCCCCTTCTCTTTCCGCTTCAACGAGACAAGCACAACAGGGCGGCAAAATTGAGGTCAAACACTTTTATTGAATGCATATATTGTAAAAAAAAAAAAAAAAATTTTGAATTTAAGCTGGTGCAGATCCGCACGCGGCACAATAGACTCCTTCTAATGACTTGATTTGTGTGAATAGGCGGATTACATTGACGGAGTGCGTCGCCAAAGTACGAATTGAACAATGTAGAATGCCGCAATACCGAACCCACCGAGAACGCTAGAGGGTTGTTAGCTAAGCTGTCCAAACACCTCAGTTCAAAAGCGTAAAAAAAAGTATAAAAAAAGAAAGAAAGCGCAAGAGAAAACTCAACTATTGCAGCATGACGCCGATGACCCAGACATAGAAAGCGTCCAGCCCGTTCGACACAGTGGGCGACAGAAGCTTGAAAACCACGAGCGCGACGGTGCTGACGCCGAGGCAGACGGCAGCCCAGCCGATGACGGAGCGACACACGCGGATGCTGCCGGTCCGGATTTCCGACTCGAAGGCCTCCAGCGACGCGGTGGCCGCCGTTCGTGGCGGGGTGGGCGACGCGGTTGTGGCGCGCGAGCAGGTTGGGGGCGAGACGGGCGTGGTCTGGGGCGAATCGTCTTGCGGCGGCGAGTGCGGGGACGACGCGGGGAGTATGACGCAGTCCTGGAGCAGCTGCTGGTGCTGTTGTCCGTGAACGGTGTACAGGACTTCCGGCTGGGCTGCCGCGAATCCCGGGTGGTGGGGGTTGTAGACGGAAACGTGGGTTGCTGGGGTCGGGAATCGCTTTTGGAGGGGGTCGGCTGCGCCGGTCACGGGGGTTGAGGGGCGGTGGAGCATGTAAGCGCGAGAATCGAATTCCGAGGGGTGAGCGACGGCGGTTCGGGCCGACTCGGCGGATTCGACGGTTTCCCGCGTGCGGGCACGGAGGAGCAGGGACGGGCCGAGGTTCTTGATGGCCCGTCGGAAGGAGAGGTAAGCGGCGACGAAGAAGGCCATGTCAGCGATGGCGAGCAGGCTGCTGAACACGGTGTCGAGCAGACCGGCGGCGTCGTGAAGGCGGCCGAGTTCGGCGAGTCGGGCGAGGTCTGATTCGCGGGACATTTGGTCCTCGAGGACGGCGGTCCAGATCGCGACGCAGCCGTCGAGGATGGGAGGGATCGACGTCAGCCAGATGTACGGGAGGAGTTTGGCGAGGCCGTCGACGTGGTGGATCATGGGTTTGATGAAGGCGTAGAGAAAGACGCTGATTGTGATGCCGATGGTTGCGTACTCGATTCCCTGGAATATTCTGTCTTGGAATTGAGAATGATGACGTCGGCGAGATGGAAGAGCGACTCACTTACCCGTACGGAACCTGGAGGCTGAGCCGGAGGTAAGTGAGCGAGATCGCGCCTGAGAGGGAAACTAATATTGAGACGAGGATGCACGTCTCCATCGCGTTCGGGACGATCCCGCGAAGGAAGGGTCGTGGTCGTGTTGGTCGAGTGCGCACAAACCGCACCGCGAAAACAGCGATTCCGATGGCTGCCAGGAGGTACAGAGCGCTCGACACCCAAATGACTGATGATCCACACGGGGGTTGGAGGGGACACGGGATGATGATGAGCACTGGGGCACGGACGAAGGTTTGGAAGCCAACGCCTCTATTTTATTTGTACGGACCTGCACGACCGAAGCGGGGGCTTGCGATGGCCATCCAGCAAGAGAGGCTGAAGGGGCGTGGACACCAGACATTGGCCTCCATGGAGGCTTGAGGAAAGTCAGCAGCGCGTTGTTTGTGAGCCCCTTCCCTCCTTCCCTCCTTCCTGTCTTCAATCATTCACTCACCCCGCCCTCCCCCACTCTGCGCCGTCGCGTCCTCGTCATCGTCCTCACCTTCATCGGCGGCAGCCGCCATCTGCGACGCTTTCGCTGCCTGCTTGCCTGTTTGCCTGCTGGAATTTGTTCCTGTTTGGGTTTTTTCAGGGGGCTTGCGCGAGCAACAGGGACGGGAGTCGGAATGGGAGAGAGACAGACAGACAGACAGACAAACAGACAGACAGACAGGCAGACAGGCAGAGACAGACAAAAGTGATGACTTGTCAGAGCTGCTGCTTCCCCACAAGGGCCACTCTCTGCATTTCACAGACGTCAGCCGCAATGCGCTATTCACTTTCAACACCATGAGGCTTAGTCTTAATATTCAGTGGGCCTCGGAAAATACTTGAAGTTTGCCTTCCAGGAGGTCTACATCCTGAGCAGCATTAAGTCATCTGTCCACAAATGCTTAGCTGCCAGGCTGGTGGGCACAAAAACGGGCCCAAATTGAAAAATCACCGCTCCCCACTTTTGCGAGTTTCTTGCAGGCACTCTCCACAGAGCTCCTCACCCGCTCTCTTCCACACACGGAGCCTTTCTTGCTTTCCTGTCTTGAATGATGCCCAGTCAGTCCATGTAGCTTTCCCACACTGCTCAGCGGTCCAATCAGCACATTTTATTGCGAATCCCAGGCATATTGTCGCTCTCAGGGTTAACATGTTTGGAAGATGGTGAAGAGTCTGCTCCACAGTTCTCGACTGAGTCCTTCATTACTCGAAATAGATGGACCAAACTATTCTCTGTAAGCTTTTGCAGCGTCTATTGGGGGACTTCCAAAACTGGCGCAAACGGGCCGGAGCAAAAACAAAAGTTCCGACGGATATTGCCGCTGTGATAAAAAGTGTCATCTGGTGACCATTCGAATCTGGCTCTCCAGCCACGTTTGCTGATGCGCCAAACATCTTTGCAATCGAAAAATACCGTCGAGGAGGTAGAAAGTTTCACTGCGTGGCAGAATCGCAAGTGAAGTGAATACAGAAGGCGAGCTTCCCAAGTGGTCAGAGGTGGAGCTGACCGTCATGAAACATGGCCTTGTATGCACAAAGCCAGTCTACGTCCTTTTCAAAACCCAGGTTCTTCGCCGACAGATTGTGTGTGATCAGGCAGGCGCCCCTGCAGGCTCAGTTATTGAACAAACGACAGCAGCTCTAAAAGCAAGGCATGGCTGCCACTACGCTTGTCGGCTCGACATGTAATGGAATCTTTGGGCAACGCATATCCTTGGCCTGCCGAGTGCCGACCAGGAGGAAGCAATCAACCAACCGCCGCCCCAAGACATCATTCCATTCTTTCGATATGCACCTGGCAAGGCTGATTGCCTTCTCTGCAAAATGAGGCCGGAGTAATTGGCACAATGCTGCAGTCGCACAAAGCGCACCTTACGGAGCTGATCACAGCAACCTGCGATCACCTCGCGTGTCTCATGGCCTTCCAATCCATGGTTGAGGGCCAGTCAAGCTTCCTGACCGGAATAGTTGCTCTCAGCAGTCCTCGATAGACAAGAACTGCCTGTACTTTCCTTGGTCGTGTCGAAGATCGAGAGGACGACGACCATGCTGAATGATTTCTACGCTTCCTTAGTCGCTACTTTATTATTTAAAGCCCATCTTCTTCAGGTTGGCCTTGGAACCAATTTACAACACCAAAGAGAATCTCTATGGGGTTGAAAAAGGGACAGTACGCAGGAAGATAAACCAGAATGATTCCAATCGACGGAAGGTAGAGAGAGATGTTTGGGTCACAATCTTGGCCCAGTCCATGATCCACACAGAATGATAGCTGGGATAGCATCAAACTTTGCCTTTTGAACAAAGCGAATGTTGGTGAAGTTTAGTTCCAGCACAACAACTGTGCGAAAAAGAGTGTGGTGCTCACCAGATTTCAGCACGAAGTCGCGGCACACATCCAAGAATTTCAACTGCGTAAACGTCCCTTTGGTCATGACAGATTCAAGGAGGCCGCCAACACCAATGAAGCACAACAAAGACACTCTGGGTAGACGCCGAAACTCGCCCCGAAAGCGCAGTCGTTGTCCTTCAAGTGCGAAACCTCGCAATTGACGTAAACCACGATTGTCGAAGGACACCTCGTCCACAAAGACGAGATTGTAGTGGTTCCAATTGATGCTGCTCAACTTGACTGTGAAGCGAACAATGTCCTCCTGCTTGATGTCCAATTCCCGACGTTCTATTACCTTTTTTTTTAGTTCGTTTTTGGAGAGAAGGTGAAGAAAGACGGAATCATGTGAATCGGTTATTCTGAAGACCAACTAGGAACAGGGCATGTGACAGACCTTTCTTGTGAATCCCCATTCTTGCATGATTTTCCACGCAGAGGAGATACAGATCTCCAACTCCCACTCTCCCTCAAAGTCCTTTTTCACCTCATCCAGGAACGACAGTTGGTGAGCAGTCACTAAGTCTCGTATCCATTCACAGTGCTCTGCATTGAATCGGCGACTGCTGTCTGCTCTAGTCTTCCAACCAAGGTATCCATTCTTCCTGTACAGAGCAATCCACCGCTGGATGCTCCTCTTCGAAACTGAGAGCACTTCCTCAACGGCAGGTGAGCTGAGTCCGAGGTTCACGATTGCATAGACCGCGCGCAGCCTGGTGTCGGTGGATGCCTGGTTCCGAACCTCCTCACCCAAGTCCATTTTTTTCGAAATATGTTTTCAGCCTTGTCTTCACCTCTTCTATCATTTTATTGTGAAAGACGTTTCACTGACAGTTGTTCTTTCATCGACGGGGTGCCAGTTTTCTGTGCAGCAATGGTCAGTCCAAACCAAAAAAAAAGAAAGTCCCCCTGTCACCTCCAAAACCTCGCACGTTCGCGCCCTTGTCACATCATGTGACTGCAAACACGACACCCATGATGGACAGGACACCGTGAAGGATTCCCTTCACGGGTACCAAATACGGTCCAATGAAGAACCAACCCCAAAAGCGTGGAGACTGCGAAAGAAAAAAAATTTTTTTTCAAAAAAAAATAGGCACTGTCATTCAATTAATAAAACAATTACAACCACAAAAACACCCTCTAGTCAAGTAGAATAGCAGAACAAAGCGTCAAGCAATGCCACCGACTGGTGGGGTGGGCGTTGCGTTCGTCTTCAGACAGAAGCAGCCGCCTACTAACGACCCAGCAATCTTCCCCCCACCGTCGGACAATGCAATGGCTTGCTGAACCATATGACTACCGGGATAGTTGGTGAGGATTGCCGTCTTATTCAGCTCAGCACCTTGCTCTTTGCTGTATGCCGCAACAGACATAAGCAGTCACAAACGGGGTGGCCCACCAAACGGAGGCAGAGTGATCGGGACCGAGCAGCTCATGGAAGCAACTTTAGGGGAGTTAAAAAAAATAACGGAGAGTAATGAAGGATCCGCGTGACAAACGACAACAATGAAACCAAAAGATTATGGACGCAAAGGCGAAAAAGATGGAGAGTGCGGAGAGTAAGATGGCGAAGTTGGTGAATAATGAGGCGATGAAGGCGAGTAGCACGGCGAAATGGGCGACGGCGGTGATTTGACGGTGGCCCAGGCTCCAAGATTATCCAATGCGCTGACGAGCTCTGCGTGGTTCTGCGGGATTTGGTGAGCGTCGATTGTTGCGGCGCCGCGGGCACTGTTATTCGCTTCCGTTCCTCCTTCAAGGCTGGTTACTCCGTTCGCGTCGTCCCTGGAGCAATTTTCAACTACATGCGGTCGCACTTCTTGCCGCACACGCTCGTGCCACTGGTAAAGAACCGACAGGAGCCCCGCACCGAGCGCAGCCTTCACCGTTTGCGACGAGTACAGCAGGGAAAGCCCAGAGTCCAACCACCACTGCAAAACGCCCAGCTCGCGGCGATCCACCGCGTAACGGAGCGCATCCTCAGTATACAGCAACTCGCCGCCGCTGTCCTTCCACCACTGCAACACCGCGACGTGGCCCCTTGCGCTGGCGTAGTCCATCGCTCGGCAGGTGTACGGGCACCGCATCTCGGACTCTTTCAGCCACTGTAGTACCGCCACCTGCCCGTGGGTGCTTGCCCGGTCGACGAGGTCGTCGCGGAACGTGATGTCAAGCCCGCTATCCCTCCACCACTGCAGCACGGCAACGTGTCCGTTCTCGCACGCCCTCGAGATGGCTGCGGCAGTGAAGGAGAGCGCCAGCCCGGTGTCTTTCCACCACTGCAGCACCGGCACGTGCCCGTTCTCGCTCGCGTCGTTCATCGCCGACCCGGTGTATTGCATCGGGAGCCCGCTGTCGCGCCACAGCTGCAGCACCGAAACGTGGCCGCCGGCGCTTGCCTTGTCCAGCGCGTTAACGGTGTAACTCAGGCGGGGCGGAGGCGACACGCTCTCACGACCGGTCGGGCCGTCGCCGCCGTCAGGTTTTCCTTCGCCGGCCGAGTCCCGCAGCCACCACGCCACCACGTCCGCGTGTCCGTTCGCGCTCGCCGCATCGACCGCGCGCACCGAGCGGATCAGCGAAAACCCGCGATCCCGTAGCCATCGCAGCGCAGCCAGGTGTCCGTTCGCGCTCGCGTCGTCAACGTCCACACCCCACTCTGCGCGGCCGACGACGACGCTCCCCTCCACCGACCGGCTCGCAGGTGCGATCCACGCGTCCCACCACCACTGCAACACCGCGACGTGGCCGGCGGCCGCGGCTCGCTTCATCGCTCGCTCCACGACCTCCTGGCGTCCCCGGGCTTCGTCCATCGGTGATGCGGGGGTCCTGTTCTCCCAGGTCACCGCCGCCGCCACGGCGTACGCCAGTCCCCCCGCGGCGATCTCGCCGTCTCGAGGAACAGAGTGCTCCTCCTCCGACGCAGCCCACCGCGCGAGCACATCGACAAGTCCGCAACCGCTGGCGACGAACAGCGGCGGCTGGCGGTCCGCGTGGACCGGCGCGTCCCAGCGGCTCCGCCACCGCTTGCCCAGCGACAGCGGCCGGGACCCGCCAACCCAGGCGCAGCCGATGTTTGCGAGGTAGCCGTGACCGTGGGTCAGCAGAAAGTCCAGCATCGCGGGGTCGCTTCGAGCGCTGGCTGCCTCGATTGCGCAACGGGGTGTTCGGCGGGAGTCGGGGCGGCGGCGGCGCCGGATAGGGGTTGCACGGTTGGCATTGGAACGCAGCGCCGATGACCAGTGGGTCAAAGCAGCAGCGCCCGCAGCGGCGGCAGAGGCGTTGGCATCGATATATGGGGCAGAGGGTGGGGCGGATAGGAAGCAGCAGCGTCGACCGTCGTCGTCGAGCACGGTCCCGAGTCTGACGAAGCCGACGTCGCGCTGATGTTTGTTGCAGCGTGCGTCGTCGCTGTCCTTGTCATCAAAGTCGCGATCGTATATGCGCACGAGCGCCTCTGCCTGGCGGTGCTTGAGGCGGTAGAGCGTCGCAAGGCGGAGCCGATCGTGGCCATCGAGGAAGCGGAGGACTTCGCTGGCAACGAGGGGCGGGTGGGGAGCAGCGGCGCCTTTCGTCTTCTTCATTTTTCAGTGGCTGCCCCCTCGATCGGTATGAATGCAAGGAGAAAACAACCCCCAACTACTAACTAACTAACTTTGCCCAAGCTTAAGGCGGGCGGAATGACACGAAGCACTACCAATACTGCTGTGCTGTCACACGAAGCAGGGGAGAACACTCGGGGGCTGGGGGTGGGGGCTATTTGGCGGCGCAAAGGTTCGCTGCCACCACCGCGGCCAAGGCGATGATGGGCGGCTCGTCCAGCATACCTGTTCGACCAAAAAAACGCGCCGACTGTGCCGCGTACCAACACTACAACACTCCACTCCGCCGAATCCTGGTTTTTTCTCCGACGTTGGGTGGTGCGCATCCCGCCACCCGCCCTGTGTGACAGCTTCGATCGTCGCCACGACGAAAATGATTCATTAAAGACGAAAGCCTTCCATGGATGTTGGTTGTCCCACACACAGGCAAACCGTCACTGGATGGAAAGGAGAGTGGCATGCCACAATGAACATTGCGTGGCAGGCCACATGGAGAGTGACCAACAAAGCTTGGGGTGTTAGCCCCGAGCCACTGACACACTGACAGACAAAGAAGGACAGAAAGAGAGAGAAGTCGCAGTCTTTGCAGCACAGCCACACTGGCAAACCCAGAACCTCAGACAAACTGAGTGCTGCCTTCATGGCCTTTGACCGCTCATGCAGCAACCCATTGACTGCAACAGGAAGACTGACAGCCTGTTGACTACAACAGACAGGTGGGCACTGGCTCTGAAGAACTCACAGAACCAAGAGGGTGAAATACAAACAGCCTGTTGACTTTAGTTCAAACAAAGAGACAGTCATTGATTAATAGATACAACAGCCCATGGACTTTGCCAAATCATTAACTGATGTATCATTTTAATTTGCTCCTCCTCCCAGTGACCCCAGGGAAGGGGTGCTGCAGCCTCCCTTTCTCCCCTTGCTTCTCTTTTTGGCTTCAATGTCCAAAGTAGAGGAAAAGCAACATTCACGCAAAGTTGGGGACACTGATGCACAATTTAGAGAGAGAGAGAAAGGGAGGGAGGAAGTGAGGGAGAGAGATGAAGAAAGAAGCTGGGTTGTTTTTTTTTGTGTCAGGGGGCTCTCGCCCCCATCCACCCCCACTCGATCGATCAAGAGCGATAGAGAGAGAGAAAGAGACTCCTCACTTGTGTTCCGGTTCTGGTTGTCTCCTCTTTCCTTTTTTCTGTTGTTTTTCATTTTCCCTTGGTTGCCTACCTGGCCACCTTGTGGCTGGATACAATTTCCTTTTGAGCTACTGGCACAAGCAGTTCCTTTCCATGATTGGATACACTGTCTATCCTAACACCTTCTCGTCGTTATGTTGAGTTGCCTGTCGCCACCTTGTCAGATGGGTTGGTCTGCCTCCGATGAGATGGATCCAAGTCACCCCACCCCTCAAGCGAGACAGTAACCAAGGACTGCAGAGAGAGAGGGAGGGACAGAGAGACAGAGAAAGAGATAGAGAGATAAGGGAAGAGACAGAGAGACAGAGGGGAAAATGTTTCTGAGTCAGGGGGCGGGAGCCCCCTGAGCCCCTCACCACCCCCCCTCAACTGTTGAGATTTGAGCCTAGGAAGCCAGCTTCCTACGTCGACAGCGTCCTCGTTGCCGCCGACGTTACTTACACTAAGTCAGGTAAGCTGAAAGGCCAAATCTGAATCCAACGAAAAGAGTTAGGTGAAGACGGCGGTGATTCTAGCTTTGCTTTCCTAGGGTTTGCTGGCGAGGACAATGCAATTAGAATCACACTCAATTGGTTCAGAGAAATGTTGAACTGAGACAGCCCACAGCTGCTGACTTTTGTCTGAACCAATGTTGAACAGGAACTCGTTGATTTGAAATGCCCCTGATGATTAATCATCTTTCCTGTGGGAAGACTGGTCACTTGTTATGAATCACCCTCTGGAAACCTCTGGAACCTTCTAGAACATTCCTTAATGGAACCTTGTGGAACCTTCTGGAACCTTCTTTGCTTTCCTGACTTGTCTTGTTGTCATTGGTATCATTGGTATCATTGTATTACTAATTGCTCTTTCTGGAACTTTCTTTGAGTCTTGACAAGGAAGACTCTCAAAAGGTATAAAAGGGGGATGGGGGACCTGTCCCATCCCTCAAGTGAATTATTGTTTCCAATACAATCATCACTCCTCTCAGTTCCTTGTCTGCCTTGTCCTGTCCTGCCCTGTTCCTGACAGAGCTGCTGTGAGCTTCTCCCTCCCTACCTTTCTCTCTCTCTCTCTCTCTTTTGCGTTTCAATCATGCTGTAAAAACTAAAAATGGAATGAAGTCAACAGGCTGTCTATCTATAAGAGTGGCAGTCAACAGGTTGTCTGTCTATCTCCCTATCTCTCTGTCTCTTTGCAGTCTGTGCCTTAACAGGTGCTGTAGGGTACCTCTTCAAAACTCTCCCTCCGTCTGTCTCCTTTGCCAGTGTGGCTGTGCTGAAAGACTGCGGCTTCTCTCTCTTTCTGTCCCCCTTTGTCTGTCAGTGTGTCAGTGGGTTGGGGCCAACACCCCAAGCTTTGTTGGTCACTCTCTGCATGGCCTGCCACACAATGTTCATTGTGGCATGGCACTCTCCTTTCAATCCAGGGACAGATTGCCTGTGTGTGCCATTGAAGGCTTTGTCTTCGATCAATTTTTCTCTTCTTTTTTTTTTTTTTTTTTTTTTTTTTTTTTTTTGGTTTTTTGGCAAGGGTTGCTCTTCTTGTCGACAGGCATCCCCTGGTGGGCGGAACAAAACGCCATGTTTGGGTCGTAGACACTGTCGGGCTGAGCACCCTTTTCACGTTCATCACCACCCGGCGACCAAACACGAATGAGCTGCGCCAGACGGCCCTCGCGGAACACTGCCTTGCTCTTCGCTGTTGCGCTGCTCGCTGTCGCCGGCTTGCTCCAGGCCTTTGCCGCTGCCGCCAGTACGGCCTGCCATCCTCACACCTTGACCGCTGCCGCTTTTTCATCCTGCGTCCTCGAAAGCTGACATGCCCGTCTCTCCAACCGTCCTTCCTCCTTCCCTCCGCCATAATCGGATACCCCCTCGCTCCTTGACTATGACCCCCCTTTCTCACCTGCACACTCACGATCTACTCTTTGGCCCTCCCCCCACTCCAAACCTCAAGGCACCTCCGACAGCAACTACCTATACCGCGCGCTCCATGAAGGTGACGAAAAGGACCTGCGCACGCACGCCGAGATCCGCGCCGCCGGACGCACACAGCAGGGCGAGATGAAGAACAAATGTGAGTCCGGATTAGCGAAGCGCGACCGAGACAGGAGGAGAAGGGGGAGGGAGTTTTGCATTTCTCTCTCATGCAAGATGTGACCCCCGCTGACTATTCACCTGTACTTTCTGCGGCGAACGGACAGGCTACCAGTGCGGGGACCCCAAGAACTGCGCGGCGTGCCACGTCGGCAACGGCGCGCTTTACCCCAGCAACTACATTTCCACCACGACGAACCGCGACGTGGCAAAGGGGTACGCAAGCGAAAAGAGCGGGAGAGTTGCCGTGGTAAATGTTGCTTGGATTTGCGTTTGCTCTGTTATTATCTCTTGGCTCATGTTCCCCGCAAACTCCCCAATCTTCCCTTACTACACCAAAAAAAAAAAAAAGAAAAAAAAAAAAATTTGAAATAGATCGACCGCGCCAAGCTCCCCGCCGACAAAGTCAAAGACCTCTCGACGCTCAAAGGCCGCCTCGACCACCTCGGCTCCACCTACAGCTCGAAAAAAACCGACCTCGGCCCCAACGACAAGACCCGCCCCGGAATCAAGGACCCGCGACTCTCCACCCACCAGGAGGTCGTCAACCGCGCCCACCTGCTTGCAAAGCACAACAAGGAGGTACTGGTCGAGGGATCGATTCCAAAGGACTGCATCGTCGAGGTCGCCGATGCTGGCAGCCTAAGGAGGAGGGCGGGTGGCGCCGCGTGCAAGAGGAAGGCGGGTCCGAGCTCGAGCGCGAAGGTGAGGCCAAGGGCTTCTTTCCGTGGGAGGGTTCATTAACGGATTCTCCTCCCCTTGAAGCAATCCGCTGCAGGCAGCAAGGGTGGTCAAAAAGCCGCGGGCGGCGCGAGCGCGAGTGCGGGTGGCGCCAGAAGCGCTGGGTCCAAACGCGCGGCGGCGGCTCCCGCGGCAACCAAGCCGCAGAGCGCGGCGAAACCAGCTGCAGCCAAGCCAAAGGGGAAGAAGTAAGAGGTTGGCAAACGGAATAAAGCTTGTCACATTCAGTTGTTGAAGGCGGTAGTTTTATCGCAAATTCCCACAGAAGTGGGGGCGGTGAAGTGAGAAAGGAGCTGTCACAGCCAAAGTCGGCACGGTGTGCGGGCTGCGAAGAAGAACACTTCCACAAGCAAGCCATCAGTATTTTTTCCACACGGGGTTGGTTGATTGAAGGGCACGGGAAAGTGACCAGCCGGACTGGACAAATCTTTTTTCACTAAAAAAACAAACCAAAACAGACGAAGGGTGGTGGATTTTGGAAGGAACCTGCCTAATTGGACTGCGCAAACAAGATGACAAACGCCGTGACTGCGCAGCCGCCGCCGCCGCCGCCACCGCTGGCCATCACCGGCGACGACCACGACGACGATGACGACGATCACGAGGACAACGCACCGCGCCGTCCCCCCCGCAGCAGCACATCGCAGCGACGCTGTGCCAGTACTTGGACCCTTTTGATCTCTTCCCCGCCGCCACCCCACCCTCCTCCGCCTCCACACCGCCCAGGCCAGCGCCTTCGACCGCCGCAACCCGGCCCCCGCCGCCTTCGTCGTCGCCAGCCGCCTCGGCCTCGTCGACCTCCTCTCCCGCCTCGCCGCCTTCTACAGGCTGACCGGCCGCGCCATTGAACCCTGGCGCGAAGCGATCGACGCCGCCAACGCGGCCGGCGGCGCGGTGCTGCTGGAGCGGAGGGAGTGGCGGGGCTTGTGGCCCATGTGGTCCCATACCGTCACCAGCGCGGTCGACGCAGCTGCCCGGGCGGGAAAGGTCGAGGCACTGCAGTGGTGGCTGGACCACGGGGTGTGGCGGACCTTCCGGTGGCGCAACACCGTCGACCGCGCTGGTGACGCGGAGGGGCGCGTCGAGGTGCTGCGATGGTGCCGGCGGTGCGGGATGGATTACGGCGGCTGGCGCGGGTGAAACGGCGGCGGGTCGGGACGGGGGGGAGCACCGACGGGGCCCCCGCCGCCGAGGAGGGACAAGAAGAAGAGGCCCGCGATCAAGAGCGGTACTCGCGCCACGCGATCGACGGCGCGAGCGCGAACGGCCACGTCGAAACGCTCCAGTGGTGGAAGGACAGCGGGCTGTTCCTGCGGTACACCGTCGCGGCAATAGACCTTGCCAGCGCGAACGGCCACTTCGCCGTGCTCCGCTGGTGGGTCGACAGCGGGCTGCCCCTACGCTACTCGGCGGCGTCGACCCGCCGGCTCGCGCCCGAAACGCTGCGGTGGTGGCGCGAAAGCGGGCTCGAGATCAAGAACGACGGGCGCCCGCTGGTTGCGGCCAGCGGGTCGGGCGACGTCGCTGCGCTCGAGTTCTGGAAACGGTCTGGGCTCGAGCTGCAGTACTCGGAGAGGCCGATGGACGCCGCGATCCAGGCGGGGCTATGGCGGCGCTGGGCTGGTGGAAGGGCAGCGGCCTCGAGATGAAGTACACGTGGTCTCTGGTGGTGGAGGTCTATCGCTGGGAGTGGAACCTTGCGCGTAGGAAGGTGTACAATTGGTTTGTGGAGAACGGGTTGGCTTCGTCGTCCGTGTAAGCCCTGCCCGACTGACGGCAGAAGATCCCTCCAATTATAAATATGTAACTGGAAGGGGAAAAAACCCCTCCTTTTCAATCCTCGGCGCAATTTTGCTTGTTCTCCCTCGCCCCAAAAATCTCGCGTGTACGTGCACAGAGTCCTCCTTCAATTGCTTAAAGTGCTTGCCGTCGGACGTGCCCCTGGGTATGTGTGTGGGGAACAATTGCGCTGATTTGGCAACGCTGGAAGAAGGTTACGGGAGTCCGCGGCAGGTGGGGGGAAAGGCACCTGGAAGGAGTCGCTCGCGGTTTGTGATTTTCCGGTTGTGCTGGTTTTTGCTTGTCCACCCCGTCCTCATCCTTCTCCGTTGCACTCAGTCACTCACTCACTCACTCACACTCTCATCGAGGTGAAGTGTATGGACCCCCCTCCGAGGCTGCTCTCCACAGAATAGGTGGACACTTTGCACAAGAAGCTGCCTTATATCTGTGATTCAGTGGTCCGCGCTCTACGCGTTTGGTGCTCGACGCGTACCGTGCGGTTGAACGTTTAATCCTAAAGTCGCGTCTCAAGGAAAAACCTCACACACTAAAAAAAAAAAAAAAAAAAAAAAAAAAAAAAAAAAAAAAAAGTATCCAAGAAAACAGAAAACTCCCGCACAAGAAATCCTCCAACGGCCCATCATGGGGGCTTTCGGGCGCAGGGCGCGGTGCACTGGCTGGAATCCGGACGGCAGAGGCCCCCGCTCCTGGTTCGGGTGGGACGGGACTACTACATGTACTAGCTGCGCAAGGGAACAGTGGATCAAGAGAAAAGGCGCAAAGTCGAGGTCAAGGCAGAGGTCGGTTTTTTTCTATTCGTTTCGATTTTCGGCGGGCGAAAGTTGAAGTGGGGGGGTTTTCGTTCGCTTTCAACTGTCATTACAAGTGATGGCAAAACGAGTACAACAAAAAAAGTTTTGAAGAGAGCGGAAAGAGAGCTACGAAATTTTCTTGTTTCAAGTTGAGGTTGGCGAAGAGGAGGGATGGAGCGATGTCGCGAGGCAAAGTGAAAAGTGGAATGGATGTACAAGGTTCCTTGGATGATTACTTTTTTTCTTTCATGACAATGAAAAAACGGCGAAACTCGCTCAAACGAGCGTGCGCAACGCGTCGTACTCGCTCTGCGTCAGCTTCAAGATACTTCCGTGCCTCGCGTGGTTGGACGGCATCGCGTTCGCGATCGACGTAGCGTCGTTCGAGACCGCCAGCGACCACGTTCCGGCCGACACGTTGGTCGACACGAACGGCATGTACCCGCGGTTCGTAAACTCGTCGATAAACAGCCAGTACTTATTCGGGTCCACGTTGTCCTGGAACGCCTCGGGCCCTTCGACCGCCGCGATCGTCGGCGCGCCGAGCCGCACTACAACGGTCATGAAGCTCCCGTCCGCGTTGCCGTTCGAGGACACCTGCTGGAACACAATCTTGCCGTTCGAGTTCGCCGTCACCCCTTCGTTCTTGGTGAACCGGTACAGCCGCCCGTCCGCCGCGCGCAGGAACGTCGTGCCGATGAAGGGGGGTCACCGGGTCGTACATGTACCGCGTTTCCGGCGAGGAGAACGAGGTAAAGTCTTGGGTGGAAACGCGGACCTGCTGGTGCAAGATCACGGGGGCCGTGTGGTTCTCGTCCGTGGTCTGGTTGTAGATTGCAGAGGCAAAGACCACGTCGTACCCGCCCGTCGCCGAGTTGTACACGGCCGCGGGCGCCCACACGTTGCCGGCCTCGGGGCCTATGACCTCGTGCAGGGTCGGCGCGGTCCAGTTGACGAGGTTGCGGCGCTGCCAGACCAGGATGTTGCGCGACCCGTCCCGTTGCGAGTTGTCCCAATCGAAGCCCGTCGGGCTGTTTTCCTTGTGGAAGTGCGCTGACTGCCTTGCGTCGTCCTGGCAACAGACCTCTGCTCTTGGTCCTCTGTTCCCCTTGCCCAATTACTCGCATCCCTCTAATTCCAAATACGGAAGTACCTAGGGCAGCCTCGCCAGCACCCCGAGATAAAGGGAAAGCACCTGAGTTTCCTCCAGTTGACCCTTGAGAAAAAGGGTAAGTTGTGGAGCAGGGTCGTATTCCAAAGGAACTTATGGACCTTGATGCGACACCAAAGCCCTCTGATGGTCGTGATGCTCGTACGTCAGAGCCAGACGAGCATACTGATGAACCAGGTGCCAAGAAGGAGTAGAAGCAGCCCAAACCCCAGTATGAACAGTCTGAGCCTCTTTCGAACATCAAGATTCCACCGTTGCTCCAAGAAGTCAAGATCAGGGCCAAGGTGGAAGTTAACTGTTTGGAGCTTTTCCAACTGTGTCCTCCGTGTCAAACAATTATGGTCCATTTGCTTCGGTAAACATGTTCAACCTCCTTGAACGAGTTCAGTGGTTTGAAGACCTTCCTGAGTGGCATCAGCGTCACGTGTTGAAGAACACCTGAACCCTTCCACCAGGAATGCAGAAGGCGAAAGTTAAAGTGGTTAGAGTTGATGCCACTGTGGGAAGGGGATGTCGATTAAGTGTGAATGGGCGAAGTCGTAAAAACTGGAAGATCAGAGGTTAGTTCCGTCTAATCAATCTCGATGGAAAATAGCACAATCGCTACGAAACTCGGCGGACAGGTAAAAATGTAATGAAATCTTTCCGCACTACTAACGCTACCTGCGCTCGTAGCTGGGGAGGTTCTGGTCCAAAATTCGGAAATTGGAAATTACTTTGGCAAGTGCGTCAGCGACCGTCAGCACAAGGGGAACAATAATCACTGCTTGTGATTACCTATCCAAACCAAAGAGATTCTCTACTAACATCATGCAAGCGAAATCAACAAAATGGGAGTAAACACTTTTGGCAAGACCTTCAGCACAAGGAGAAACAATAATCACCGCTTGTGATTACCTAGCCAAAAGAGTGGGGTAAGCATAGAATTTGATACTGCTCGGCAGTTTGGTCAAGATAGGATATTTTGGGTTCCATCCCAACCCCAACGCAACCGGGGGCACCCAAACCGGAACCCAACCGCAACCAGCCGATTTGCGCAAAACCACCAACCTGAACTGGTTAACGGGGTTTATAACCTTACCTAACCTGCCAAACTGGATTTTACACATGTTTTGCATTGAAATCCAGGTTAAACCAGCGGTTAAACCTAACCTCTGGTTATGAAATTCTTCTAACCTTTTCCAATCCCTATCCTAACTCAGCTCTGGCTTGGGAAAAAGTCACTTATCCTTACCGGAAAACTCCCAGTTTGGGTTAGGATCACAGTTAAAACTGGGTAACCGCCGAGCCTCAGGATTTGAAACCCTACACCAGAGCATCACGGTCAGCGCTGAGAAAAGTTGTCTCTCGCAGCTGCCCTCGGTGAATATCATTTGAGTTGGTTGCTGGTATTTGTTTGCTTCCGTAAGAAGTCCCGTTGTAATTAAATCTCCGCTGGTTGTTTGAAGAAAAAAATATCTTGGTTATAATGCAATTCGCTGCTGCAAAAGCTGCCGTGGCGCAACTGGTTAGCGCGTGCGGCTGTTAGCCACTACAGATTACCGCAAGGTTGGTGGTTCGAGTCCACCCGGTAGCGATTTAGTCTTTTCGATTTGCTACATCCATGGTTTCAGATTTAGAACAGCCTCGGTCCACACGTTTTTCGTGTGAAAACAGCAGCGGGGAAATTGTATATATTAGGTGTTCGCAAACAGAACGAATCCATAAAGTGAGAACAACAACACAAAAAAAAAAAGAGTGGAAGAGAGTGGGAAAGAGAACGTTTCCATAGACACGGGGGTGGGGCGGGGGAAATCAAACGAAGAGAAAAAAAATTAACACGAGCCGAGAAGAGGAGCAAGGCCGGCCCCGCTATCAAATGTTCAGGTATGTTGGCCCTACGATTTCAAATAGGCGAGGCAAGGTAACGCCCTGTCGACGAAGCGTCTCCGTTCGTCTTCACTCCTTCGCCCGCGCCTCCCCAGCTTGACAGCGATCTTGAACGTTTCCTTTCTTTTCATTTTTTTTTCCTTCTTTTTTCTTAGCCTGGCGACTCTAGCAAGAGCGGGGAGCGTAGAGAGAGGCCGAGCGGAGAGACGGGGGTGTGTGTTGGCGGTGCTGGTGGGTGGGTGGGTCGGTGGTTGGTGCGTCCCAATTTCCGCCAAGCTTGTTTTCACGAGATGTTGGCCCAGTATTTTCGCTCGCGCCAGGACAGCTGGAACTCGACGACGTAGAGGGCGGTGACGCACATGCCGATGATGACGCTGGTATGCGGAGGGAGGGAGGGGGCCGTCCGTGTTAGGTGGCAAGAAGTAAAAACAAAAAATTCCACCACTTCCAAAAAAAAAAAAAAAAAAAAAAAAAAAAAAAAAAGAGGATCCCCCCCAACTCAACTATTGCACAATGGCGCCCGAGGCCCACACGTAAAACCCGGACATGCCGACGGGCATGCACGCGCCGGCGACCTTGACGGCCACAAAGATGCTGACACTGACGACCATGGCGGTGAGGGAGAGCGCGAGCATGTCGCGGATGGAGCGCAGCTCGCCGATGCGGATCTCGCGCTCGATGGTTTCGAGCGGGGACAGGTCAGGTACGGCGGGGACTGGTGGGGGCCGTCGCGCGAGGGAGGGGGATCCGGCGCCGGAGGAGGAGGCGGTTGTGGCGGCCGAGTTTCTGCGCGGGGGAGGCGGGTAGGAGGATTTTCGGGAGGAGGAGGAGGAAGAGGAGGTTGGGGCGGAGGAAGGGTTTGTTGATGGGGAGGAGGGAGTGACAGAGGTTGGGGATGCCGCGGGGAAGTACGGGGCTGCGGCGGCCTGCTGGGCGCGGGCGGCGTCGAGTTGGATGCGGAGGAGCTCTTCTTGCTGCAGCTCCCAGAGGCGCTGCTGGCCGTTGACGGTGAAGAAGCCGCGGCCCTCGGCTTTTGCGGTGATTTGCTGCTGCAGCTCGAAGTATGACTTTGGCGGGTGGCCGGGGAGCGGGGGGGGCGGCGGGGCGGATTGGAGGTGGGAGGAGAGGCGCGGGTCGAGAATTGAGGCGGAGGAGGCGGAGATGGAGGAGGAGACGCGGCCAGGGAGGTGCGGGTCTGGGTTGCGGAGGAGGGAGGCGGCGCCGGCGGGTTTCCCGGCGGCCATCATCGCGGGGTGGTTTGCGGCGGCGATCATTGCGGCGGTGGTGCCCGCGCGCGGCGGGGCGTCGTGGCCGCCGCCGCCAACGCCCCGTGAGTCGTTGTCGGCGGTGCGGGAGCGGAGGAGCATTTCTGGACCGAGGTAGGTTTTGAGGGCTTTTTCAAAGACGACTTTTGCGGCGTAGACGAACGCGAGGTCGGACAGGGTGAAGAGCGAGGCGAGGGTGGCGTCGGTCCAGTTTGGGTAGTCGTGGGCGCGCTCGAGGGCGACGACCTTATCCGCGTCCGTCTCGCGCTGGATCTGGTCTTCGACGATGCCGAGCCAGGTGAGGGCGAAACCGTCGAGGGTGGGGAGAATCGGGGTGAGCCAGAGGAGGAGGAGCAGGAGGCGGAGGTTCTTGACGTGACCGATCATGGGGAGGAGGAAGGCGCGCATGAAGAGGCAGATGGCTAGGCCGTAGAGGGCAGTGGAGAGCCCCTGGAAATGCCTACGAGCGAAGAGAGAGTAGTGAAGGAAGGAATGTTTAGAGTTCAGAGAAGGGGAGAGAATATCGCCCATACTGATATAGAAGCGGTTGGCGCTGGTTAAAGTAGAGCAAGGAAATCGCGTTGGTAGCGGACACGAGGATCGAAACGAAGATGCAGCTCTCCATCGTTGTCATTCCCGCAATCATCTTGCGGCCTCGGTTCGGGGAGAGGCGGAACCTCACGAACAGGAGGACGATCCCGACCAAGGTCAACACGAACAAGGCGATCGCGATGGCCATGACTGTTCTTTCAAGTATCAGCCAGCTGGAACCGTTGAATGGATGGATGGAGTTAGGGCGAACCTGTGGCGTTGAAGATGGGGCTGGCGAAGGATCCGAAGCAGGCGAGGGAGTAGTTTTGGCGGCATTCGGCTGGTGGTAGTGGAGGGAATAGAACATTGGATGGGTGTCCAAAAAGGTACGGAGGGAGGGGTACGAGATTAGAGAGTGTGCAGCCGGTGGGGCAGTCGGTTCGTCAAGGCAGTGTGGTAGGAGTCGAAGTGAGTGGGTGGGTAGAAGGGTTAGGAATGAATGAAAGGGAGAGAGTGATTGAGCACCTGGGTCATGCGGCAGCGTCGGCGGCGGCGTCGGCGTCGGTGTCGGCGACGCCGGCGACGCCATCTTTTTTTATTTTTTATTCTTTGCTTTTTTCTTTTCTTTCCTGTTTTTGCTCCTTCTTTCGACGTTTTGTTTTTGTCTTCTCTCTAGCTTTGTGTCGTGTCGCTCTTTTTTGATTTTTGAGTTTATTCTCTTTTTTCGGGTTTTTGATTTTCCCGCCCATTTCTTATTCGTTCAATTTCCCGTCAATCGACGGAAACAAACGGCACTTGCCGTTTTTGGAAAAACAAGATAAATGGTTTTTTGGTTGGCTTCCGCGCATGCCCCACCGACAGGGAGAGCCTCAGCTGACTGGCATATATGCTCCGAGCTCCCAGTACATGCTACACGGGCCAGCGCACAGAGACAGACCTGATTGATCTAGCAGGCAGACAGACAGACAGACAAACGATAAAATCAGGCAGACAGAAAGACGGAAAGATATTAATTTGCACACACGAATCAATAACTGCCCAAACAGGAAAACAAAAAAAAATCAAGAAAGGGAAAACAAAAAACCAAACTATAAAACAAAACGCAGGCAACCTATTCATTCCAACAACCAATCACCGCGCGGCACAAGGGAGCAAAAACAATTGCAGAGACAAACAAGACAGACACACAGCCTCTTGGAAAAATCAGTTGAAAAGGGACAAAAAAAAATGTAACATTATTGAAAAGGCTTGCAGAAATTTGACAAGGCTCACTTTCATACAGCTTTGGAGGGGTGGGAGAGTGGGGGGAACTATCAGTTCGTTGTTTGTTCGGCGACGACGAAGTAAAAAAAAAAAAAGGGGGGGGGGGGGGGGAGTGGGTGCTAATGACAGGGAAAGCTTTCCAACGGCGGTGTACATATGTTACATATTTTTCGTGTCAAAACAAGTCAAAGACTGGCGGGGTTTGGCTTTTATGCCTGAAGCTCGGGGCAGCAAGGGGTGAGGAAGAAAGAAAAAAAAACCAGCGCGGGAAGGACAAAGGATACGAGCGAAAGCAAGAGTCTCTCGAAAACCGGATACTGGGAGCGATGAAGAGGACACACTCACACAAACACACACACACACACACACACACTCACACACACGCAAACAAAAGTGAAAACAGATTCGAAAACGCAGGGGAATTGGGTAGGGGAAACGAGAAAAGTAGCGAACAGAGCGAGGGATCGAAACGCACACACAAACACACACACGAGAAAAAAAAGGAAAATAAAGGGCAACCCCTTCAGAGCGCCGCAACGGCGGCGGCGGCGGCGTTCAGCTTGGCCATGAGCGCGTCGTACGAGGGGTCGGTGGCGGCGACGACGTACGCCGCGTCGACGAGGGCCAGCATCTGCGCGTTCTTGACGAGGGCCTGGGCGGCCGCGATCTTTGTCTGGACGTCGGCGACGGTAGCCGCGATCTGGGCCGCAACGTCGACGGCGGAGGCGCCTGTGCCGGCCCCGGCGGCGGCGGCCGGGGCGACGACGCCGGCCGCGGCAAAGTCGTCTGCTTCAAAGTCGCCGCCGACAGGGGCTGGGGCCGTGACGGGGGCCGGGGCTGGGGCAGGGGCTGGGGTCGGGGTGGCGGTGGCGGGCTTTGAGCGCGTGCTGAGCGGGGCGACAGGTGGGGGGGGCGGCAGCGGCGAGGCCGGCGCCCGTGGATTGTATGGTGACGGGGGCCAGCATCATCCACGGGGTCTCTTCGCTGCCGGTGGAGATGACCATGTTCACTTGCACGGGTCCAGCGTCGGCGGCCTGGGTCGATTCGAGTGAAACATGAGTGTGAGTGAACATGTGTGTGTGGGCGAGTGTTTGTGGCAACGCAGGGTACCATAAAAAAATATGTATATATATAAAAATAAAAAAATAAAATAAAAAAAAAAAGAAATCAAGAAACAGAAGGCGCGAATATTTACCGGTGGCGTCCACATCAGCGTCTGAATGTTAGTGGCAGGCACGGGCGCCGCGTGGGTAACAGTGCTTTCAGGCGCCTCGTTCATGACGGTCCCCAACTGGCAGCTGGGCACTGTCTGCGGGCGCAGGCCGTTGGTTGCAATGTCAAACTTGCCGACGTGGGTCTCGCTGAAGCCAGTGGCGGCGTTGGGGTTGTTGACCTGCTTGACGTAGGTGAGGATGCCGCCGCGGGCAAAGTTGGAGAGGCCGGCGACCTGGATGGCGAGCGGGGCGGCGGCGCCCGGCGTGTAGGTGGCGGGGGCGACGATGCTGAAGCCGAGCTGGGCCATGCCGATCTCGTGGCCCATGGTGATGACGGTGACGTTGATTTTGCAGCGCGGCGCGCCGGTGGGGAGGGCGGCGACGTTGGTGGTGGAGAGGGGTGACAAGAGCGCGAAGAGAACGAGGAGGAGGAGGAACGGGACGAGCAAGGCGGGCGAGGATGCTGGATTGCGCAGAGTCATGATTGTATTTCTTTTTTGGTGTGGGTTGTGGTTGCTCTTTGTTCTTGAATGTTGGTGTGGAGAGAGAGCGAGAAAGAGCACGAGAAGAGCGTAGAGATTGAGAGTGAGTGTTTGCTGTTGACGGGTGGGTGGTGGGCGGGGAGGGTTTTATAGTTGAAGGTCGGGAGTGCGTGTGTAAGAGAGAGAAAGGGAGAGAGAGAGAGTCAGAGAGAGAGAGAGTGTGTGTGTGTGTGGGTGTGTGTGTTTGCAGGCGGGAAGCAGTCAAACAAAAGGCCTCCCGACTGGCGACCGACCCACCAATGAATGAGTAATACGACGAGCGACGCGAGCGAAAAGAAAGAGGGAAAACTTAATAATAAAATAAAATAAAAGAAAGTGCAATGCAATACCCACAACAAACAACGCACATATCAACCCAGGCGGACGGGCGGGCAAATCGATTTTTTGTGTCTCCCTTGCTGGATTTGGAAAGCACCTGCGGCCAACTACAAAAGCGCCACAAAGCGACATCGGTGTGGGGTGGGGTTCAGGCAGGCAGGCAGGCAGGCACGGCCGCGGCTGGTTAATGGTGTCTTCGCTTTTAGAAGCGATGTGAGGCAAACAAACAGACCAATTTCGTTTTTCAAAGCCAATGCAAAAACGGGAGCACTGCGGCGAACTTGCGGAAGCGAGAGCCAGATTTATTTCTCTTTTTGGTTGGCCAATTTCCCATCGTCCTCCCTCGATTTGGTGTGTGCATGAAAAGTCAAAGCGCCTCATCTGCACGAAAAGAGACAGATTGGAATTTTTTTCTGGCTGGCTTTGGCGTGCGAGTTGCAGATGGAGTGTTTCGCATGTCAGATGCGGAACCCAAAAAAAAAGGCAGGAAAAATCAGATGACCAGACCATTTGTGACAAAGGCCGAAAAATCCCTCCCTGCCTAAAAAATGTCGAGTCACTGTCTCTGTTCTGTCACTGTCTCTGTCTCTGCTCTCTCTCTCTCTCTCTGTTGGTTCTCCCCCTCTGTCTCCCTCCCTCCCCTCCACTCCCTCCCTCCACTCCCTCTCGCAAGGAACCGCAAAACGCAAAACGCACCACGTCACTCACTCCGGTCAATCCCTTCACTCACTCGCTCACTTCATTCACTTCGCTCACTCGCCGCCGCCCGCCGCCGCCCACCGCCCCACCCGCAGCCTCACCCTGCCCCTCGCCGCCCTCGCCCATCGCTCCGCCAGCCCCGCCACCAGCCCGACGTCGCCCACCCCGTAGTGCTCCCTCAAGCACCCGTCCTCCACCCGCACAAACGCGTCCCCAAGCACCGTCAGCAACCTCTGCCGCCGCCGCTCCTCCTCGCCTGCCTCCTCCCGCTCGCTTTCCTCCCCGCCCTCGTACGCCCCAGCAACATCATCATCAAGAACGGCCGCCGCCCACGCCCCGCCGAACGCGACGACCTCGGCGTCCGGGACCGCCGCCGCCGCCGCCGCGGGGCGCCCCGGGTGCGGCTTGACGAGGACCGTGCGCAGCGTGCGCGTCAAGGCCGGCAGCAGCGCCGCGGCGAGCGCGGCGAGCGGGTGGCGGGGGCGGCGACCGCGGCCGCCGTCATTCTCCTCTTCCCCCGCCGCCTCACCGTCTGCCCCTCCTCCGGCCGGCTCCGCCATCGCGTCCATCGTAATTGCAAGGTGGGCGAGCCGGGGCAGGTACTTAAAAATGCCCGCGAGCGAGACGGGGCGGTGGTCGCCGTCGCCGCTGTCGGCGGCTTGGTGGTGGACGTACGACAGGTCGAGGGTCGTGAGTGCGTGCAGCGGGGCGGCGCCGAGTGCGTTTGCGAGCGCGGCGGGGGACAGGAAGACGGGCGGGTTGTACGGGTTGCGGGGGCTGAACGTGCAGCGGATGGCCAGTTCGCGGCGCGACGACCGCGGCGGCGGGGGGCGGGAGGACGCGATGACGAGGGTGCGGAGGCTGGGCAGGAGGTTTGGGTCGAAGACGCGTGCGAGCGGGGCGTTGCTGGAGAGTCGCGGGCGGCGGAGGATGAGCGTGTGAAGGCCGTGTTGCGTCGATTTACAGCCGGCGACGTTCGCGCTCCTGAGACCGAGGATGCCCGCGAGGGTGTCGTCGTCGACAGGCGCCGCGACGTCGAGGACGCGGAGGGCGGGGCAGAGCGGGAGGGCGAGGGGTAAGGCGCCGAGGGCGGGGCGGAGCGGGAGGTGGATGCGGAGGGCGCGGAGGCGCGGGCAGTGTGTGAGGAGGACGGCGAGGCCGTACTCGAGCGAGTTGGGCCGCAGAGCGCAGAGGTACGGTAGCGACGCCGGTAAGGCGTGGAGGTGGCGGCGCGGGTGGCGGCGGCGAGGTCGCGCCGGTTTGGCCAGCGGGTCTTGCGCTGGAGGGAGAACCGTCGTCGTCCGCTCCGCCGGCGGCTTTGCGGCGGCGTCCTCGTCGTTGTCGTCGTTGTGGACGACCAGCGTCGCCGACGAGGACAACTCCCCGCTCGGCATTCCTCCGCTCCACCCGCCGTCATCCCCGACCTCCGCCGCTGCCGCGACCTCTCCCCCGCCCTTCTCCACCTCCACCTCCGCCTCGTCCTCTTTCTCCTCAACAAACACCTCGGCCTCGGCCATATCCTCGCCGCCGACAAACAACCACACATCCTCCACCGCCATAACCCAGTCCGCGTACTCCCTCTCGCGCAAGACGATCGCATCCAGGAACGCGATCCACTCGCGCGCGGTCGCGAGCGGGCGTAGCCGCGGAGCCTTTTGTGTGTGTGTGTGTGTGTGTGTGTGTGTGTGTGAACGTCCGACGAAAAGTCCACGTTACAAACGAGGAACCCAAAAACAGAAAGTAGATATCGATTACTTACCCTCCACAGCACGGGGGCGCACGCGTCGAACCATGCGCGACCGCACATCATCAGTTCGCGCAGGTCCGCGGGGCACGCGGTCGCGCGGCGGCGTGCGGCGTCGGCGGCGGCGGCTACGGCGGGGACGCAGTCGATGTCGGAGGTGGCTGCGGCAGCGGCCGCCGCCGTGTCCACAAAGACCCACCGCGCGACGGCCTGGCGGATCTCAAAGGGCGGGGTCCAGGATGATGCTGCGGGCACGGGCGCGGTCGCAGCGCGGGGCGGGGTTGAGTCCTTGGTCGTTATCGTCGTCGTGTCCGTCGTTGCGGAGAGCATCATGTTTCTTCCGTGCTTGTGTGTGTGTGTGTGTGCTGAGCTGCCCTTCGCCGCCTTTCTCGTCTTTTGCTTTCCCCCTTTGCGTTTGTTAACGAGTTCGGTGTAGACAATTTCTTTTCCGCCATTTTTTTTTTTTTTTTTTGCTTTGTTAGTCCATTGGCCTTTGGACCGCCGCGAAGACCCCCTCCCTCTATTTCTTTTTTCTTTCTCTCCACGTCGGCCCAGCTGCTTGTTTTACAAGCCTAACCCTTATTTTCGTAATCAAGATCTCCCATCCATCGACATGAGAAAACCAAAGCAGCCGAAACCTCGCATAAACCAAGTAAAAAATCACTTCCAATCCCCATCGAAATCACCAATGTCCGTGTTCTATGTTCTAAAAACGAGATCCAACCCCCACCGCTTCGCCCAAGAAAGAGGAGCTGGTGGCGTCCATCGCCAAGAAGCAAAGACCACCGCCGTCGGGTGCCTGTCTATCGTTTAGATGAGTGCTGTTGTCAGTGTGCCAGTGAGTGCGTGTGTGTGTGTATGTGTGTGTGTGATTGGGGTCGACTCGTCTGCAGTCGGTTGTGATGTTCGCGCACTTTCTCCAAGGATTTTCAGGCCAGAGTCGACGAAAAGGCGAGGAGGACCGATGAGCCGCGGCCGCCCCGCTCCCTCCCTCCCTCCCCACCCCTGTCCCTCCACCCCGCTCCTTCGCGATATCCCACGCTCCCTTGCAGCGATCCAAGACTACGGCGGAGACGACCTCCATCTTTGCCAGTCCGACGGCGACGATGAACGATCGGTGACGAAGCCACGCAATAACAGCGCAGGCGCACGGCACCCAATCGACAGCTTCAATTGGACACAACTGCAACGCCCTACTGCTGCTGCCCTGCGCTCTCATTCGCCTGCCCACCGCCGCCCGGCAACTTCTCCAGTGTCACTAGCTGCGTACCAGTTGTCTGCTCCCCACACCAAGGCATATATTATATTAAGCCCATTGAGCCTCGTGACTGGTCTTGACGTTTTGCTCAATACCCTGTGCCAGTCACACTTGCCAGCAACTATTATAGCGTGCATATCGTCATTATGTATCAATAATTCATAACAGAGTTTTTTCTCTTTCTCTCCAAGTTGGGGAGAAGGACCACCCACAAACACACATCCCCACTTCATTCACTCACTCACTCACTCAGAGTAGACTGTGTACAAGTTCCACTAAGAAGATCAGGATTTTCCACAAATCTGTCAAGGACTATCTGCCAACTCCTGAAAGATGCATGTTGTCTCTTCACATTGACCTGAAACGTAGTCACTCTGAATTTGCACAGCTGTGCATCAGTGCAATGAACAAGAAACTAAAATTTAATATGTGTGACTTGCCATTTCTCAGATTTCCACTCTGAGATTCCCGATTTTGATGAGAACGTGCAGAAGGGAATCCCTGTGCATGTTCGATACGCAGTGAAGCACTTCTCGGAGCACTGCTTGACTCAGGAGCCAATGGGCTACCCAAACACAGCTCAAATATTGAAAAGAATGTCAAAGAAGATGGTGATGGCGATGTTGATGATAATGAAAGTTGGTTTGATGCTGAGAAAGACACTCAGGACAGCCTTATGCTTCAATCAGTGAAACTTCCTCCACAAAACTCTGAACAGGCTACGGAAGATTTGTAAGGAGATGCAATTGAGAAGCCTGTGTCAACCACTCCATCCTATTCACTTGATCAGACTCTTTTTGCCTAATGTGAGATTATACTCACTCCTTTAGAGTGAGGGAAAGCAAATAATAGGCTAAAACTAACTCTATTGGGCTGTTGTCTAGGGGGTGTTTCAACCCTACTACTTGCCTTGTCCACAAAGTATCCCTACTGATCTGTCTAACAGAGGTCTCAAACACAAAGAATGAACATTCAGAGGGATCGGTGCCGGAGCACTGATTACTTGCATGGCCGCTGATTGAGTGATGGATGATTGAGGGATGTGCAGTGAGATGATCAGCGACTTATAAGTGATCAAGGGACGAGACAACCAGTGCAATCGGGGATGAGTGTCCTGTTTGGCGCTGATGGTTTTGAGGCCACGGCAAGGGCAGGCATATGGGTTCCAGTTGCACATAGTGCTGAAGCGGAGGCAGCGGCGCAGGGCGGCCGGCAGAAAGCTGGAAGGGCTGAGCCAAGTGTGGTACGACTTTTTTGGTCGTTTTTTCAATGTTTCTACTTTTTTTCACTCCCATTAATTGGGTTGTCTTTTTCCCTCTGATTGCTGTCAAAAAAACAATTCTTCGTGGGCTACTTGAGAGGTCTGGTCCCAGACATATCTATCCAGGGCCTTAGCGAAAGTCAAGTCCATTCATGAGTCCATTTTGTGCCTCCTTAATTGTTTTTTTTGGTCAATTTTATTGTTTTTGTTATGGTTTTCATTCACTATTAAGTCCACACATATGGACTCATTTGAGGCCAAGTTTAACCCTTTAAACCCTGACACCATTTTTTACCTACTCTTTTGTTTGCCAGACCCCACTGCACCTCCAGGCACCAATTAATCTGCTGTAGTTTCTACATGAATGGAAAGCCTGTAAGGAGCTCTTTCTGCTGCAAGTTTTTTTCCCTGCAGAACAATGCCTGCAGCTGATGTAAGAGAGATTTGAAAATCCGTCGAACGTGTAGGCCAAGGACAAATAGACACTGTCCTTTATTTAGGACCAGCAATTTTTCGCTTTTGTATTGGTTTTATTAGGAAGAACTATTTTTCTTGTGACTGCGAGGAAGGAGAGGATTTGGGAGAGGATCCGAATATGTTTTTTTTTTGACAGCCGCCATCGAATGTTTGGTTCAATTTCAATGTCACAAAAGTCTGTTTCTGGCTTCCATCTGAATTTCGTGGTGTTGTACAGATCCCCTCAGAGCAAAATGTTTTCATTTTGAATCAAAGCTTTTCTTCTCTTTTTTGTTTTTGATGTGTTTAATTTGGATTTTTTTCTGTTGGAGTATTTTCTCTGGGGTATTTTTTGACAAGTATGTTGTTCTGCTCCTTCATTTTTGAAAGTCTCTAGTATGAAAGTAAAAGCTGTAACTTTTTGGAAAAATACAGGAGCAAAAAGTGTTGTAAACTTTCGAGCTGCCGAAGGTGTATGACTCAGGTGTTGCAGTTAGAGGTCATAATAGCGAGAGTGATGTGTCTAAGTGCTGACTGTTGTGTCGCAAGTGTATCTGATGTTTTGTTGAGGATCTAAGACCGCAATGTCATGGTTGTGGCTCGAGATGTGTGTGTGTGGCAATAATGATTTGTTTTTATGTAGGGTGTGTGTATCCAGTTGCTCTTTTTTGGGGGTTCCCCAGCTGCCCCATTTATGGCAGGGCGCCAGTCTGCCAGACGCACAGTTGGGAAGCAGAGGCACAGCCTGGGAGAAGTCTGAAGCCTTTGACTTTGGGAGTTGTTCAGCAGGAGATGTCAGGTGGCCCTACTGGGAGGCTATGACACCCTGTTGCATCACTCTGCCAGTGACGTGGGCAAAACTCCATGGCATGGAGTATGTGAGCAAAGATAGCTCCCAGTAAATTCCCATCAAATTGCCAGTGTAAAGCACGATGATGTGGTGTCTGGCAGTCTGGCCCTTTGACTGTTTTATTGTGAAAATACAGTCAAATCAATTTCAAATTTGGGACATTAATTTTCTGAATCAATCAAAGCCCCAACTCGATTCGACCTGAGTTAGACCCAATGGGTTTTTTTTTTAGGGTGAGCCTGCTGTTTGACAGAAGCAGGGCGCAATAGGGCCCAGCTGGGGCACACCAGGCCTTGGGGGGGGCTAGCTATGAAGCAGGCTTGTTAAAAAAAGAAACAAACAAGCAAAACATATGCTTGGGTTTCACCGTCTTCCAACCTTTAAGAGTTGACCAAACGGCTGCAGCAAAAACAGCATTCAGGGGCTGGCAGCCAGCTGGCTGCGAAGCAGCTGTGCAAATAAGCGTCACGCGCCACAAGCGCAAGCAGAGAGAAGCAGTGTCATGCGATATTGAACTGTGAATAACCTACATGAGCGGTAAAATATTAATAATATTAATAACATTAATAATGATAATGAGTTGCTTACTTCGTTGTGCAATCTTCGTGCGTAGCGGGAGGCGCAACACGCACGCAACAGCAAGACAAACAAAAGCAAGCAGCAGCTCGGACGACGACCGGACCCGCGTTCGGACGTCCGTCGTCGTCGTGGCCGTCGTATACTTTTTTTTTATTTTTTTATTATTTTATTTTATTTCATTTTATTTGTTTCGTTCGATCGATTCCCCTTTCGCTTGTTCCCACGGGGTAAATAAACCCAATAAATAAATATTGCGCAATCATTCCAGCAATGAATGTTTTGATTTGAAATCAAGAAAAAACAAAAGAAAAAAAAAAGGGGGGGCAAAGTGGTGCACATAAAGGGCCACGCATTCATTCCACACTCCGCACTTTCTTCACACACACTCACTCTCACACAAGCACGCTCACACGCTCGTCGCAATTCAAAACAAAAAAAAAAAAATAAATAAACAATAATGACCGCCATCCCCGCCCCCAACCACGCGCTCGTCGCCGAATCCCTCAAGCCCGCCGCCCAGGTCGTGCGCGACTTTCCCCACGTGCCCGCCGCCGTCGCTGACAACGAGGTCGTCATCAAGATCCACAGCGCAGGCCGTAAGCGACAGCAAACTCTCTTTTTCTCTCTCTCTCTCTCTCTCTCTCTCTCTCTCTCTCTCTCTCTGCCGCCAGTCCGTCCGTCTCATCCTCATCCCCCCCCGCAGTGAACCCCGTCGACTGGAAAATCGTCAAGTTCGGCCTGTTCATCCCCGCCGAGGGGTACCCGCAAGTCTTCGGGTGCGACGCCGCGGGGACGGTCGTGGCCGTCGGCGCGGGCGTCACGACGCACAAGGCGGGCGACCGGGTGTTTTACCAGGCCAAGATCGGCGACCGGCGGACGACGGCGTTCCAGCAGTACGCGGCGGTCGACCACCGGTTCGTGTACGCGCTGCCGGAGAACACGTCGTTCGACGAGGTAGTTTTTTTTTTTTTTTTGAATTCTTTTTTGGCGAGTGGGAAAACTGAAAACGCATTCGCATCGGGCATCGGGCACCACACCACACAACAAAACAAAAAAAAAAAAAAACAAAAAAAAAAAAACTCCAACAACAACACCAACAACAACAACAAACACAAGGGCGCCACGTTCGGCGTCGCCGCCTTCACGGCCGCCGTCTCGCTCTACACGCACCTCAAGGCGCCGCGCTGGTGGGCCGGCGAGCCGCCCGTCGCCGCCGGCACCTTCCTGCTGATCTGGGGCGGCGCGACCGCCGTCGGGCAAGCCGGTAAAAAAGAAACCCCTTTTCCATGCAAACGCTCACTCCCCCTTCCCCAGCAATCCAGCTCGCCCGCCGCGCCGGCTACACCGTCATCACGACCGCCAGCCCCTCCAACCACGCCTTCCTCCGCAGCCTCGGCGCGACCCACGTCCTCGACTACCGTTCCCCGACCGTCCTCGCCGACATCCGGGCGCTCACGGGCGGCGACGACGCGCTCCGCGCCGCAATCGACACCGCCGGCGCAGCCTCCGCCTCGGTCTTCGACCTCCTCGCGACGCGGTCCGCCGCAACCCTGGTGCTGGTCGCCGGTGACCTCGCCGCGGTCGAGGCGCTGCCGGGGCGCGCGGCGCACCCCGGTCGCAGCGTGGTGCGGGCGTTCGGGTCGTCGTGGGCGCACGCGGAGCTGGCGGGCGAGTTTTGGCCGGCGTTTGCCGGGATTGTGGGTAAAGGAGAGTACAAGACGCAGGCGGTGCGGGTGGCGCCGGGAGGGCTGGGCGGCGTCGAGGCCGCGCAGAAGGAGCAGATCGAGGGCAAGGTGTCGAATTTCAAGTTTGTCGTGCACCCGCACGACTGAACTTCTGAGCGGGTGATGTGAGTGAGTGGGGTGAAGCAAGTGTGATTGATGGATTGAATGAAAAAGCCTGGTGGACGCTTTTTTTAATCTTTGCCCGCGTCTGATTGATGACTATGATGATGATTTTATTTCATCATTCTTCTCAATCACTTCTTGCGCCAACGCCAACCAGAAAAAAAAAAAAAAAAAAGAGAGAGAGAGAGAGCAGAGAGCAAAAAAGCAAGCCAGGCCTTGCCTCGACTACAATGTGGGGAGGATGGGTAAATTACTGCCAAACACACGCGCAGGAGCAACGACGGAGATGGGAAAAGGGAAACAAAAGCCAACGGCGGGGAAAACGAAACCAGGAGCTGATAAAAAACGAAATAGAAGAAAGAAACACTACTACTACTAGTTCGTGGTAAAACAACCACTCTCACCCGGGCCGGTCCACCCAATCCACCGAGCAGAGTGTGTTGCAAAAGAGATCGGAGGGGGAACAAGCACAGGCAGGTAAAGGGGAAACGGCCAAGTTAACAAGAGAGAGAAAAAATAAAAAGAAGAAACTTGGTATCGCTTGTGTCGGGTCGAAGGGGGGAAAGGCAAAACTACATGAAAGCCTCAGCAAATTGTTGTTGTACGTTGTTGTTGTTGTCATCTGCCCTTCGTTGCCCGGTGCTCTTGTTGTCGCTGTGCTTGTGGCTTGGGTCCACACTCAAACTCCGACTCAGCTTTTCTGATGTTCCCATAGAGAGAGGAGAGGGAGGTTAGTCCAACCAGAAGATTCCAAAGTCGACACAAGGCACACACACTCTCTCGTCTTGTTACACATGCAAGTGTGTGAACGAGGTGCATGCCCATCACACACACACACAAACCACACAATCACTAACCTTCTTCCCGGACCCATTCGCGGCCCTACTCAACCCGACACCAGCCCCACCACCGCCACCGTCCACGCCCTCCGGCAACAACACCCCGCCCGCATCCATCAGCACCAAGCCGGCGCACCGATGCGTCCTCTCCCACGCGCGGCGCTCCATCTCCAACGCCTTCCTGGCGGCCCAGTCTGCGGGCGGTGCGACGAGCCACGACAGCGCGAGGCGGTACTCGCCGCCGGGCTGGAGCGGGCCGAGGACGGGGCGGCCGGTTGTGGCGGAGACGATGTGGACGGCGGGGCCGAGCATGCGCGGGTCTGGGCGGGAGGTGGAGGGGTGGAGGGGCATGCGGATGTAGTTGACGGTGGCGTATGGGGCGGCGGCGGGGGTGGTCGTGGTCGGGTTGGGCTGCGGAGTCGGCGGGGTTGGTTGTTGTTGTTGTTGGTGTTGTTGCTGTTGTTGTTGTGGTTGGTACTTTGGCGGCGGGGTGGACGGCCGATCCGGGTTCTGGTGGTGGTGGTGGTGGTGGTTGTGCTGATGGTGAGACGACTTGGGACCCGATGGACCGGATGGCGAAGATGAAGAAGAAGAAGAAGAAGATGGCGATGATGGCGATGATGGCGATGACGCTAACGATGAAGGGGGCGACAACGATTGCGGCGGCAGCAGCAGCGGGGCGGGGTCGGCCCTCATCATGGATCGGTCTGTTTGCGGGCGAGGGAGGTGGCTGTGTTGTGTGTTTCTCGCTTTCCTTTGTCTTTTTTTTTTTTTTTTTTTTTTTTTGTTGGTGCCCCTTGGCACGATAAACAGACAGCGACCACCCCTCAACGCAGTTTTTGGTACGAATTGATCTTCCATTTCCCAGACCACAAATGATCATTTTGGCAAGAGAGTCAATTATTGGAATGCCAGAAATGTGTCAAATGCAGTCAAATCAGATGATTATTCGAAAACTTTACTGACAGAATTTTTTTCGATTCCAATTCAAATGATAGTTTTCAGACCCAAATGATGATATTGGTTTTGATTCGAAAATCAAATCAAACACAAATTCCACCATTTATCCATTTGAACTCATCTGCGTTAAACCCTACCAACCCTAACCTTTTTCAACCAGGGTGCATTTGCTTTAAACCATGCGGCCAATCTCCAGCTCAGAAAGTTAAAAGCGTAAATTACAGGCAAAGGAAGAAATTCAATTTGAAGCAAGAAGGAGGTACCAAGACGAGAGTCAAGAGAAAGGAGACATGTCACCAAGAACGGCCGCTCCTTCAAGAGGTAGAGCAGCAAAGAAGATCCAAATGAGGCAAAAAAAAAAAAAAAAAAGCAAGTATAGCAACAAAAAGACAATCCAGAGAAATGAGAGAATGTGCCTTTCTATGCAGTCTGGTTGTGTGCTCTTATCGTTTGCACCTCACCCTGCCATCCATCCACACAAGCAAGTGTCACTGTGTTGGTTCTTGACTGTGCCCTCGTTTGTTTGCTGGGGTTGACAAGGTGTGGTGGTGTGTTTTTTTTCTTTCCCACAGACATAACACTTTCTCCCGTGTCACGTGACCGCCTATCCTGGGGTACTGGGCAGTCTTTACGTCACCTAATGAATTGGGTGGCGTCCCCCAGTGTCCAAAGCGGTAAGCCTGCATCCCTAGTGCGCCCAGTAATACTTCGAACAAATTGCTTTAACTCGGCCCCAGCAACCTGCAGTACACACTTTCTGTTGAATGTAGCACCAGACTGAATCACTTGACATGGTCCAGCACTTCCAGCACCTCAACACCCGCCACCTTCAACTCAGTTATTACAGTGTAATACAACCAGGCAGCGGCGTTCATTGTCGATTTTTATAACGACGAAAGAAGAAAGAAAGACAAAAATCCCGTACAACATTAGCAACCTTTGGCGCCTTGCGATGCCGTGGACGCGCCCGAATGCCGATGCCGATGCCGATGCCGATGCGGGTCCTCAGCCTCAGAGTCCTCCTCGTCGGCCGCTGCCGTCACTGCTAACACCACCACCACCACTATCACCAGCACCACCGTCGCGGCGGCTGCTGCTCCTGGCGCCGATACTACCCGCCGGCGACCAGCAGCAGCTCCTCCTCAACTGCACCCCAACCACCACCACCAAATCCACAACCACCACCACCGTCGCCGACTCCACTCAGCGGCGGCGTCATCATCGGACGCACACCCCCCGAACCACCACCACCGCCGCCGTCTCTGCCGCCACCGCCGCGCAGGCCGCGGTGGACGCGGGTTTGCATCGCAGCGGCGGCGGCGGCGTAGCACCTGCGCTGCGCTACCCTAACCCGCGGCGCGACGATCCGGGCAGACTCTTTAGCGGCAGGCGGCCAATGTTTGCCGTGGTGCTCTTGGCGGCAGCGGCGGCGGCGACGGGGGTGGCGGCGTCCGCCACGACGACGGTGACGACGACGACGACCACCACCACCACCACCACAACGACGTCGCCGCACGGCTCGACGGCGCCGACGTCGACGCAGCACGCGGCACCGCTGGCGCACCGCACGCAGGTGTACATTGACGCGTACTTTGAGAAGGCGCCGTTTGCGGTGATGCTCGACACGGGCGGCGCGATAAGCGGCGAGGCGGCCCTCCCCCCCTTTGACCACCACCACCAGCACTACCACCAGCACGACCACCATGACCACCAGCAGCAGCACTACCACGACGACCACCACCATGACCACCACCACCACCACTCGTCGTCGCCATTGGTGGAAGAGGCCGAGGAGAGGCTTTCTGCTGAACAGGTGCGCTTCGCTTATTGCTTTTGGGGACGATCTGCTGCTTTCCTCTTGCAACGACAGCCACGAGATACTGATACTTGTACCCCCACGAAGAAAACCCCGATCTCGGTGATCATGACGGATCCCGCGACCGGGGTCAAGTACTCGTGCGGCCTTCCCGATCCGGCCACAGGGGCCGGCGAGGAAGAGGAAGAGGAGACGAACCCGGATGTGATCCGCGCGCGGAACAACTTGGCCTATCTCGCCATCAGCGAGATGGAGGGAATTTGCCTGTCTTTTGTAAGCGCGCCCCTACTCCCCTCCCGCGTTCCCCCGCTTCCCCTCAAACCCTCCCTCCTGGGTCCGTTGCTTTTTTTCTCGCCCACTCGTTGCAAACCATCAACTTACAACAACCCCCTACCAATCTTCCCCCTTCCCCCGATCTTTCCCCCTTCCCACGCCCCCAGAAATCAACATGGTGGAGCTACTCATACTGCCACGGCGGCGAGGTGCGGCAAATGTCGGACTTTCCGGCGTTCCTGAAGGCGGCGCCGCTCAAGTACGTGCTGGGGCGGTTCTCGCGCGAGGCGCCGGACCACGCGTTCATTGGCGACCGGCGGACGGCCGGGGTGGCCGGGTCGGAGCTGGTCGACGCCGACGCGGAGGGCACGCGGTACCTGCGCATGTGGATCGGGTACGGCGAGCTGTGCGAAGGGAGGGAGCGGATCGTAGAGGCGAGGGTAAGTTGTGTGTGCTGCTGTGGGTGAGGGTGTTGCCCCTGTTGTATTTCTCATCGATTTCATTCCCTTTTTTTCTCTTTGTTCTTTTTCCCCCCAAAACCACCATCTCACCCACTCGCTCGCCCCTCACGCACCTTTCCCGCCCCACTCCGCTCCGCTCCCCGCTGCACGTCCCCTCCCCCACAACCAGTTTTCGTGCTGCAAGCACGAGCACATTTCACTCGTCTCGGAAATGTCCGTCTGCAACTACGTGTTCCACATCCACACACCGCGGGCGTGCATCAGCGACATCTTCCGCCCGTCGGCGGCGGCCGCGGCGCGGCGGGCGGGCGTGCAGCGGGACATTTTGTGCCGGCGCATCGCGGAGGAGAAGGTGTTTCCCGCCACCGCCGGCGCCGGCGGCGATGACGTGCAGTTTGCGGACGGCGACGCCGCGGCCGCGGCCGCCGCCTCAGCTGAGGCGCCGCTGCCGCTGCCGGAGGGAACCGTCGCGGGGATCCCCGCGGGGGAGGTTTCCGCGTCGTCGTCGCCGTGGCCCATCACGCTGCCGGCGGCCGGCCCGGTCGCGGTGGTCGACTACTTGCGGTCCAAGTGCACGCCGCACGCGCCGTGCCGGCTCCGACGGCGACCAGGGCTCGCGGCGCGGGCGCGGCTGCTGCAGGGCGGCGGCGGCTCAGCGCGGCAGTCTCCGGACGACGACGCGTACGACGACGAGGATTCCGCGGCGCCGCCGACGGCGCGGCCGGTGCGGGGCGGCGGTGCGGTGTTCGACCCGCCGACGCTGGTGTTCCACCCGGACGAGCTTGTGGACCCGGTCGCGACCGGGGCGGGCGGTCGCGACGGTGGCGGAGGCGGGGGCGCGGGCGGCGGCGAGTGGTTCGGCGAGGTGGACGAGTCGGACGCGCGGTGGGACACGCCGCGGATCGTGGACTACGAGGTGGGGCGGCCTGTCGGGGTTGTTGGCGACGCGGTGGACGCGGCGGGCGGGGCCGGCGGCGGCGGGGGCGGGGGCGGGGCGGGCGGGGTGGCGGGCGGAGTGGCGCCGGGGCTGGGGCCGGAGGAGGAGATGGCGGAGGGGCTCGCGCGGCTGCAGGACGAGCTGGAGGAGATGGGATGGATGGAGGCGTACTTGGAGCGGGCGGGGGTCAAGCGGCGGGTGACGGACGGGGACGGGAATGCTGGCGCCGGCGGCGCCGCCGGCGGTGCGGGTGGCGGCGGCGCAGAGACGCTGCTGCGGTCGCCTGACGACGACGACGAGGATGAGGACGAGGCGGAGGGGAACCGGGCAGGCGACAGCGTGCAGAGCGGTGGCGGCGCCGCCGGCAGCGGGGGCGGGGACGCCGTTGGTGGCGAGGAGGAGCGGTACGACATTGACGACGACGGGCTCATCTACGACTACGACGACCTGGAGCGTGGCGGGGACGGGCGGTTCCGTGACGACGACGGGTACTACGAGGACGACGACTACGGCCGCGGCGGCGGCGTGTACGACGACGACGAGTTGCCGCTGGGGGATTTTCTGATCGAGGACGTTGTGAACGACGACGGCGAGGTGGTTGGGTACGTTGTGTACGACGGGGACGGCAACTTTGTGTCGGAGCACGACGGCCCGCCGCCGGAGTTTTTGGAAGACTGGCTGGAGCGGGACGGCGTGCCGCCGTGGGTGCGCGGAGAGTGAGAAATACGTATGGGGTCTGGTTGTTGGTCTTTTTTTTTTTTTTTTTTTTCCCTTTTCTTTTCTTTCGCGGTCCTGCAGTGGTTTCATTCTTCTCTATCTCCCCTCCCCCCCCCATCCCCTTCTGGTTTTCCTTTTTACTTTGTTGCCCGCCCGCTGCTCTCATCGCTCTCCAGTTTGTTGTTTCCTCTCTTTCGGCCCTTCTGGTTACCCCCTTACTCACCATCCCTCGCGGCCACCACCTTCCCTCGACTCGGGGTTTCCGTTCCTTCTGAGTTTTCCTCCTCCTCCTTCTCCTGCTCTCTGTCCACTCAACGTTTTCGTTTCCTTGGCCCTTTTCTTCCTTTTTTTTTTTTTTTTTGCTGGAGCAAGAAACAAGCACGGAGAGACGGATCCAAATAAAAGAAACTGATATTGGTAACGACGGTGCGCGGGCTCCTAGGACAAAGAAGAGAGAGAGAGAGAGGGGTGCACTGAAAAGGAAAGGGGGGAAAAGCAACCGACATTGTATTGAGCCTGCTTCCCTTTGCTCTCTGCCACCTTTCCTACCCGCGGCCGAAGCGTGGGGGCGGGGGGTATGAGATCAAGACGAGGTGGGGCGCGGGGAGAGAAAAGGCACACACACACGCAGAGGAAGTCAAGAGAAGAGAGCCAAAAAACAACCACGGCCGAATCGAACATTCGGAATTCGTCCGCACTGGGTCGTCTTTCTTTGGCCCGCGCCGAGGCGCCAAAGCCATTTCGTCGTCGCGCGCTTCCCTTGCCTTCATTTCACCCCAACCGGCGAAGGGCCATCCGGGGGTTGCCGGGCGGCCGGTGACGAAATGGCTTTGGCGCCAACGAAAGGATCCCCACACATAACAACCCGTATTGATGAAGCTGCTCCATCCAAGATTACCCTCAATACTGAACGGATTGGTCCTAGGAAACTCAATGAGCAAACTGGACAACCGCCGAGCTACAATCCCGATCTGAGCAACATGCCGAATACCACAGACCAGAAAACGGGTCAGGCTGAAGGTGTTGGGCAGGATTTTCATCTCTCTGAGGGTGAAGCGTACGGCTAGGGACGGTGATCCAAGCATATGGGAGGTTGGTGGTACAATCTACCGAGTCCTCGTTTACGGTGAAACGCAAATGGAGGTACCAGCGCTCAATCCCTTGGCCATCTTAACCAAATGGTCCAAATCCGCGCGTGTGGCTCAGGGGTCGCGAGCTCGCGCAGGCTCAAGGCTCTGCGGAAAAAAAAAGAAAGACGCTGTGGGACTGCCTTTTGCTCGAGTGCAAGACTCCCCTTCCGCCGCTAGACTTTGTGTGTTGGGGGAGGAGGTTCTATTTCGGTATGGTTTGGGGTTTGGGGCTAGGCCGGTTCTCTCGCCAACTCCCCTCCCCGGCCCTTCCTGGCTCCTTTCACCTCTCCAGTCCATCTATGTCCTCCATCCGCTCCCCTTTCGTGGTTGATCGAACCAACGCCCTCTACACCCGCGAAAAATCCCGTTAAACGGGCCCAAATCACCTGCGTTTCCCCAAGTCGACGGAACAGCGACGGCCAAGGCGGCGAGCGATCAAACACCCTGCGCCCCCCAAAAATTCTTTTTTTTTGCTTCACCACCACCGCATTTTTTTTGCTTCACCACCACCGCATTTCCGCGAGCCCCGCCTCCTCCGCGCGCCAGCCGGCGGCGGCGACGACGGGCACCGGGACGGGGCGGTCGGGCGCCGCGGGGTAGCGGAAGACGGTGGACTCGAGCGGGCGCAGGGTGCCGCGGCGGGGATCCGCGTCGGCGGCGGCCTCCGCCGCCGCCGCTTGGGGGTCCCAGTGCGCTTGCGGTGGTGGCGGCGGCGGCGGATGCTGTGCGGGGACCGGCCACGACTGCGCGACGGCGTGTTCGCGGTGCGGAGAGTGGTGTTGTTGGTGGTGGTGGCGGTGGTGGTTGCGGTAAACGTTTTGGTGGTCGCTCTTTGGCGGTAACGTGGGGGCGTTTTCGCGGTGGTGGAAGTCCGGGCTGGCGGCGGGAGGGCAGGCAGTGAGAAGGGAGGAGGAGCGCGGGGGGAAGAGTTGTGAGGCGTGGTGGAGGCGGTGGAGGACGTAGGGGAGGAGGACGGCGGGGAAGAGGAGAGAGAGGGCGGAGACCACTGCTATGAGGACTTCATTTCGCCGAATGCGGGTTGCCGAAAAAAAAGTTGCCGAAAAAGAAAGGATAGATGACGGTATTGCAGACGGGATTGGCTGCGGTTAGTGCGGCCAATGGGGAGGCCCGGTCACTGAAGTAAATATGAAAACGACCAAAAAAAAAAAAAAAACTCACCGATCACGGCGCGGGTCTTTGGGTAGTCGACTGCGTCCAAGTCCTCGTAAAACTCGGCTCCGTTCTGGGCCTGCTGCTGTGGCGACGTGCCGGTGGTGGCGGCTGCGGCGACGCTACGAGCGGAAGAGGAGGACGGCCATGAAATCGGCGTCGGAGTCGATCCGTTGGCGGACCACTTCCACCAGGGGAGCGTAAAGTACGAGCCCGGGACGGGCGATGGGAGCGTGAAGGACTTCTGTTGAATTTGGATGGTATAGGTTCAGTGGGAGGCTCCGAAACAGAGAAAACGGAACCAAAGATGAAACCAGCTGGCACGATCCTCCGCCTCCTCCTCCACCGCCACCGCCGGCTGAGTCAAATATGGCAACGGCGCACGCGTCGCTGTCCCTGCACTTTTTTGCGCAGTCTGATTGCGTCGCGGCGTCCACCGCAGGGCCGTAGTCGCTGTCGTTGAACGCCTGCGGAGTGGCAGCGGGAGCGACTTTGTAAGTACGTGAACACGCATATGTATACTCCCTCCCTTCATCTCTACGCGTATAAACATACCTTGTTGTAGGTGATCCAGTTCTCGTTTCCGCCCCAGATCAGGCGTTTGGTCGGGTGCGGCTCATACTGTGGCAGTCACGTGAGCGGAGTGAATTGTCTAAAAACGGGAAACACACAAACAGCAGGGCGAACCCACCGCCTTGGCGTAGCACCCACGCTGCGACTCGCCGTCCGCCCACACGATGGCGTCGATCGACACAGTGCCGGCCCCGTATCCGTGGCTTTGATCCCACGTCGCCATCCGCTCGATACAGTCGGTCCACGACACGGCGCCCCGCACGTTGGGGCCGTCGGCGTCGTCGGGCACGTCGTCGGCGCCGAGTTGGTCGCCGCTGGTAATGAAGGCGACAACGACGGGCAACGCAATAGCAGTGTCTGCGCCGGTCGTCGCCGGGGACGGCGCGTCGGCGTCGGTGGTGGTGGTGTTGGCGGCGTCGTAGGCGCCGTCGTTGTCGGGGCTGGTGGCAAGGGTCCAGGCTGCTGACCATCCCAATGACTCGGAGCGTGCGTTTGAGGGCGGCGAGTTGGTTACGGAATCTGCGGCGACGCTGGTCGTGGGGTAGATGGGTGCGAGGAGGAAGATGACGAATAGGAGGAGTGTGGCTGGAATAACAACGGGAGCGGCGCCAACGAGGCCCTCCACTGACGATGCATGAGTCTTTAGAGGGCATGAGGTCTTGAATGGTCTTTCCACTCCAGGCTCGGTCGTTCTCGCTGGACCATTGTACAGCGGATTAGATAATCCCGCTGCTCTGTCCCCTCCTCTTCTTCCTCTTGCGGATAGATCGACGTTGCCTTTGCCGCTTCTGACAGTGCTTCTGCCGCCCGTGCAGTGCATCGCCGTGTAGGAATTGATTTTCTGGTTTTGTCTTCTGGGGCTGCGACCCTTTGAACACAACAGTTCTCATTGGTGTGTGCGTTTCTTCCCTGTGTCCAAGGGTGCTGGTGGTTGGTTATCTTGCATAAGATTCAGTGGCAGTCATCATATACGCTCCTAATGCATTGAAGTCGCTTTGTCTCCAAAACATTCTTCTCCCTGGGTATTAAGAAAACGACATTCAATCGATCCAGCAAGCCGAGTATGATTTGAACGAACACATCGATTTCATCGGAGTGCACCTGGCCACTGATATTGCAGTTTAAATCTTTAAGCTGTACCCTCGCCCTCGCGCAAACCGCATCTTTCCATCCACGTTTTCACATTTCGCCACAATTCAGAGCTCTTTTGACTGATAACAAATTCGCAAATCCACTAATAATATCCTGCAGCATTATTTAAATGGCTATTTTCTTGACAGACGTCAAGATCGATAATTCATTGCGATCACGTCGTGCCCAACCAATATCTCTTTTACTCAAGGCGCGAGAACCCCCTGACATAAATAAAAAAAATAAAAAAACTCCGCCTGGGTCTCCACCGTAACTGTGCTCAGAAACTCAATTTTTTCCACAAATGATCATCCACTCCCTTACACACACACTCACTCTCACTCTCTCTCTCTCACTCTCTCTCTCACTCTCTCGCTCTCTCACTCTCTCTCTCTCTCTCTGTCTTTCTTTGGCTTTCTCTTATTTCAAATGCGCCTGGCCAGAAGGCCAGTCATATTTTTTTGCCTTTTTCGGCAAAATTGACAGGGTAAGCAAGGTTAGCTGGGCCAAAAGGCCAGCCACAATTGCTTGCAGCCGATGAAGGTTAGCATGTGGCCTTCTTTGTCCAACATCTACCGTGGCCTGTTGTGAGTAGCATGCACCATCGCTTCCAGCATCGACAATGCAAACAATTGTTGGATAGGCCCTTTCACACTCCTCCTTCTCACATGCTTTTCAATGACTTTCTCTCACATAAGCAGTCTTGACACAGACCCGCCTTCATTATTTATTTGTTGCCAGAGATTTTGATCTTGAGAGTATCTACTATTTGGTTTTGAAAATGCAGGGGTGTCAACTGGAGCCTTAAAACAATTAAGTTTACCTGAACTCCAAGTCATGGTTGGGATTTGGCTGTGTTTTCCACTTTATACGGTGCCTATCAAAGTGCTGGATTATCCATACACACCCCGACTATGGGCCTAGGGATAAGGTTGTTGTGAATTTGATTTGGAATGCGACAAGAGGCCATGAGTAACTTATTCTTTTGCGGAGTGTACAGGGGTATGTAGTGTAGTGTGACGTTCAAAGCTTGTAACTGACTATCGAGCCAGGCTATTTATATCTGACGGATTTGTCTTATTTCACCATGTAGGGGTGACGTTGGTGACTGGGTTGCAGACCGAGTGGTCATCAGAGTGGTGGCAAGGCATAGATGACTGCGGGGGACAGGTGCGAAGCGCTTACCTCTTGCCCATCTACTATGCTGCTGGCCCCATGAAGGGGATACCCTGTGGCCAACAGAGGAGGTTGAAACTGTAGGCGACCGACAAAGTATGTCTGTCCCCCACAGTGCGCTTGCCTTTTAGTTTGTCTGCGGAGGTGTCTTAGCTTCCCTACTGTACCAGCAGATCTTGCATATTTCCTAGTTTGCAATTGGACTCTTCCTGTGAAGCCCAGTTCGTGCAGTGCGCACACACCATGCGGCACCAGCCGGGTCCAACAACAAAGGCTTTGCCTTGACATATTTTGGATTTTTACGTTCTGCTGAGTGCGACTCTTGGCAACAACGCACATTTCCTTCGAGCAAATTTGCAGCCTTGTCACGGAGAAGGGGTGTGCTAAATTTTTCTTTTTTTTTTTAACAGAAAATCAATCGATCGATCTATCAATGCCACCACCGCCCCCAACGACAGCCCGTCGGCGGCCGCATCATCGGCCGCTTCAACAGCCGCATCCGCCGCCGCATCCACCGATGCAGCCGCTGCCACAGCCACAACGCGTGCGGCGGCGGCGGCGGCGGCGGCGGCGGAGTCGGCTCGCTCGTCGTCGTGGTTTGTCTCGGTGTCTGTCTGGGCGTCTGTCGCTGCGCCGTTTGAGCCCGACCCTCTCGCACAACTGCCGCCTCCGCCGCCGCCGCCCCCGCCTCCGCAGACGCAGCAGCACTGGCGTTGATGTCGGCATCGTGCGGCCCCGCGGCCGTGTACCGAAGCGGTCGCCCTTTCCAGCTGCTCCGCTGCTCCTTCTCCTCCTCCGCCCTCCCCGATACTGTCATCACCACCACCACCACCACCGCTACAAGCACCATCACCTTCACCATCACCATCACAGTCCTCGCCGGCGAGTTGTAGTAGGACGCCGATGGCAACGACGGCAAGGACTCTGCCCTTCCGGTACACCACCCTTATCAATAGGATCATCCTTTCGATCGGCAACACTGCCGCCAACTCCGCCCCCACCCATCCCTCCTCCGTCATCGCAACGAGCTCTCCTCCCATCAGCATCAGCATCCGCATCATCATCATCATCACCATCAGCGCTATCGTACTTGCCAGCAAAAGAACGAGCATCCCGGCTGCAACGACAGGGTCCCCTTGCGTTGTCACGATCGCTCCGTGGAGCACTAGCAGGAGCAGCAGGGGAAGGGTCTCCTCGCTCGACTCTTTCGCAGCAAAGCAACGGCCACTCATCTATAGGACTCCTCCAGCTCCTCCTTACCATCTTCCCCGCCCTTGTCGCCCTCGTCGCCGTTTCAACCCCTCCTGTGGCCGCTGGGAATGCTTCTGTCGTGTACTACTGGGACATTCAGTACATCGACAACGTCAGCCCCTACGGCGGTCCCCCCAAACGGGTTATTGGTGTCAACGGGGACTGGCCGCTGCCGACGCTCCAGGCATCCGAGGGCGACACGCTGTCAATAGTCGTCAGGAACTCTCTGGATGTGCCAACAGCCCTCCATGCCCGCGGTCTGTTGCAGAGCGGGCAACCGTGGATGGATGGCATGCCTATGGTGTCCCAGTGGTATGGCCCCCTTCCTTATTCTTAGTTTGTGTGTTGGGTGTCCCATTATCATTCCCAACCATGAATTCCTGCTCACGCTCGACCTTTAGCCCAATTGCCCCTGGATTCAACTATACCTATACGTACGAAATTCGACAGCATGGAACATTTCTAATTGAAGGACTTTACAATGTGGGTTAACGTCGAATCTTTTCGACCCTCGCTGACCAAATCTGACGGAATTTGTGAATGCAGGGCCAGCTATTGGATGGGCTTCGAGCGCCGCTAATTATAAAAGCGCCGAAAGAACTCACCTCCTATGATGCGGAGTATGTCGTTACTGTATCTGGTAAGGACAAAACAGTCTTGAAGGCTTCAACTAATCATTTCACGTTGCGGCGCTTCGATTTTGTGTGAAGATTGGTACGATTTACCAGCAACAACTGTCAAAAACAACTACCTAAGTTTGTTCAATCCGATGGGAGACGAACCGCTTCCAGGTCTTGATTCCTTATATTCCCCAATCGTGGTTTTCTCACATGGAGTTTCAAAATCGAACCTGATCCTGATGGCTCAACCCTCCACTCTTATTAGATTTCGGCCTGCTGAACGAAATGGTCAACGCCTCAGTTTCTTTTACACCAGGACTCACGTACCGGCTCAGGATCGTTTCTATGAGCGCATTTGGCGCTTTTAACTTTGCAATTGACGGTCACAACATGACGGTGATCGAACTTGACGGGGTCGACACGCAGCCATCGATCGTTTCGTCACTCACGCTTAGCCCAGGACAGCGCGTGTCAGTCCTGGTCGACGCGCTTCCCCTGGCGAACGTTACTGCGATCTACTACGCCATCCGTGCGCCCCTAGACCTGTTTGGTGGACCACCACGCCCTTGCTCAAACTCCTGGATCGTATACAATCTCCCCGCGGAGAAATCTGCCGCGTTAACCGCTGGCGATAGCGACGGTATCTATACCGGCCCCGCAGCGGCCACGCCGCCGGCCCAGAACCTAGACGGCTTGGTGTCCCCGGCAGTAGAAGGGGCGCTGTGGGAGCCGGTGACTTTAAACGGTTCGATCGAGCTCTCGCTCAGTGTGCGCGGCGACGGGGGTAGCGTGGGCCGACGTGAACGGGCGCGGGCCTTTTATCGCGCCGCTCGTACCGCTGCTGCACACCGCGCAGACCTGGTCGTCGAACGCCGCCATCGCGCTGGACGCGCGGATCTACGGGCCGGCGTCGAACGCGTGGGTGGTTAGCGGCAACGACGTGGCTGGGTCGCCGAACGTGGTCGAGGTCACGTTCTTCAACAACTTTGGGCACCCGCTGGGGCTGACGTTTCACGGGCACCTGGCGCAGGTGGTTGAAGTTCCGACGAACGTTAAAGGCAGCGACCGGTCTCTGGTGGGAACTTTCAGCCGGAACGGGACGGTAATGCGGCGAGACACTGTCTGGATCAACCCGGGACGATGGGTGATTGTCCGACTCAGAATAAGTAATCCTGGGGTTTGGATGATCCGAGCGGGAAGTGCGTTGAATTGTGAGTGGCTCTACCGTCTCCCTTATTTTCATCGACGCTTGCGATCGACCTCAGCGCAACGGAATTTTAACTTACTGTCGCTAAAACCCCAAATCTCCATCACTCTTTAATCCGTATGTGATCCAGACCTGGGAGGCCTAGGGCTAGCCATGATCGAGTCGCCTCACCTTCTTCCACCGTACTCCGCGGCCGTAGCGCAAGCGGACTCGACCTGCGGGGCGCTGGGGATTCAGGCGACAGGAAACGCCGCGGGACACGTCGACAACCCGCTGGACCTGTTGGGGGCCAACGAGGCCTCGGGGCCGGTCCCGACAGGAGTTGTGGGGTGGCGCGGGTGGGTGCTGGTGGTGGCTTGCGTGGCGGCCGGTTTGGCGGGGCTGGTGGTCACCGCCACCACGTTTGCGGGCGGCGGAGGGCACCGGCGGAGGCAGTTGCCCGCCGAGGAGCCCGCCAGCCGCGGCGACGGCAGCGAAGCGGCGTCGTCGTTGTCGTTGTCGTCGTCGCCTTCGCCGTCGTCGCGACGGACTACGAGACTGGCAGTTCCTGCCGCCGGCACGTCATAGCGGTGACAACGGCGGAAGGCGGAGGCAGATTGGCAGGATGACGGTAGAAGCCGGGTGCGAACGCAAAGTAGGGGGCAACCGTGGTCGTGGGGGTGTTTGCTGTATGGAATTTGGAGCAGGTACAGGGAGTAATACAAGTAATAATGGAAGTACCCAAAAGTAACTGGAAGGACGCTGCACTCGCGCTCTCTCCCACATTGTCAGGAAACCAACCCCCCGCACCCACCCGGGAACGTCACCGTCGCCAGCAAAAGCAGAAACGAATCCCATTTGGAACGCGCGCGTCATGTTCGACAGCCTCGTGCTCTACAGCGATTTCGGCGTCAGCTTTGTGCCGGAAAAATACAGAGCTAAAAAAGAAAAGGAAAAAAAGAAAAAAGAAAAAAAAAAAAGAAAAAGAAAAGAAAAGGGAAACAACCGCAGAAACGCGAACGCGAAGAACAACGCGATCCCCCTCCCCTTCCCCAACCCTGAGCTTCCCCAATCCTACTCATCTCCTCACCCTTTTGTAACGGAACACACACACACACACGCACACACACACACACACTCACACACACACACACCCCGCACCTCGACGCGCTCTCCACAACCGATGCCCTTCAACAAGGCCTCCAAGCCGGCAACCGCGTCGGTCCCGGCGCTCGACGACCCGTCGTCCGCCCACGCGACCCCGCCCCCGGGCACGCGCCCGTCCTCCGCCACCACCACGACCGCGACCAGCTCCGCCAAACGCGCCGCCGCCGCCGCTGCCGCCGCCGCCACCCCTCCTACCACCACCACCCCGACCACCACCGCCACCACCACCCCGGCGACGCTCGACGCGCTCCTCCCCGCGTCCGCGGCCGCCCGCCTCCTCGCGCACCTCTCCGTCCGCGCGCCGCAGCTGACCCAGCTGTCGCGGTGCTCGCGGCGGTGGCGCGCCGCGGCCGCGGCGGCCGCGGCCGCGCGCGGACGCGGGTTCCGCGAGGCCGCGGAGGAGGCGGCCTGCTGGGGCGGCGCGGGGCCAACGGTCGCGGGCGCGGTGCGGTGCGGCGGCGGTGGCGGCGGGGGGTCGGCGGTGGCGGACCCGATGGTGGTGCGGGCGGTGGTTGGTGCTGCCGTAGCGGCGTGGGCGGCGGAGGAGGAGGCGGCGGCGGCGGCCGCCGCCGTGACGGCGACGGCGAAGGCGGGGGGCGGGGAGGAGGCGAGCCAGGGGCGGCTGCTGCGGGTTGGCGGTGTCGCGGGTGCGGCTGGTCCGGCAGCGGTGTTGGCGGCGTCGCCGGCGACGGCGGGGGCCGGGAGCGTTCTGGGCGGGGCTGCGGCGGCGACGGCGGCGGCGGGGGTTGGTGGCGTAGTTGGGGGCGGCGGCGGCGGGGGGGCGGAGGTAGAACGTCGCGGCCAGCGGGCGGCGGGTGCGGCGGGGCTGCAGCGGCAGCTGTTTGACGCGGTGCGGGAGGCGTTGGAGGCGTACGATGCGGGCGGGTGGTGCGCGCTGCCGGTGCTGAGCGGGGCGGTGCGGCGGCACCGGTTGCACCGGGTCGTGGTTGCGGCGCACCTCGCGCCGTCGCCGGTCGCGCTGCTCGCGGCCGCGCGCGACAGCAGCGTGTTGCCGCGGCGCCGCGCGTCGGCAGCCGGAGTGGGGCCCGCGGTGGCGGCCGACGGCGGCGGCGACGCGGTCGAGGACGCAGTCTTGGCTGCGGGGCTCGATTTGCGCGTGGCAGGCGTTGGGGGCGGCGGCGGCGGGGGAGAGGACGAACTGGACGGGCTCGCGAGCATGCTGGACGACGCGGCGGTGTTTGACGGTGGCGGCGGCGGCGGGTTCCGCGGTCGGCGGGGCTCCACGGCCGCGGCGACGGGTTTCGCCTCGGGAGGGTTGGACGTGCGGGCCTTGCTGAGCGGCAGCGGCGGCGGCGGAGGGGGTGGTGGTGGGGGCCGGGCGGCGGCGGGGGCGACGGGCGCGGGGCGGCCGCAGCTGACGTTGACGGACATTGTGCCGCGGGCGCCGTGCGACGGCGAGTGGCAGGCGCTGTGCGCCGCGCAGCTGCGGCTCGCGGCGTGCGCGGGGCATGTCTTTAACCTGCCGTCCCTGGCGGACCTGGACGCGGCCGCGGCTCCGACGACCCTCGCCCTTGCGGTGGGGGACGCAACGCGGCACGGCAGGGCGGCTTGTGGGTAGCTGCTTCTTGGAGCGGTTATTTCGTGGTTTCTTCTCTCTTTTTGGTTTGAAGAGATAGTTAACACTCCCCGCCATTTTTACGCAGGCGTCGTTGCGCTCCTAGACTCAGCGCGCTGCTGTCCCGGAGCGTTCTGGGGCGCGCTGCAGCGTGGGCTGGACGTAGCGGTCGAGCGGGCCGAAACGACGCGAGGTGTGGGAATCGGCGGCAGCGGCGGGGGAGTGTATGAGTGCGCGATGGTGCTGCTAGACGCGGCGATGAACGACGCGCTGGGGCCGCGGCGGTGGAGCGAGCAAGCGACGGGGCGTGCGGCGGCGGCGTGGCGCAACGCCGGGATCGCTGCCGACGGCGGCGGCGACGGCGGGGGCGGAGGAGGCGGCGACGACGACGACGCGACGGCGAGCGCGGCGGCGTGCTTGCTGGAGCGGTGCGATGAGGTGCGCAGGGCGTGCGGGATCCCGTACCGCCTCGTGCCCGAGGTCGCGGCAGGGTGCTGGGGCGGGGGCGCGCGGCAACGGGCGGCGGGCGAGTATCGCGTCATGACTGAGGCGAATCTGGTCGTTGCCATTGTGGAGGGCTCGCGGCTGGGCTGAGTTGGAGCATGAGAGCGGAAGGCTGTGTGGGCATGGGTGGTGGGATGGTGTGCGAGAAGAGTTGAGGGGAGACGAAACTGGTGCTCGGAAGTTGAAAGGGTAAAGGGTAAAGCAGTGAAAAAAATGAGTAGAGACCATGCAAACATCGTTGTTGCTTGTGAGAGGCGGCCCTGAAGATAAAACATTCAGGGCCTTTGCTGCTCTCTTGTTCTCTTCCAAACAGGAACAAGAGGCAGCAGCAGAAGCTGAAGCGGTGACTCAAAAGTGCCAATCACAACCGCCTCCCCCACACATATGGCAGGCACGAATACGAAGGGAAAGAGGCGGAAATTATAGAAGATTGTGGAACCGGAAAAAAAAAGAAGGAAATATCCCATGGTCGCAACAGACAACAGAAGGGGCAGAAGCAGACGAATTCAGTCAGGTAGCAGCTTGGCTTACACCTCCTTCCCCCGCACCCAAATCCTGACGATATTGCGATCGTCCCCAAGGTACATAAACTTTTCAAACATGGACTCGACCTCATCGTGTGGGAAGACGTCGACGGGCGCGTGGAGGGTCGCCCCGCCTTCTTCATCCGCGGCGGCGGCGACCACGTCGTCCCCGACGTCCACTAGGAGCGCGTCAAACTCTTTGCCGACGGCAAAGTTGCCTATCCGGTCCTGCTGGCCCATGGCGTGGGCGCCGGCGAGGGTCGCGAGGTAAAACGCCTCGTGGGACGTCAGCGCCGCATAATGCTTGCCCTCTCCGCCTTCGACTGCGGCGGCTGCGGCCGTTTTCGGCGGCTCCTTTGAGCGGGCGGCGGTGACTTTGGACGCGACGACGGCCATCCTGAAAGCGTCGAGCATGCTGGGGTTGTATCCGCCGGCGACGTCGGTGCCGAGGGCGACCTTGACGCCTTCGTCGAGGAGGCGGCGGACGTTGCAGACGCCGGACTCGAGGGAAAAGTTGCTGTTTGGGCAGTGGCTGACGGCGGCGCCCGTGTCGCGGAGGAGGGCGCGTTCCTGCGGGGAGAGGTGGATGCAGTGGGCCATGACGGCGCGGTCGGTCAGGAGGCCAAAGTGGGCGTAGACGGCGGCGTACGAGTCGCACTCGGGATGCAGCTGCTTGACCCACTCGATCTCGCCGCGGTTCTCGCTCAGGTGGGACTGGATGGGGAGGCCGCCGCGGTCGCGGGCGAGGGCGCCGAGCTTTTCCATGAGCTCGGGGGTGCAGGAGGGGGCGAAGCGTGGGGTGAGGACGGGGGTGACGAGCGGCGACTGCTTGGCGAGGGTGTAGTCGACAAACTCGACCGTCTCTTGGAACGAGGTCTCAGTGGTTTCCGAGTAGTAGTCTGGGGAGTTTCGGTCCATGTTGACCTTGCCGACAAAGGCGCGCTGGCCCAGCGCTTCGACCACGTCGACCAGGATTTTGCTCGCGCTGAGGTGGATCGTCGCGTAGTAGCACGCGGTGGTCGTGCCGTTGCGGAGAGACCGGGTGACGGCGCGCCGGTAAGATGCTTTCGCATAGGTGTCGTCGCTGAACTTGGACTCGCGGGGAAAGGTATACTTGTTCAGCCACTCGAGTAGGGGAAGGTCGAGGCCGGTGCCGGAGAAGACGTACTGTGGGGCGTGTATGTGAGTGTCGACAAAGCCGGGGATGACGAACTGGCCCTTTCGCAGGACGGTAACCTTTTGTGACGTGAAATAAGGAACAAAAGGTGAGTCGGTGAGGTTTGTCACTGGAGAAAGGTTGACAAAGGGACGCGATCATTGCCAGCACCAATGGGGCGGGCATTGGGTTTGAACACGGGGAGGGCAGAGAAGGTGAGGGGAGGTGGAGGCTTCGCAGTCTCGGGTTACCGACCACGCCGTCGTCAAAGGACCACTCGTGCCTCAGGCGCGCGATGGCCGCGGCGATCGCCTCCTCGCGCGAAACTGGCGACGTTGACGGCGTCTGCGACAGCGCGTGGCAAAAGACAACGGTCCCGCGGCCGTCAGCAGCGACGCCGAGGACGCCAGGGTTGAGGATGGCGAGGCCCTCGCGGAGGCCGAGCGAGTGGATGATGGTGCCGACGAGCACGAGGGACAAGGGTGGCGGCGGGCTGGGGGCCGCGGCGGGAGGCGGGTCCGCAGGCATTATTTGTTTTTTGTATTCGGGTCGGCCGTAGTCGTCGTCGCTATCGCCGTCGCCGCCGAAGACGAGGAGATGGAAGGAGGAGGCGGTTGGAAAAGGAGGGGGTGGGGGGTGTGTTGTTGCTCGGTTCGTTTGAGGGCGTAGTTAGTTGACGCGCGCGCGAGTCGAGTCGAGTCGAGTCGAGTCGAGTCGAATCGAGTCTCAGTGAGCGAGCGAGGAGAAGGGCGTCACGGGTCCGTCTGTGCACGATCAGTATTGAAAGGAGGTTGGATTTGATTGGTTGATGCTGATTGGTCGAGTTACTCTGTTGATTTTTCGATTTTTCTTTTTTTGTTTTTGTTTTTGTTTTTTGCTGCGTTCAGTTGTTTGCTAATGGTGGTAGCCAAAAACGCGATAAGATAGCAGGGGGGACACACGGAGACAGAGACAGACAGGCAGACGGAGAAGAAAGGCGAGGGAGTGAGAGTTAACAGAGAGAGAGAGAGAGAGGAGAGAGAGAGAGAGATGCATTAACAATCTACCAATCAGGTACTAGTGACATAACATTGCTGACCCCCCAGCGGCAGGCAATTGAACAAGAGCGCTTGTATGCGTGCTTGACTCTGCTCAGCCTGCTGTTTCTGCTGGAATGATATGTACATTCATGTATGAGACTTCTCAAGCGTGTGGAGAGTGACTGGTGGATGACAATGTATTAACATCGCACATCTAATTGGTGTTGGCCTGTTACTATTAGTCACGGGTTTTTGTGCTTCGTTGGAGCTTACTGCGCTCCTCAGAGGCAGTCTGGAGTGCCGCCTGTTGAGACTATACAAAGATAGGCATTTGATCAGTCTGCACCAACGCCCGGTCAGACTGTTGCCGGCCGGTTCCACTTAAACCAAGAGAAGCCCACATATAGAAACTTCATCAATTCTCAATATTTCAAGATGAAATCTCGGAATGAATAAGTATAGTGATAGGGCACTATTCATGTGCAATTTCAAGTTCGAGTTGCTTCTGCGTCGATTGATATTGTCGGCCAAGTGCAAAGTGCAAAACTTACAGAAATGTTATGAATCACCCTCTGGAAACCTCTGGAACATTCTAGAACATTCCTTCATGGAACCTTGTGGAACCTTCTGGAACCTTCTTTGCTTTCCTGACTTGTCTTGTTGTCATTGGTATCATTGGTATCATTGTATTACTAATTGCTCTTTCTGGAACTTTCTTTGAGTCTTGACAAGGAACACTCTCAAAAGGTATAAAAGGGGGATGGGGGACCTGTCCCATCCCTCAAGTGAATTATTGTTTCCAATACAATCATCACTCCTCTCAGTTCCTTCTCTGCCTTGCCTTGCCTTGTCCTGCAATGTTCCTGACATCATAATTCACTTCACCCTCTCCCACTACTCTCTGCCATCATGTCTGACCCAAACAACACCTTCCCTGATGCAACTGCCTTCCAAGCCTTGATGGACCAATTACAAGCCCTTTCAAGACAGACACACCAACTTCAAGAACAAGTCCTTCACCAGCAGCACCAGCTTCAACAACAACTTCACCAACAAGAACATCAAGCTCTTCCCCTGCCTCAAGCCAACCAAGCAAGAGAGCCCAAGGTTCCCAGCCCTGACAAGTTCACTGGGCTGGCCAAAGACCTTAGGAACTTCATGGCCACTGTGGAGAATGTCATCCTTCTCCAACCTTCAAGATTTCCCAGTGAGCAAGTCAAGGTTCTTTTCACAAGCACCCTCCTGTCTGGTCAAGCTCAATCATGGTACAGATCTCTCCCAAGCACACCCACCACCCTGCAAGAGCTCTGGGAGGGGCTGGAAGCTACCTTTGGTGACCCCTACGCATCTTGGACAGCAAGATCCAAGCTCAAGCATATCAAGCAAGGAAAGCAATCTTGTGTGGCCTACACCAACCAATTCAAGCAACTAGCCAGAGACTCTGGATACAATGATGCAGCTCTGATGGAGCTGTACCATGATGGTCTCCATGAGTCTATCCAAGACATGCTCTCCCAGTCTCTGCACATCCCTGAGACCTTGGAAGAGTACATTCTCCTTGCCATCAAGATTGACAACAGACTCTACTCCAAGAGGCTGAAGCAAAGACAAGTAGGAACTACATCAAGACCTACCCCAGTTCCTCAAGCTCTTACAGTTCCTGAACCCATGCAAGTGGATGCAGTTGAGACACTTCCTAAGGGTCCTCTGAGCCAAGAGGAGAAAGCAAGGAGGGCCCAGCAGGGACTGTGTTTTTACTGTGGCTCCAAGGAGCATGCTGTCAAGGACTGCCCAAGGAAGAAGCACCCAAACTCCCAGGTCCAGGCTCACTGAGGGGCAATTCCCTGGACCCTCCTCCAAGCTGCCCCTGTTTCATCACCACCACCAGCACCACAAACACCTCAGATTCCAAGCCCCACCAACTCACCATGGATGTCAAGATTCAACTCTCACCCAAGTCAACCATCACAACCAAGGCCCTTATAGACTCTGGATCATCCTGCAACATCATTGATGCCACCCTTGCCAAGTCTTGTGCCATTCCTACGATCAAGAAATCCACACCCCTCAAGGTCCACTTTGCCAATCATGCTCTGTTCAAGGAAATCAGCCATGAAACCAAGCTAAACCTCCACATCCAAGACTTTCCACCATCCATGGTCAATCTGGAAGTATTGGATCTTGGCTCACCCACATTCTCTGTCATCCTGGGATTACCATGGCTGCAAGCCCAGAACCCTGCCATTGATTGGGTCACTGGTCAAGTCCAACCTCCACCAATCGGAACAGTCACCCAAAACTCAAGTCAAGCCCCCAAGTCTCATGCTCTCAAGTCCCTGATTCAAGGTTCTCAGCCTAGTATCCAAGGTCAACCACAAATGACAGCTCCGGTATCAGCCTGCAGCTCACAGATCCCAGCCAAGATTCAAATTTCACAGTTCACAGTTCATAGTCAAGATTCCAGTACAGCTCATAGAGCTCACAGTCATGGCCAAGTCTGTAGTTCACAGAACCCACAGTCAAAGATTCAAGTACCACAGTTCACAGTCCAAATTCAAGATTCAAGCTCCACAGCTCACAGTCTTTGCCAAGAACAGAACCCTCAGTCAAAGATTCAAGAATCGCAGTTCCCAGTCAAGAATTCAAGCCCCCCCACTGATGAGCACAGAAGGACAGACCTTGCACCTGAAGGGGGAGATGGTTTCACCCCACCATCCAAGACACACCTTTCACTGTTTCCTGACAGTGTGTGGGCCCATGCTATTTCCAAGGACCCCAAGCCTCACAAGATTCAAATCAGCCAAGAGGAGGAAAAACTTGAGATACTCAAGACAAGGCATGATGCAGCAACAGCTGGACACCCAGGAGAGCACAAGACATATGAGCTTGTTTCCAGAGACTTTTACTGGCCGGGCATAAGGAAGAACTTGCAGACCAAAAGACCAAGTCCCAAGCTAGACAACCTCAAGTTGGGACCTTTCAAGATCTTGGAGCAAATCAATCCAGTCACCTTCAAGCTGGATCTCCCTGCATCCATGAAGATCCACCCAGTTTTCCATGTCAGCCTTTTGGAGAAGTTTGTGGCCAATTCCATTCCAGGCAGAGTTGTTCCTCCTCCTCCTCCAGTTGAGGTAGAAGGTGAAGAGGAATTTGAGGTTGAACAAATCTTGGATGCCAAGTGGTTTGGAAGGACACTCAAGTTCCTTGTCAAGTGGAAAGGTTACTCAGATGCTGACAACACCTGGGAACCTGAGTCAAACCTCACTCACTGCCAAGACCTTCTGCTCAAGTTCAAGACCAGGTACCCCACCAAGTTGCAGAAGAGGCCTAAAAGGGGGAGATGATGTTATGAATCACCCTCTGGAAACCTCTGGAACATTCTAGAACATTCCTTCATGGAACCTTGTGGAACCTTCTGGAACCTTCTTTGCTTTCCTGACTTGTCTTGTTGTCATTGGTATCATTGGTATCATTGTATTACTAATTGCTCTTTCTGGAACTTTCTTTGAGTCTTGACAAGGAACACTCTCAAAAGGTATAAAAGGGGGATGGGGGACCTGTCCCATCCCTCAAGTGAATTATTGTTTCCAATACAATCATCACTCCTCTCAGTTCCTTCTCTGCCTTGCCTTGCCTTGTCCTGCAATGTTCCTGACAAGAAACAAAAATACCTATCTGCAGCTTTTTTCAATCAGTTTGCGGGGCTTCCAGACACGGCCAAGGGGTTAAAACTTTGAGAAAATGGAAGATGATAACATATAAGAAGAAACCAATCCAGACCAGTTTTGCCTTGGAGCACGCAAAAGGTGAATAGAAGGGACTCCAATGAATGAATACATTGAGTGAAAATAGAACCCAACACAACCAAATCAGTTTGATTATTTCTGGAGTTGGAGTATGAGGATTTTTCGTTCTGTGTTGCGTGGTCAGGAAAAGGAAAATGGACTTTCCTGAAAAAAAAAATGAAAAAAAAAAAAAATAACAGGCGCCAACGCCAGCCAACACTCAATCGACCAGGAAAAAAAAAGCACGCACTAGCACATAAAGTAGTGAAAGTGGGGGGGCACGATGGTAGATTTTGTCCTTTCTCGGTTTTAGTCACCTTCCCGCCAAACACATGCACTCGCAAGAGCGGGAGGAATTTCGCGCTGGCGCAGCGTGCTCCAGTGGAGCATTCTTCATTCGGAGCTGTTTTCTCGGTTGGTAGAGGTCCCTTGACCCTTTTCCACCTTAAATCCCCCCCCCTGCATTTTTCGGTTGGCTCCTGTGCATGAATTGACGGAAGCACACCTGACCCCCTTTCGGTAGTTCATGCACTATAAACATTCATTCGGCATCCGCTTGAGATAGCAGCGCAACAGTGTCCGCCGCGGGGAAGAAAAAAAAAAAAAAAAAAAAAAAAAAAAAAAAAGAGAGAAAAACAAAAGGAATAAGGGAACTGACAAGCAAGGGGAGATGGAAATTAAAATAAAAAATAAAAAATAAAATAAAAACTGATCAGCCGGGGACTAAGCAGACGAACAGCAGGTGTCAATAGGCCAGTCCCATACACAAAACCCACGCAAAACACACACACACACACACACACACACACACACTCGTACTCTCTGTCACACTCGTGCTCTCTCTCTCTCTCCCTCTCATTTCTCCTCATTCCTAACCGCCGCCGCCGCCATGCGAGTGCGACGAGTGCCTGCAAAACTCGACAAACTCTTTGCGAATCTCCTTGAGAAAGCGGAAAAAGTCGCGCGTGTCGTTAAGAAACTTGACGAGGCTGTCCAGGGTCGGCAGCCGCGGCGTGCACTCGATGACTGTGCGAAGGGTGGGGGGGGGGGGGCAGCAGTGAGTACTTGCAAGAAGCAGAGGCAGCCTAAACAAGGCAGAACGGGGAACAAGCAAGCAAGCAAACACGCAACGCGAACAATTAGACACTGGAGAACTACTCACTCTGGTACGTCTTGCTGCCGCCCGACACATCCACGACAAACGCAAACTCCTCGTTCCAGTTGTTCTTGTTGATATGCGTAAACACAAATCGCAGCACGCCGACTTGCAGCGGGAAAGAGAAAGATATGCATATGGGAACGGGGTTGAGGGAATGGGAGACGGGGAGAGACGGGAGAGAGACGGGGGAGAGGCGCGGGAGAGACACGAGATATGGGAGTTTAACATTCAAGCAAATCCAGCGTCAGCCTACCCTGCGCCCCCCCCTCTCTCTCTCGCAATCTCACCCAATTTCCTCGCCTCTCTTACCTTTGAGCCCGACAATCTTCATGGCCAGCTTCTCTTCGTACAGCAGCATCTCGGGCACGCTCCGCGCCGCCTCCTCCTCGCGTTTTCGAATGGTCTGCTCGAGTTCTGGGTGAAACAAAAAAAAGAAGCTTTTAAGGTCTTCGCTCTCTCTCTCGCTCTCTCTCTGTCTCTCTCTCTCTCTCTCTCTCTCTCTCTCTCTCTCTCTCTCTCTCTCTCTCTCTCTCCTCCCCACAAGAAACCAGTCTCTCACTCTCACACCCGCTTACCGTCGCTCCCACTCACTCACACTCCAAACAAAATGGGAGCAATACACACACAAAAAAAAAAGGGAAAACTCTTCGACAAAAAAAAAAAAATCACACTCAACTGGCCCTCCTCGAGCGCACCTCTTCTTCGAGGCTCTTGACCTTTTCCTCGAGCTCCGCCCTGTCGCGCTCCTTGAGGGCGCGCTTTTCAGACAGGCTCTCCACGACGCTCTCCATGTCGGCCTCTTCGCGCCGCTCGGCCTCAACGACTTGCGTGAAGAGAGAGAGTGTGTGTGTGAGTGTGCGTGCGTGTGAGAACATCCAGGAGAGAGGGGGAAAGTACGAGGTAAAGCAAATCAAACCCACCACCCACAACTCACCCTTCTCGGCCTGCGCAAACTTTGCCTTGCACGCTTTGATTTCGCCCGAGCAGATGACGTAGCGGTCTGTTTGTTTGTGTTTTTTCGGGTGCGATTAGTTTTTGGGGTCGTTTTTGTTGTAGCGTGGGTTGGGAGAGGTCGTTCAAACCAAACACAATCAGACAACGCGCCAACCCCGAGGACGATGCGCTCGTTACACACATTACACACACACACACAAACACACACACACAACCCCTGTCTCCCTCACCCTCACTACCCCCCCCTATCAAACTCACTCGCATTCATCCCCCACCATTCAAAAACGCACACACACACACACACACACACACATCACAACAACAACAAACATCCCCCTCACTCACCCCGACACGTCTGCAGGTCCGCGACATGCTTCCCCGCCGCGTCCCTCATCGCGCGCTTCCTCGCCGCCGCCCACGCGTCCAGCGCGCCGTTGAACTGCAAGCAGTCGGCGCTGAGCGCGTCAAAGCTGGCGGCGGCCGCGTCAAAGGCCGCGACGAGCGACGCGTCGGTGGGCGTGGGCGTGGGCGTCGTCGTCGTGTTGTTGCTGTTGTTGGTGTTGGTGTTGGTGTTTGCGGCGGACGATGCGTAGTGCGCGTGGTGGTGGGTGTTGCTGCTGCTGCTGCTGGGCGGTTGCGGCGGCGGTGGCTGCTGCTGCTGCTGCTGCGCCGGCGGTGGCGCTGGCGGCGGTAGTCGCGATGCTGCTAGGGCGGCGGCGGCGGCGGAGGAGGCTGCCGGCATTGATTGGGGAGGAGTGGTGGGGGAGGGGGGCGAGTGGGGCGAGCTGGGCCAAGACGGTGCGATTGGTCGGATGGGGCGCGATGGGTGGGTGGATGGGGGGTGCTGCTGCTAGGGGCTGATAGCGTTGGTTGGTTAGAGGGTGGGTGGTGGGGTGGGGTGGTGGTGGCGGTTGTGGTGCAAGGCGATGGCGGCTTGGTGGGTGCCTTGTCGCCGTTCTTTTTTTTTTTTTTTTTTTTTTTTTTTGACGACCAGATTTGAATCTCCGACCGCAATCAACGGCGCATGGTTCAGAACCATTTCCTCTGGCAGCATCAAAGCGTTTTAGCGCACACACATACACAAACACACACACAAGCCAACGCCCCCACGCAGCCCGTGTCCACCTGGCCAACAAATTGCCAGAGATAGCGCGACAAAAAGAGCCAACCATTGACGGTTGAATCTCTTCTTTTACTTTTCTCCCGCGTCTCTTCCAACAGTTGTTCAGATTCCACACCCTCCCCTCCGTCCCTCCGACATCAAAATGAAAGTGCACCCCACACCTCCACACCCTCGTGGGGCGAACGGGATCCTTTCGCCGCCCCCCTCCACCACGCACTGCACAGAGGAAGGGAAAGAAAAGAGCAGCAAGGCAAGGTCAAGAAAAAAAGAAAACAGAAACAACAACACTCACCCACGCAACACACACCTAAAACATACGAGAAGAGTGACAACACGCGGACAGAGACCAAGCACTCGCACACACAAACACAAACACAAACCAAGAGAGAGAGATACAGCAAAGTAGACCAAGCAAAAGAGGCAGAAGAAAAAAAAAAAGAAAGAAGAACAACGAAGAGCAGAGGTTCAACTCAACCAGGCGCGAGATGGAGGACAGGGGGGAAAGCGAGAGAGAGGAGCACACACACCAAAAGAATGAGCAAGCCAAGAAGAAACACAAAAACAAAAGCCAGAAGACAAGAGAACAAAACCAAAAAAAAACCATTTCTGGCCCTGTTGTGACCGAATGCGAGAGTGTGCGAGTATGTGAGGAGACTTGAGCAACAAACGCAAGGAGAGTCAGCTCAAAGCAAACAAAGTTGGGGAGGGCAAGCATAAACCGAAAAAACGAACGAAAACGAAAAAAAAAAAAAAAAAAAAGTATCAGGGGGGGCTGATGCTCAGTCCCTTGATTTCACGTTCGGTAGACGAGCCTCTTCAACGGCCACGTCCGCTTGGCCCACGCGCGGCCCCACCCGAGCACGCCGACTCCCTGCGCGACGACGCCAAACCCAATGTTCGCGCACGCCAGGAACCACAGCTTGAACCGGAACGACACGGGCATGACGTTGTGACCGGCGAAGCCGTGGTAGACGGACGGCACGCCCGGAAAGTCCGACGGGTAGCCGAGGCTCTGGAGGGCGGCGGCGGTGCCGCAGTTGATGCGGAACAGGCACGAGAACGAGTTGGGCCCGGCGAGCGTGAGGAGCGTCAGGATGCCAAAGACGACCGCAAAGACGAGCAGGAAGCGCCAGTTGCGCAGTACCGACGCGCGGTGCGGGGACCCCAGAGACCACGCCAGGGCCGCGCCCACGATCTGGAACGCGGAGAGGAGGCCCGTCACCTCGCCTTCAAAGTTGTCCGCGAGCTCCCACCACCTCCGAACGTCCGCCGTCCGGCCGTCAAACTCGTTGCAGAACAGGAACCCGCCCGGCCCGTTGTTTGCGTACAGCATTGCCACTGCAAAAATGAGGAAGCCCAAGTCGACCGCGAGCAGCAGGCAAACCGACGCGATCGTCTCAGGCCCAAGCAGCCGCGCCGTCGGCCGCGACCGCGAGAGCCGCCCCGGAGCCGGCTGCGCCTGCGTCAGACCCCAGCTGAGGGGGATCGTGCACCCGTCAATCAGAATCCACATCCACTGACCCATGTTGACCGTAAAGTAGTACTGCACTAGCCCGACAAACGTCAAGATCTCGCCGTACATGATCAGGAACTTGTACGACGCAAACGATATGTCCAATGAGCACCGCGCCTCCTTGAGAAGTGCGACGCACGACGAGAGGGATCGGTTGCGCGAGGAAAAGTGCGAGACTACCGACGACTCGGCTTCCGAAAGAGCAATTCCCGCGTGCGCCGCCTTGAGCGCACCAGCGTCGTTGCCGCCGTCTCCGCACATGACCGTGATCGCCTTTTCCATGTGCAGGCGGACACATTGGACCTTGTCCTCGGGCGACATTCGCGCGAAAACGCGCGTTTCTGATAGAAGAAGGCGTGGAAGACAGGTGAGAAACGTGAATCGCACGATACAGGCCAAGCAAAGAGAGCGAGTGAACGGCATTAGTCGAGAAGAAGCACGCCCGCATATCCAACACCGCACGGACGCCTGCGTCGGCAGCAAACTCACCGAAAAGCAAACCGCGCATCCTCCCGGAAGCAAGCAAAGCATTGAACGCTCTGCCGGTCACCGCAAGCTCCACGGGACGACCGTAGCCCTTCCTGCCTGCCTCGAGCAGCCTCTCGACCTCCGTGTCGTTCACGCTCTCTCCAGTCTCAGTGTTCCTCCACACCACCGCCGTTGCTGGGCCTCCTGCGCCGCTTTCAACGTCCCCGACGACCACCACCGGCTCTCCGGCCTGCGACCCGCGCACCATGCCGCACGCGCGCGCAATGTACACACCCGTGCCCACGGCGTCGCCAGTGCACATGATAAGACGACACCCGGCGTCGCGGAGGTCGTCGAGGGCGTCCGCGGTGTCGTGCTTGAGCTCGTTGCGGAAGAGGCACAGACCGGCAAACTGCGCGCCGGCCTCGAGCGCCGCGCGGGACATGCCCATGACGTCCGCGACTGTGGTGCCGTTGGGGAGCACCCGGCTTGCGATGGCGAGGGTGTAGACGCCAGCGTTGGCGTGGGCGTTGGTCACGGCGTCGTAGTTTGGCGGAAGGCCGAATCCCCCCGAAGCAGCGACAAGGTCGCGAATCTTTTCGAAGCCGCCCTTCATAAAGACGGTGATCGGGCCAGAACCGCCAGCATCCTGGACGACGGCGGTCATGTAGGCTGACCCGTGGACAAACTCGAAGCGGCGAATAATCCGCAAGGGCCGGTCTGCTGTGGCTGGAGCTGGTGTAACGATGGTGGTCGCGGCCGATATCGGCGTGCCGTAGTCCGAGTTTGAGAGAGTCAACGAAGCGCCGGTTGCACGGAACATTTCAATGTCCACAAAATTGCCCACCAGGCGGCCGGCACCGCCGCTACTGCCGCCCAGTGACGCGACCGAGTGGCACGTAGAGAGCGCACTTCGAAGAATGGGTGGAAAACTGGCGAAAATCGACTGAACGGAGCCAAACTGATCGTTTGACTCCACAGCCTGAACGCCCATAAAGTCCAAGCCCTCTTTCGTCAGGGTGCCCGTTTTGTCAAAGCAAAACACTTTTGCTTTGCCGCACAACGTAATGCGGTCCAAGTCGACACACAGGATTCCTTGCTTGGCCAGCCTTTCGCTCGCAACACTCTGCCCAATGACCAGGACCGCGGGAAGCAACGGCGACAGAACTTGCGAGATCGTGAACATACCGTAAAACCAGGCATCAGCACCTGACGTCCCCAGCATTGCGATGGAGGCAAGAAGCATAAGGAAGCCCCAAAGAACAAGGAGCGGGAAAACAATCTTGAGATGTTCAATAAAGACAAAAGACACGGGGGTCGGGAAGAGGATATCTTTGACGAGACGACCCTTCGACGTTTGAGCGCCGGTTGCGGTCACGACGGCGAGGACGGGGCGATCGGAGGCAGTCGGCTGTACTTCAAGGATGTGGCAACCAGCAAAAAGGGCGCTATTTTTGGTCGTTCCGGGTGTGCAAACAGCATCCGGGGTGTCGTCGCGGATAGCTGCCTTAACTACTGGGAGGGCTTCGCCGGTCAAGGATGATTCATCACATACGGCTCCTCCTTCGATCAGCACTGCGTCAACGGTAAGCACGTGTTCTGAAGACGCTGTGACTTGAATGATGTCACCGGGAACGACATTTTCTGAGGTTTCCAGCGACCAGGTACCGTCGCGAAGGACTCGGGTGGACCCAGAGAATGAAGCCATGTCCAGAACACGCTTTTGCGACCGCAAAAACACTAAGACTTTAATCACACCCGAAACGACAATAACCGCCGTCAGGACCAAAGCCATATAGTAGTATGCGTAGTAGCTGATGACAGCGAATTGAAATAAATGAACTCTATCAGAACCCACAGTACAAAATTCTCACAATAAGGACAATGTGGGAGGTTGGTTCTACTTACAACCAGATCCAGAGCATCATCATTTGGTAAACGTAGAAAAGACCCGAAAATTCCTTGAACAATGCGGTGATAAACGTATCTGCGGGAAAAACGATGGCATTGGGTCCGACTAGTTCCAGCCGGTCGCGGGCCTCCCCGCTGCGAAGTCCACTCCGCTGACGATGCACGTCTCCAAACGTTGGACCAACCGTGATGGAGTGCGGCACGAACGAAGCAGCCCGGTCATCGTACACGTACCGAGCACACTCAAACTCAATGTACCGTCGTCCGTTTGAAGTTGTCAACACAGGCACGGTCGTCAAGGACACATCCGCCCCTGTGTATTTCCTGAGCCGGACTTCGGTCCGTCGGACCCAATCGACCATTGCACCCTGGTTTGCGAGGGCTACAGGATCAGGAAGTCTCTTACGTGCGACGACAAACGATGCAGAAGCCAAGGGCACCCGCCGACCGAAACGGCTGTCCGCCCCCGGCTGCGCAAAGACGACCCACAAGAACCAGAACGTCACAAAATGCCAGACCACGATAAACACTTTTGAGAGAAGGCTGTGATCATAGAAGATCATGTCCGATTCTTCGCGGAAGCCAAACTGAGCAAATACGGCGTAGTAGTCGAGAGTGAGGATGGCAAGGAGGATGATCCAGATGATCGAGGTTGCAATAACGGTGGTCGAGGCCGCTGTGCCAATAGGATCTAAACGGTAACCGAGAAAGGTGATGTTGGGATCAGGAGCCGCGCCGAAGCTGGAGCTCATGTCTGCGAGCTCAACGTCTGCAGGCGACTTGAAAGACCCCGCTGCGCCACGGGGAAGAACACCGCCCGAGTTCGAGGGTCGGTCTCGGAAGCTGCTTTCCCTGGTGCGTTTGTAGAGGCTGTGGAAGAGAAGTAGTATAATCTCAACACCAACAATGGCATAGGCGATGAGAAACTCGGGCGCTGCGAAATGTGTGGTTCGATCCGAAGGCGGTGGAATGGCGCACTCCAGGTAAAGTGATGTCTGGGATACCAAGAAAGTAGTGCCGTTGGCATTGGCCAGCGCCGTGCAAGCATTCCAGAGAGGTTTGTTGGCGTTCCCCGTGTCGACCGGCGACTCTTGGAGATACTGTGGAACATTGACCGTTGGAGGCTGAAACGATCGAGAGGGATTTCTGTCAGATCCTTGTTAAGCGTACCAAATTCTGCTTACGTTCAGGTTGCATGGGTACAAGGGCCTGGTCGGGGTGACGGTCTGCCCATCGCCAACGTTATAGCCACGGCTGCAGGTGCAAACAGGATTCTGGTTCGCAGCGGTGCAGTCGGCCTGGCAGGATCCATCGAGGCACACCGTTTGTGTGCAGGTGGCGATCGCGGTGGAAACAAAAGCCTTGGGGCAGTTTTTGACATCGCTCACACAGGTGATGGGGCAGGCCACGGCGAAGCGAGTTGGAACCGATCCACTGGCGCTACACTTGTCGTTGGCTGTGGCAAGAGGGAAGGAGGGTGGAGGAGAGCGAGCAAGGTTAGTGGTCTGAGTGTTGTGTTTGGCTCTCGCGCCGCCGCCGCCGCCAGCACTCACGCGTGCTCAGAAAAGGATTGGCTTCCGCTGACGGGATCCCGGCCAAGACGCCGACCAGCAGCAGCCAGAGGGCAACGATGAGGTTGGTGGTCGTCATCATCGTCACCATCGTCGTCGTCATCCGGAAGAAGGCGGGTAACTTCAGGATGGATGGATGGATGGATGGATGGGTGTGATTGATTGACACCACAACAGGCAACAGGCGGGAAGATGTGTGTGTGTGGTGGTATTTAGTTTGCTGTGGGAGGCGGTGCAGGCCGTTGGGGGGTAAAGAAGTCCGCTTCTTGCGGCGCACGCGCGTGGGGTTGCAGGAACAATTAAATAATTAATTATTCGAGCGGCAGGCAGCAGGCGGCGGCGGCGGCGGAGGCGGGGGGGGACAGTTCAAACAAACAATTAATTATTCACAATCTTGTTTCTTTTTTTGGTGTTTTTGGCTGTTTTTTTTTTTGTTGTTTTTTTTGTTGCTTTTTTTTTTTTTTTTTGTTTCTTGAAGACATGCAGACAAAAGAATGAAAAGGAGAAGAAATGACGAACATCGAGTGCGCAGACCGACCACAGACCCCTGCATTCTTTTCCTTTTTTTTTTTTTTTTTTTTTTTTTTCGAACACAAGATTCAAAGAACGAAGTGGAGACTCTCCGTGGTTTCAAACAAGTACCGCAGGCCGCGGCTTTCATTGGTAAGAAATTCAGTAAGAATACTGTTCAACTCCACAGGAGTGGCGCTATTGCTTGGCATATGCCATTTTGAGGAACTGCTTTAAATTTGGGGGCAGCAGCAGAGAGCATCCAAAGCTCTCCTTAAAGACAAATGAGTCACTACAAACTTGCGTGTATCTCAGTGTGATGAGTGTGAGTGGTCTGTGTGTCGAGCAGAAGAGAAGATTCCCGTATGCCCCTTCTTATACAAGCCGGAGCTTATAGAGGTTGTCAAAGTTGAAAAATAGACACTGATCTGTGGGAGATCAGGGCCAAAAAAAAAAAAACATAGGAAACATTTGGGGACTGTGACTCTGAGTTGGAGAAACAAGATGAGGTCTGGAGGAAAAGGGAGGAATTGGCTAAAGTAACTTCATTGGGCTGTTATCAAGCGGGTGTTCGACTCTACTAGGCTACTACTTGCCATGCACAAAATAAACCTCCTCATACATTGTCAGGAACAGGGCAGGACTGGACAAGGCAGACAAGGAACTGAGAGGAGTGATGATTGTATTGGAAACAATAATTCACTTGAGGGATGGGACAGGTTCCCCATCCCCCTTTTATACCTTTTGAGAGTCTTCCTTGTCAAGACTCAAAGAAAGTTCCACAAAGAGCAATTAGTAATACAATGATACCAATGATACCAATGACAACAAGACAAGTCAGGAAAGCAAAGAAGGTTCCAGAAGGTTCCACAAGTTTCCATTAAGGAATGTTCTAGAAGGTAAGCACAAGAGCGCAACAATGTCACCAACGGCCATCTTTGTTCGGCTGCAGGCTCACGTTGTTGTTGGACCCAGCTGGCGCTCTGTGGCCCAGACTAAAGCTCGACGGTTAGCTGGTTTAAACCATTATCCTAACCTAAACAGGAAAAACCTGTTGTGATATTGAATTGGAGTGTGACGAGGGGGCAGCAAATAACTTGTCTTTTATCAGAGTGTGTGGGTGGCTAAGTTGAGAAGTGCGAAGCTATTAACTGATGTTTGAGTTTGGCAATTTATATCTGAAGGATTTGTGTAATGTCACCATGAAGGGGCGATGTTGGTGACTGGGTTGTAGACAGAGCGTTTGTCAGGGTTGTCAGGAACTTGGCAAGACAGGCCAGAGTAGGCTGTTTACAACGGCCATTGCGGACACGGTCAAAGACAGACAAGAGACAGAATCCAATCAAGTAGACATGCATGGCAAACATGGTAAATGAACTAGATGTTCTTGGTCTGGACGATGTATGTTCAGATATTAAGACACCCTGGTGACATTTATCGGAGTGGGGATGGCAGGAAGCAGTTGATGTGGTGGGAACAATACTTGAGGTGAAGCCTGTCTTGCATCTCAAGTCCAGCAGTCTCCTGGATTTGCCAAAAAAAAAAAAAAAAATAAAAATAAAAATAAATTGGGATTACCATAGCACAAACGGAAAAACTTCAAACTTTCCTGCAAAAGTAGTAAAATGGCCCCAATGATTACGACAGTTTAGCTTCAAATAAACTTTGATAACACCTTGGTTGAAACTGAAAGAGTAAATAATTTTGCATAAAACGACCCTTGAGGGAGCGTATTAAGTTATTTGCGTTTCAAGTCGAAACGCTTGGGAGGTTCATTCAGCGAGTATCAAGTGGTTCAACTCAAGCACACTGAACCCGCCATGCGGGTGACGTGTGTGTGAAGCCTGTGAATCAGAAAGGACGGGAGACAGGAAAGTCAATTCTCATTGCAAAATTTTTCTTTCAAAACACTCAGCACCGCCACAAAAAGCGCACATGAATGAATACAGCGGCCGCAAGCTTGCAAGACGGACAGACGGAGAGACAGACAGACCGATCGAAGACAAACAGAGACAGAATGTTTGCGCGGCCGTCAAGGAAGCCCAAAAAGGAGAACTTGGTGGAAGCAGTTCGTTTTTGTTGGGTGGATTTGCAAGACGGGCCGGCCTTTCATACAGAGAGACTGACAGACAGACAGACAGACAGACAGGCAGACAGACGGGCAGACGAGACTTTTGGCAGACCGCCAGACAGACAGCGACAGGCACACAAGCACTCTAACGAAACCTTCTACTCTCGCTCCCGCTGTTCAGATCCCACCCACCACCAAGTCGGCATATTGGCCATGGCGCCGCCGCCTTCGTCCTCGTCCCCCTCAGCGGCCGATCGCCAAGGCGCGCGCTCGCCTAACGCTGCAGCTACCACCACCACTACTAGATCGACAACGGCGAATGCTGCTTCGCCGTCTCCCCAGCCGCCGCCTCCCTCGGCTGCGACCCGGCGGCCCCCTCCCCCTTCCCACCCTCCACCGCCATCAAAGCCTTCCTCTTCTTCTTCATCCTCCTCCTCCTCCTCCTCCTCATCCTCCTCGCCCTCCTCGTCCTCCCGCACCACCAGCCACGCCGCCTCCGCCTCCCGGCAGCAGTGGTCCACCACCGCACCGGCAGCGGCGGGGTCGTCGTCAGGCACAGCCTCCCGATCGCTTCAGCGACCCCCGTCATCGCCCTCGCAGCCGACGTCGATCCGCCTGAGCTGCCTGGTGGCGGGCGAGTCGCCGGAGACGGCGTTCGTGGTGGCGGGGCTGACGGGGGCTCTTACAGTGTCGGACCTACGGCAGCGTATCGCCGCCGCGGCGTCGGTGCCGGCACCGGCGATGCGGCTGTTCCGCTTCGTCGACGGCTCCGACGTGCCGCTGTTCGACCCCCGCCTCGCGCCTACAAACTTCGCCGACGCCCTGGAGGCCGCCGCCGCCGCTGCGGCCGCCGCCACCGCCGCGGGTGCCTCCTCGTCCAGCAGCAGCAGCGCCCACCCGACCCCGCTGGATGCCCTCAACGCAGCCGTGGCGCCCTCGCGGCTGGCGCCACTAGCGAACCCGCTAGCCCCTCTCAAGGCCGAGTTTGGCGCTCTCTTCCAGCGCGCAAAGGCAGCTGCGGCTGCGGCGGCGGAAGCAGCAAACGGGGACCGCGGGTCCATGGCGGTGCCAACTAGCACCGACGTCAACGTGCTGGTGCTGGTCAACCAGCGCTCTGTTGACGCCCTCGCCGAGGCGTCCCTGCCTCCCAGTTACGGGGAAGTGCAGGGTAAGCGAAGCAAAGTACTTCCTGCACGAATTTTTTCTCACTTAGAATTCAACGTTAACGAATTTTAGGCCTTCCGTCCATGCGTCCAGCCGGGCCTGGTACCCTGCAACGCGCCGCGGCGCGCGCAGCCTCGAGCAGTGCCTACGCCAACGAAAAGTCGACGGAGCTGTACCGGCTGCCAGACGGCGGCAGCTCCAGCGGCGGCGGAGCGATGCTGGTCGGGCGCGCAGGCACGCTGTTCCAGCAGGAAGATGGCAAGGCGGCGGCGACGGCGGGTGGCGGCGCAGGGTCGTGGACGGGGTCGGGGCCGGACAAGTCCGAGATAGTGTTTGGCGGCGGCGACTACGGCGACGAGTACTACGACCCGAGCGGAGACGGCAAGCAGGCGCCGCGGCCTCCGCGGCCGGCGGTGTCGGCGACGCGCGGGCCGTCGTCGCCGGTGCCTCCGTCGCAGCAGCAGCAGCACCACCAGCAGCTTCAGCAGCAGAACCAACAGCGGCAGCAACAGCAGCAGGCGCAGCAGGCGGGCTACAATGGGCCGTACGGCGGCGGCATGCAGTCTGCCCAGCCGCCGCTCTACAATGACAGCATGGGGCGGCGCAGGGACGGCGGCAGTGGAGGCGAGTACATGAAGAAGCGTGGCAGCTTCGACGACGGCGGCGACGGCGGCGGCGGCGTCGGTGGTGGTCGAGGGCTTGGGTTCCTGCGACGGAACCGGGCGGCGGCGGTTGCGCTCGCGGTGGTCGGGTGCCTTGTTCTCGGCGCTGCGGTGGCGGTGTGCGTGTTTGTGTTTGGGCGGCGCAGCGGCGGCAGCGGTGCCGGCGCGAGCACCAACGACGACACGCCGGCGGCGACGCCGCTGGACCTGACGCAGCCGTTCTACCTCTCGCTCGGGGGCGCGGGCGGGCTGTGCGTGAACCTCACGGGGGCGGGCGGGTTGGGGCCGTGCCCGCCGGACGCGACGGCGACGGATGTCGGGTTCGAGCAGCTGGCGGTGGCGCCGTACTGGAGCCTTTTGCGCAACTCGTCGCTGTGCGTGGGCGAGGCTGCGAGCATCTCGTTCGCGAGCGGGGAGTATGGGGTGACGCTCGGTGCGGTACCGTGCTACATGCGCAGCTCGGTAACGTCGACGGTGGCGCCATTTAACGTGACCGCGGACGGCGCCGTGGTGTCGGGCCTGTCCCAGCTGTGCTTGACGGCTTCGTCCACGCCCGGTGGCGTGTATTGCGCGTTGGCGTGAGTGTTCTTTTTGTTTCTTCCCAGCTTTTTTTTTTTTTTTTTTTTTTTGTTTTTTGGCCCTTTCTCGTGGTCTTGAAGCAACGCTGACTGGCTCCATTATCACATCGCTCTCGCTCCTGCCAAAACATACACATACACACACACACACACACACACACACACACACACACAATGGCGCAGTCAGTGCCACTATCCTGTCCCGGCGAACCAAACATGGCTCGCCACCAACTTCCAGTGACGAGCCCACGACGAACGACAGTACGACAAAAATCTATAATTTTCTCGTCCTCCTCCTCCTCCTACTTTTCTATGTGTCCGTCCTCTCTCTCTCTCTCTCTCCATCTGTCTCTGTCTCTCGCTCGCTCTTAGCTCTGTCTCTCTCTCAGCCTCGCTTCACTTCTCTTCTCTCCCCCTGTCCCTCCCCTTTTCCCCCATATGTCTCCAGTGTGTGCCGTGCTTTGTGTTAGCGTGTTTGTGTGTGTTTGTGTGTGTTTGCTGCCGACCCCCTCGAAATGCCTTTAATGGGTTTCTCGTCCTCTGTGTGCAAGTCTGCTTGTCTGTTGTTGGTTTGCCTGTCGGAATGTCTGTTTCCCTGAATGTCTCTCTGAATGTCCACTCGGCTGTCTGTCTGTCTGTCTGTCTGTCTGTCTGTCTGTCTGTCTGTTTGTCTGTCTGTCTGTCTGTCTGTCTGACTGACCGAGTACGTGTCCACCACAGCTGTGGGCGCAAGAGGAGGAATCACTTCTCGATCCCTGCAGCAAATGCGATGCCGTGATGCGATGCCGCGATAAAGGAGGAGGGTTGGTTGACAATCCCAGTTTCCAGTATTAATATCAGAAACAGTCTGTCTGGCAGTCTGTCGGTCCGCGGCCGTCCCTGCCTGCCTGCCTGCCTGCCTGTCTGCCTGTCTGCCTGTCTGCCTGTCTGCACCCCCACAAACCACGAAAAACCCCCCGAACAAAAAAAAAAGGAAAAAAAAAGAAAACAACAAACAATCAAAAACGAAAAAGAAAAAAAACGAGAAGCAAGAAAGAAAGTAAGCGACGACAACGACGAAGCAATGACGAGCCGTAGCGACGGCGGCCGACTCGACGACCACGGCGACCACGACGGCAACGGCGGCGACGACGGCGACCACGCCAGCACACACAACCACAACCACAACCACCAACAGCACGACGACGACTGTGACAACGACGGCGACAACAGCGGCGGCAACCACACCACCGGCCTCGGAATCACCTCCTCCTCCTCTCGCCTCACTGCTGCTTCTCCCTCCTCCTCCCCCTTCCGTCATCACAACCACCACAATCACCACCACCACCACCACGCACTCCACCCTCCCCACCACCAGCACCACCACCATCACAACCGCAACCACCAGCCACAACAGCAGCAGCAGCAGCAATTTTCCCTGTCGCCCCGCGCCTTCCTTGGCCGCCGTCGACACGCGCATCTCGCTGCTGCCCCAGCAGCTCAAGCTCGTGACGCTGCCGAGGGACAAGCTGCACCTTTGCATGCACGCTGTGCTCAAGAACTTGTTTGACTTTGGGTAAGCGGGATGAAAGAGAGAGAGAGAGAGAGAGAGATAGAGTGTGCGTGTGTGGTGTGTGATCCGAGAATTCTTTTGCCGATCACCAGGCGAACTGATCGGCCGCGACTCACCCCCAAACGCCGCCCCACTCGTTCGTCTCTTGGCAGGCCGCACGCGCAGCCGTCGTCGTTCTTCTCGCTGACGGAAACGTCGATCGA